>CM068384.1:68610162-69134235 GCA_034770075.1 Aralia elata | reverse complement strand
AACATAATAACAATTATTTAAACAAATGGACTTGCATGGTAGGCAGTATGCTAAACATTAAGTTTTCTATTGACAAATGTCAACAAACCAATTGCTCCATTTACCCACACGTAGGGTGTAATTTCTTCATCTTTATTCACACTTTTATCTACTTCTATTTAGTCCTTATATAAAGTTAACATAATGTGTAGAAACACACAACCGGGTATCACAAATACTCATAGTAGCAATATTGACTTTTATATAAAGTTAAATATCATATCATGAACAAAACCTGTATCGGTAAGACAGTTGCTTCTCCAAGAATCTTATTCTCCAAAAATTATATTCCGCAAAGTATAACTACAATGAGAGCAGTTCCTCTTACTAGATGACCCCGACTTAATTGTCAATGGAAAGCATATTCCTTCGGCTATTTCGATGATCATGCTTCCTCATTATCCAATGTACCATCAGTCATGCCCTTATAGCCCTTCTTATTATTATATTCTTCTTTTTAAAGAAGATAACTTGGGCCTCTTCCTTTTCATAGAAGAATCAACATCCACCATATATCGTACAATTGGTCCTAACATATCTTTGGTATGGGAGAAGTGAACACAAAATCAACAGTTTTCAATCATGTTAGCGAAACTTTGGCAAGAGTTGGATCATCCAGACTTAATTCATGTCGATAAAGGTGTCTGGTGAGCAGAGGGGGGGTGCTCAGTGACTGCCAAGATCAAATCTTGAACTTAACTCTTATCACATTCACTCGACACCCTTATACTGTCCAAGACGTTCACACAAATATTAAATTTGATCATCCTTTGCTTTAGGACATGAGTCTCCTATACGTTGTAGTGCCCTCATGTCATTCGAGATTCGGAAAAATCTCCTTTGCTATCTTGATATCTAGTTATTCCTACTTAATTTCTCACACCTTAATAACAAACTCCTTGAGGTGCAATGAGTAAAGTAGGCCAAAGGCTATTCCATAGTATTCATGCTGGACACTTGAAGCTCGTTACTCAGGGATGAGAGCAAGATGCAATTGAGACATCAGATTGCAATCTTACTATGCACACCTTTCGAAAAGATAAGCAAATCTCTCTCTATTCCTCTAGAGGCTAGATTTATCATCTATGCAACAGTTGTAGGGACAGTCAAGATGTAGGTCATCAAGAAATCTTTTCAGTTAGTGAGCAACTAATCTCTCATATTCACCTTAACAAAAGTCCCTGTGTAATACGGTTGACGGTCCATAAGGTTTGTTTATATGCTATTTGTAGTTATGATTCGACGCAGTGATCTTAGTTGAGTATTGAACATTTTTTTCAAATTCATGCAAGATGAAATAGTACTAATCATATTTAGCAAACATTATCATTTTTATTAATTACCAAAATAAATTCACGTGTACTTATATTTAAATTTGGTATTTCTCTACTATTTTACTATCAACACTATATTACCACTTAATAAATATAGTTACAAACAAATCCTAATTAAAGAATTTGCTAGTGAAATATATTAGGATCTACATTTCAAATTGTATTAATACGCCTTCTTGTGGTGTACACAACATATAGTTTATATAAATAAAAATAAGGGTATAGACAACTATTGTTTAATATACATCACCATGTAAAACATCCTTATACATTTTGCCTCTTTAGAATTTATTATTGATTAAGTGGTGACAACATTCCGAAAACACAATATATATTTACACCTAAGTTAAGTCCATACACTGATGCTACTTATCCCCATATTAAGTTATTAAGAGAAAAACATCTGTCCATGGTCTAGTGACACATAACAAATAAACAATATCGTTACAAATTCCATTTATAAGCCATTCAAATGTGGATAATAAACAACATCTACAAGAAATTTACTAAAAAGCTCTTGATGGGGTGACACAACCCAATCAAACTTATAATGATTAATTGATAACTCTACTCATAATCAACTAATTTATCAATGTTTTAAAACTAAAAGGCGACGTCTTGATATTTCCATAATATCTTTTCAATCGTTACAACCTTAATATGATTTCTTTTGAGGGTATTTGTTATTATTTGTCTCATCTTTGTTTAGACCGCGTCATGCATAGTATAAATATATATAAACGATACTATAATATATCATATATATATATATAACTTTATATATATATATACGCTTCATTATATATTTTAACATCGCGAATCATGTAGTGTATAAGTTTATATATAATATATATATATATATATATTAATACTATACTATATGTAATACATTGCACATATTAGAGCACTGATATTCTAACCTTGCATTGTTTATTATGGTCCAACTTTTATTACTAGTTTATAGTGTTCTCACTTCTACAGAGCCACCAAGATATAACACACAAAAGCGTCGAACCTAAGGCGTGCAATGAACTGAATTTAAATTTATAACTAATTTAATATTTTTTAAAACCCTGGAGATGACTCCATTATAAATGTAGTCTTTCCAATGCGCATCACTTGCTCCTTGACGTCTCTCACCATTTCTTCAAAAACAATTCATAACTAATCCTATTAACATTAAACTATTTAACATAATAACATAGAAAACGTTGATACAAGCAGATACAAGGGTGAAAGTAACATTAGGAGGAAAGATCAAAATTTATATTAAGTAAAAAAATTTAGAGAAAATGAGGTAATCTACAATACCACACATTTATATAAAATAAAAAAAAAAAAAAAACTCATTTTTTTATTACATATGCAGTCCTTTTAAATATAAAATCTAATCATAAGCCCGACTGGTCAATAGTATCCATAATCAATCGCATTAAATTATATAATCATACATATTCACCATATGTATCATTATAAAATAACATCTCATCCACCATTAAATAATAAAAACTGTATTACATATATGCACATTCACGATATTACTTGTAATGGTGACAAATTATAAGTTAGGCAATGAACATACCAAATATTTGAATCAAAATTAAACCTACCTTTATTTTAAAATATAAATTAAATCAAAATAAACCTATTTTATTATTTTAATTTATACACATGGAAACCAATTCCAAATAAAATAAACAATCTTCTATTTATTAGTCCCAATTACCAAAGTCAAAAATAAACTCCTTTATTTTGATTTAGAAAGAAATTTTTAGACAAATTGCACAAAAAATATAAAGAAAAAAAAAAAAAAAAAAATAAAAAAAACGTAACCCAAACAGTCAACCGCCATTCATTGCGACAGCGAACTCAAAAAAGAAGATGCGAACGCGGGGTACAGTAACATCAACTCAAGCTAAGCGCCACGGGTCACAAGGAAGAGGACGTCCAACGACTGCTACACAAATGAGGTGACGCCTTTCTATTTCCTAGCGTCGCAGGCTCAATAGATTGGAAATGTTAGCGGCTCACATAAAAGAGCTTGTCCGTGTCTGGCTACTAGGAGGCTTCTATCCTCCGATTTCCCGGTTTCTGGTTTTATTACAGATCGGCGTATATTTTATCAATTTTCTATCCAATTTAAACATAGATTCTATATTAACAATTAATTCTCAATTAAATTGTTCATACTAAAACACATAGCCATACAATATACGATAATCAAAATAATTAATAATACACACCCCCCCCCCAGCCCACGCCATTAAAGTTTGGCTCTGATGCCACTCGTTGGTTTAATAATATACAATCAAATTGCATATAAAATAGCGGAATGGCATGGTAAATAAATTGAATTTATATAAATTTTTTACATAACACATAACCCAGGTATCATCCTTTATGTGCCCAATTTATCAATTAACAAAGAAATTGATGGGAGAATCCAGAATCGATTCAACCCTTGGTAGAATAGTGTGTTTTCCTCAGATACGAGTTCAACTCCAAATTCAGATTCGCGGTTCTCCTGAATTGAATATCCACCCGGTTTTTATAGATTCCATTCACATATTGATCAACGTTTATGCCACCCAAAGTGTTTGGCCTCTAAATGTGATCCACCAAGAAAATAATATATATTCAAGAAGATGGATGTTGGCAAAGTCTTAGTTTTTATCTCTATAAAATTTGTAAGTACTCTCCCAAATCTTATGGAAGTGTACGTAATAATAAGACTCCTCTTAATTATAGTATGTAGTCAATGTTAGGTTTTGTATATAGTGCGAACATTCAATCAAATTACATAAATAGTGCCGAAGCGCGATAAAACGGATTTTTAAGATTTTCATATAAACCATCACCATGATCTTTCCTTGTGTTCAATTTATCAATTAACGAAGGAGATTGAAGATTAAGAAATTATACCCTCGTAGAACCGTGCTTCTTCGGGTACAAGTTCACCTCCAATTCATTCGCGTTCTTCTCAAATTCCACTGATTAAAATTCCTTCCTTTGATCAACGTTAGCCACCCAAGTGTTTGGCCTCTAGAGGTGATCAACCAAGGAATAATAGTTGTTCAAGAAGATGGGTGTAGGCAAAACCCTAGTTTCTATCTCTATAGAAATTGCAAGTACTCTCTCTCTCCAATTCTTTTGGAAGAGTGTGTAACAGTCTAACCCTAAATCATGATAATACTCCTCCTTATTTAAATATATAGGGAACCCTCCTAAACTATTTAGGATTAGGGTTTTTATTTTAATTAAACTCCTTTAATTAATTAAACTCCTAATCCAATTAGGAATTTATGAGAGAGTACTTCTATTAATTAATTCCCAATCCCTATTAGGAATTAAACAATAGTAATAGTAATAAATAATAAGACTCCTCTTATTAATTTATAGTTAATATTTCCAAAATATTAAATAATAAATATTAAGCTATTTAATTTATTCTATCTCCATAGATTAAATTAAATACACTTAACTTATTATACAATTATGTCATTTACTTCTTAAATAAATATTTTTCTTGTGCTGTGTGACCCTTTAGGTTCACCAAATTAAACCGGTTGTGAATAAATCAATTAGAACAATTCTAATTTTATTTAAATAAATAAATTAAACTATTTAATTCATTTAAATAAATAATATTATTTCTACAATAAGGGAAAGCCTCCTTAGCGATCAACGACTTTCCAGATAATATAGATTTCAACATTAATCACAAAAGAACCTTTCAGTGAATAGTTACCGTACAATTCAATCCTTCTACTGTACAATGTCCCAATTAAATATAAGACATCGAATTACTGTCAAGTCTTATTTATTTAATTATATGTATATCGATACTCAAATGCACAACTCTGATAATGTAAATTAGAAACTCCTTTCTAATTTCATTCTGCTTTGGCCAAAGACTTCCGAGTCGTCATTTATCGAATCACATAGGATATTCCCTCCTTTTACTAGAAGTGGTAGATTCTTTGTTGACCATTCACCTATCTCCATGTATAGCTTATTATTCCCAATCATACCCTTTGATATACCCTAAAGGTCTTAAGGGACATGTCCAAGTATAACTCATCATACACAAGATACTATGATGATCTCAAGTCCAAGGATAACTTGTACTACTATCACTAGATAAATTCCTATTGACATGCGAGTAAAACTCCATTAGGTATTCCTTAGCAAGCCACGTTCAGTGAACTTATTCTCTAATAAGCACCTACATACTTGCTTTAGTGTCTCCACACAAAGGATTATGAGATCAATCATCCACTTCATAAGAGCAAGCAACGTATGTACTAATCTATCTGGATTAACTAATCCCCTTTTTAGTAATCCATCGATTTGGAACGATTTTAGTTTGTAAGCTATCTTGAATTTAGATCTCATTAGCATGATCACCATCATGATACTAAAAGTATTGCTCAAAACTATGGGTTAATCACATTTAATATAACATCATCATGTAGATAAAGTAAAATGTCTTTAATAAACGAATAAGATTACAAAGTATTTGCTACATACATATCAAATATGATTGGCTTGTGTGCATACAACTTTCAATCTCCCACTTGCACTAAAGCCAATCGACATTGTATCTAATACCCTTCTTCTCCAAGTGACGATCATCCTGCTATTTGGATAAAGCTTCAGTAAATGGATATGCAATGTTGTTCTCGAGAGTCCACTATCTCTATTGTGACTTTTCTTCTTTCAATGATTTCCACTAATCAAATGTAAGTTGCCGCAACATTTGTTTGAATCCAAGATGAGACTTAGGAACTATTCCTAGTTCTGTAATGAACTTTTCATCCAAACAATCAAACTTGCAGCTTCATTTACAGCTATATACTTTGTCTTTATTGTAGACACCCAAATTTTGCGTTCCCTGTTCTAACCTTGACAGGAGGGAAAAATCGTCAATTGAACCGGCTTGCGGGAGTGAAGGAGTGTGGGCCCAAGGGCGAGCGCCGACACCACCGCAGTGATTGGGCAATCGAGGCTGATGTGACAATAAGGCCATCCGAGATAGACATCCCCGAATGAGGTGGCACGTCTCCCGGAGAATTCCCGGACTGCAGAGTACGAGCCCTTCGACGGAAATCGAGACGAGGTGCGGAAAATGATGAAAATCAGCACAGTCAGAACCGCAAAACAATCCGCGGCCTAGGACGGAAACACGAGACGGCACGGGACTCGAGCCGCACGGGACTCGAGCCGCGGCTGGGGGGAGAACCAATGGCCACCCGCAGATCCATCTGCGGCCAGCCGCAGATCAATCTGCGGCTGCCCTTGGCAGTCCCTTATCAGGCCATTTTGCATACAGAAACCGGGGAGAGGAGAAAAAAAAAATCCAGCAGCAGCAGCTCGGGAAGGGAAGAAAAACAGCAAGAAAAACATCAAAATAAGAGAGAAAAGAGTGAGAAATAGGGAGAAATTGTACCCATTTTTGTGAGATTACATCTCATATTTTCTACTCTACTCAATACACAAATCCATACATATTGTGGGGATTATTTGCAAGGTGAAAAATCATTGTTTTTAGCATTTTGTTATACCATTTTTGCCAAGCTTTTGTTTATCCGAAGTATTTTGAATGTAGTTGTTTCTTGAACATTGATGTGAAATCACGGATTAGGGATTATTAGTGAGGGTTCCATCGGAACAAAATTCTTCCTAATAACCCGAGGATATATCCACTTGGTGAAAATTTCTGCTTATTTATGGTGATTTCTTGGATGTAATTTATTTAGATTATCTTTTTCGGATACCATGGTGTATTAGGCAAATCCGTGTTGTTTAGTTTCGTAGTATTCATTTTGCGGGTATGTAGTAATCTTGGGTGTGAGCCTAGGAATGCGACCCCTTGGTCCAAATCCGATGATGGACGTTTTGACGTATGAAATAGATGCAAGGTACTCGTTTTGTGGTAACATGTAACCATTGGGCCTTAAAACGACGCTAGAGCGAGAATCGGGTTTAAGGCCCCGTAATAGTGAAATATGTGATTGTTGGCGTTAGGGGTTATTTTGATGGCTTACATGCCCATGAATAGCCACCCCCTACGCGTTTGATATTTAGTTCGATTTGTAACATCCAACAAAATGATTTCAAAAGCCAAAACAAATCAAGATTTTGCTAAAAATAATCAAAGTAGAGATATTAGCATCACGAGGCTAAAATTTGGAAGTGCAAATGAAAGACGATTCCTATTTTACGAGAAAGCTAAAAGGAAGTGGTTTCCAAATGTCACAAAAAGTGGTTTTATAAAGAGAAATAAACGTTTTACATAAACCTTGATACAAAGGGCGAAAGAGATCCTAGAAATTGCCTATCATTTATGAAAGCAACGTATAAATCTCGATTCCTATTTTGGCTAAGGTTTAACAAACTCACGTTTTAACCAAACAAACACTTAATAAAAAAAATCTCATAGCTTTTTGTCAATTTAAAATCAAATCTTTCTCAATAAGAAAATAAGGCTTTCTCGTAAATATCGAAAAGACATTTTTAAGCACTCTCAAAACTAAAGCTCGATTTTCCCTAAAAAAAATCCAAATGATTCTTTCATACAAACTCACCACAACTTTCATTTAGGCACACACACACACGCACGCACATACATTTCATGAAATAAAGGATAGGAAAAGTATCAAGATTGCGGTAACACGTGTCTCACGGAAGTCGGGGGTGCCTAACACCTTCCCCTCGCTTAAAGCAAGCCCCCGAACTCTATGAATCTCGATTCGCAGACCGTTTAATTCGGAGTCACACATGAGCCAGCGATTTATAAAAAACGAAAACTCGGATGAGTTGGTACATCCATTTCAAATATACCAACTGCGACTCTGGTTAATTAGCTAACATAAAAAACGATCTTTCAAAACCCCGTCGACATTAAGTGCCGACCTTTTCCAAAAAATCATTCAATCAAAAGGAAAAAATTGGTAAGGACGGAGACGAGAAAAACCCGACGTCGACAGCTTGGCGACTCCTGCTGGGGAGCATTAGAGGGCTTAAGCCGCGTTTAAATCTTGATGCTATCCTATCCTTTAAAATTCATAAAAATGTGTGTGCATGCGATATTTAGATTCTTTTGTTTCTTTTGTTGTGTGATTGTGTGTTTTGTCCAAATAAATGAATTATTGAATGGAATTGCTTTACTTTGAAGTAATCATTTTGCATACGGTGAGGACGATGAATGTGAATGTATGTTGAGAGAGTACCTCCTCCTGAGGCGAACCTGTCGGTTGCTTATTACTGGACTCGAAGGGGCTGCTCCCCGGAGATGGCTCAGGAAACGCACCACCCAAGTCCGCTCCAATCGAAAGGGCTTCAAACGAGTAGATTGCGAAGATTTGGGGACCTTCATGCCGAAAAGCCCGTGAGAGTAACCCTAGGATAGGTCAGCCTCAGATTAACCCAACGCAGGAAAAGTCTCTTCATGCCTTTTTACGTTTATACGTCTAAATGTCATGATCCCATTCGATATCCATATATGCCTCTCCTATGACAAAAGAGATTACTAACCTCTGTGAATTGCAGGGAATAGTTGGGGAAGCATAATAAAGCATGTTTAGCATTGGTTATTGCATTAAAGGACTACTAACTTTCTGTTTTACATGGAAAGATTAAAAAACCCGAAAACACAAAAAATTACAGCTTTTGCATGCATCCATATCCTTTCATTTTCCCTTCCCCGGACTAAACTTCGAAACCGTTGTTTTGAAGGATTGCTCCTCAAACCCGTTCGCAGTCTAAGAAAGCCCTAAATTCTACATCTGAAATGGCTGATCTTCCTAATCATGGTTCCATATCTCGGGAAGAGTTTGATGACTTCAAGAAACAGATGATGGAAATGGCCACGATGCCTAAAAGAGCAGTTCCTACTCAGGACAGGATCCGCCAAGCCAAGGACCACATAATATTCCACCACCAGGGGGTGACCAGAATCCTCCTAAAAATATTGTAAACCTGGGTAAGGATGACCAACCCCAACTCAAGGACGAGCCAGTCATTACAAGGGCCGTTCCCATACCTAACAAGACAGTGATTACTATCCCAGAGGAAGGGGACAACGAACGACCTTCGGAAAAAAATGAGACACATGGAGGAGACCATCCAATCTCTACGAGGCATAGGCTCCCTGGGGAGGGTCAATTACTCGGATCTGTGTGTTTTCCCCGGAACCAGATACCCAGAAAAGTTTCAAAGTCCCCGAGTTTGAAAAATACAATGGAAAGGGAGACCCCTACACGCACCTTGAAAATATACATTGGAGAACTCGGGTCTTATGCCGAGGACGAGGGGTTGAGGATGCAGCTATTCCAGAAAAGCTTAACAGGGGAGGCGAGGATCTGGTATGCCCGCCTTGACAACGCCCGAATCCACAACTGGGAGGAATTGGCCCATACTTTCCTAACCAATACAGCTTTCAGGCCCAGATGGCCCCTGACAGGTACCAAATGACAAAAGTTAAGAAGCAGCCTAGGGAGTCCTTCAGGAATATGCGCAACGATGGAGGGGCATGGCCGTGCAAGTGAACCCCCCGATGAGCGAATCGGAGATGGTGATGACTTTTGTTGGACATTCAGGAAGCACCGTATTATGAGCGAGTCATATCGGGGATTGGTATGGCCTTTTCGCCGAAATGATAAAACACGGAGAAATGGTGGACATGGGTTTGAAATCCGGCAAAATTTCCGGGATCTCACGGCTTTGGAAACGGTTGCAGAACAGATCCAAAGCGGTAATTATGGCAGCACTTCCCGAAGGGTGCAAAAGAAAAAAGAGGAGGACGTCTCCCTCATCCTTCAGGGCTCATCCAAAAAGGCAGAAAGCCATCTTCCGGTACAGGTGCAGAGGGTAGGGCCGTCCTGGCAACCCAACTTCACAGATCAAAGAGCAGAGGGATGAAGGAGATATGAGGCCTCGCAAAATCGAGTATTCACCCCGCTCGGGGAGCCGCTTGAACGAGTATTAGCGGTATTAGTAGCCCAAAAGAAAATAGTTGGTCTGGCACCACCGAGTGACCCAAAGGGTAGAAGATTTGACCCAAGCAAGCGATGTGCATACCACTCCAGTTCCCCTGGCCATGATACACAAGACTGTTGGACGTTGAAGCATCGAATCCAAAACCTGATTGACAGTGGGGAAATTGTGGTGGAACAGCCAGACTCCCCGAATGTTAAAGCAAATCCCCTGCCAAGACATGATGGAGGGGGGGTCAATATGACGGATGACAGTGAAGCTGGGGGGCCGCCGAGGTTAAACTATGTGCAGGGAATTGAGGGGATGATCAACGTGATACATGAGCATGGGAGTGCACGGGAGTGCCCGTCAGATTGATGGGGGTAAGTCCGAATAGCACGGAGGGACCTGTCAAGTTGACAGCTCCGAGGCCCCTCAATCCTTGCCGCAAGGCCGCAAATCCCTATCAGTAGTCTAAAGACGGTACCCTAGAATTATGGGGGAACGCCAGAGGAAGCGGCCAGTTGTGCTTCTGTGACGACAAAGGGGAACCCCTTATACCTTCCCGGGCGAGTCCTTGAGAGCCAAAGGGAAACCAAATGAAGAGATTTCCGAGGAAAGGGCCATATAATTCTTGAAAAGGATGGATCACCCCGGAAACAAGGGGGATTCAGATTTTAAATGAGGAGTCAACCTTAACATCAGTCATGGACCTGGTGTTGTCATCCAATGAGCATTGCAAAACCTTGAGAAAGGTTCTGGAGGAGGCATAACGTGCCCAAGGAAATTAGTGAGGAAGGCTTTCGGCCAGCTGGTGGGCCATCTATTGGAGAACGATGTAATATCCTTTACGGATGAGGACATACCCAAGGAAGGAAGGGGACATACATCGAAAACCGCTACATATTGCGGTAATCTCCTTGGGGTATATCATGAATGGGGGTGTTAATTGATGGAGGATCGGCATTTGAATATTTGTCCCCTCAGCACATTGCAGAAGATGAACATTAAATCCCAAGCGCCTACGGGCCAGTCACGTGGTGGTGCGAGCCTTCGATGGTTCCCGAAGGGATACAATTGGAGAAATAGAATTAACCAGTAGAAATAGGACCCTGTACCTTTTGATATCTTCTTTCCAGGTCCTAGACATCACCGCCAGTATATATACCTGTTACTGGGAAGGCCGTGGATACACATGGGCGGGGCAGTGCCATTCTACGCTCCATCAACAAATCAAGCTAATCATCAATGGGAATCTGGTAACAATCTCGGCTGCGAAATGTGATGACCCTTCTCCTCCCAGGGGTGGCCTACCAGTGATCAATGTGGATGAGTCGGGCGGCACCAGCCAGTTTTCAGGCACTAGAGATTAGCACTCCCCAATACAGATGCTTTGGGGGCTCCAGCCGTGAAACCAAGGGTCTCTCCAGAACTTACTTTTGTTGCAAAGGAAATGATAAGGATGAAGTTCCAGCCTGGACCAAGGGTTAGGAAACAAGCAGTCAAGGAATCACCAAGCCCATTCAACTGCCCCATCAGATAGGTAAGGCCGGTTTGGGATATCATGGAGGTATAACATGGAGAAGCCGTCAGGGCATGGGCCCGATTCGATTGATTGGCAGCCCGGTGACCCCGGTCAAACAATAAGCAGGGGACTAGCGAGCCTTGTGACTAGAGCAGGGGGTGAAGATTTGTCCCCCACAAATGATGAATTAGCCAAAAGGGAAAGTTTTCCTACAGGAGATCGCGGAAGAGTTCGAAACCCAGTGCTATATCCCCGGACAATTAATAAGCAATGAAGAGGGGACGAATGTTGCCACACCAGGAGCCCAACAAAGTGTGCCTATCATCGATTGGGCAGGGTTGATTATTCCTAAGGAAGGTATGAAGGGAGACTCGGGCGATGTGGCCGTGGTCATCGGGGAAGTGTCCGGTATAAAGCCACCGCTCATCAAGCACATATCGTCTGACCTGACCATCGACAATTGGACAGTGAGGCCAATAATATCCAAACAAGGGTAAAACCCGACGTCAGGGTGGTAGACCCCAGAGGATGGGGGAAGGAAGAAGTTCTATTTTTGTTGTTGTTTTTATTTCTGCATAATTATGTCGTTCCTTCGTGGTTATTTGAAAATACGATCATCGTGGAAAATGATTTATATATGACAAGTATTTTGTTTCATGTCAGGTGTACCAAATTGAGTAATCCTTGCCTAACAAACGATCTGTCAAATTTGAATGATGATTATGATTTTGACATTGAGCTGGATTTCGATTTGATGGGCATTTGAGCAAGACGAGACAGATTACGACGATGCGCCTGACGAGATTCAAAGGATGGGTCGAGGATAAACCCAAACCCAATTTGGACCAAACCATCACCATTGATATTGGAACCCCAGACAAGCCAAAAGAACTCAAGATAGGGATAGACCTCACCCCCAACCAAAAAGCAGAAAATGACTGAGTTGCTGAGCCAATATGAGGATGTCTTTGCCTGGTCGCACGAGGATATGATCGGATTGTCCACCGACATCGTGGTCCACCGGTTGCCCATCAAGGAGGGTTTCAGGCCTGTCAAGCAGAAGCTAAGGACGTTGAAACCTGAGTGGAGCTTAAAAGTGAAAGAGGAGATCATTAAACAATTCAGGGTCGGGATCATTATGGTGTCCACTTACAGTTACCCGGAATGGCTATCCAATGTAGTCCCAGTGGCTAAACCTGGAGGAAATGTGAGGGTGTGCGTAGACTACAAAGATCTAAACAAGGCCAGTCTTAAGGACAACTTCCCGGTGCCTTTCATACACATCCTGGTGGATAACACAAGCCCAGTACGAAATGTACTCTTTCGTGGATTGTTTTCGCGGGATATCATCAGATAATGGTGGCGGAGGAAGACCGGGAAAAGACCGCATTCATCACCCCTGGGGCACTTTCTGCTATAAAGACGATTGGCTTTTGGTCTCACAAACGCAGGGGCTACCTATCAGAGGGCCATGATGGCCCTGTTCCACGATATGATGCATAAAGGAGATAGAGGTCTACGTGGGATGACAATTATCGTGAAATCAAGGGTAGAGTCTGACCATATAACTCATCTTAAAAAAGCTATTTGATCGACTCAGAAAGTATAACTTGAAGCTCAACCCAGCGAAGTGTGCTTTCGGAGTACAATCAGGTAAGCTTTTGGGATTCCTGGTCAGTGATCGAGGCATTGAGTTGGATCCAGCAAAGATTAAGGCCATTGTGGACATGCCAGCACCTCACACAGAGAAGGAGATAAGAGGATTCCTGGGAAGAATAAACTTCATCAGCCGTTTCATATCCCACTTGACAACTACGTGCGAGCCAATTTTCAAGTTGTTAAGGAAGGGTGCTTCCCAAGAATGGAATGAGCAATGTCAGAGGGCTTTTCAGACCATTAAAAAGCAGCTGACTGAGGCACCGGTGCTGGTACCCCCAAAGGATGGAATCCCCCTGTTCATGTACATATCGGTCAATGCCATCGCGATGGGATGCATGCTGGGACAAAAGAATGAGGCAGGTAAAGAGCAGGCCATCTATTACCTCAGCAAAAGATTTAGCCAATGTGAACAGAATTACACTCCCATCGAGAAGACTTGTTGTGCTCTGGCCTGGGCTGCAGGGAGATTACAGCATTACCTCCATGGGCATACTACGTACCTGATATCGAGAATGGATCCCCTGAAATATATTTTTGAAAGGCCCATGTTGAATTGTCGACTATCAAGATGGCAGTTAATCTTACAGCAGTTCGACATGGTATACGTAACTCAGAAAGCCATGGAAGGGGCAAGGAATTGCAGATCAGTTGGCCGAGACGCCGTCGGGAGGGATGGAACCGTTAGAAAACTCCTCTACCGGGCGAAGATATATTCTGGGTGTCAGATACGAAATGCAATGATGAGGGACAATTCTGGAAGTTGTATTTTGATGGTGCCATGAATGCTGAAGGGGCAGGAGCCGAGCAGTCCTGGTCTCTATCACCGGAGAACAATACCCCGTGGCCGCTAAACTGCATTTCAGCAATTCGAACAACACCGCTGAATACGAGGGATGTATCTTGGGACTCCGCTTGGCCCGCGACATGGGAGTGAGGAGGCTAGCAGTGTTCGGGGATTCAGAATTGGTAATCAGACAGGCAATCGGGGTGTACAACACTAAGGAGCTTCGGTTACTCCCATACCATCGTTGTGTTACCCAGCTGATGCAAGAGTTCGAAGATATCTCTTTTCGACATATCCCCCGGGGTCGGAATGATTTTGCAGATGCATTGGCAACCCTGGCCTCCTTAATCCACATAATCAAAAGAAAAGACATTCCGCAGGTTGAGATAGCCGTACAGAATGCCCCGGCATATGAGGAACATGTGGCAGTGTTATCAGACGAGGTGGGGTTAACGAGGCAACCCTGGTATCATAACATCAGGGAATATCTGAGAGATAGATCCATTCCTGACCAGGCGAGTCGAACTGAGAGGATGAGAATTCAAAAAATGGCGATGAAGTTCTACCTGAGTGGGGATTCACTCTACAAAAGGGATGCTGGGTTGGGACTGTTGCAGTGCGTAGATGAAACGCAGGCCCAAAGGATTATGAACGAAATACATGGTGGAGTGTGTGGGCCACACATGAGTGGACCGATGCTGGCCAAAAAGATTTTGAGAACAGGGCATTACTGGTTGACCTTAAAAGCTGACTGTGATGATCATGTCAAACGGTGTTACCAATGTCAGGCGCACGGTAATGTGATCCATGCGCCCCCCAATGAACTGCACTGTATGACCTCCCCGTGGCCATTCTCAATGTGGGGAATGGACGTGATCGGACCGATAGAGCCCAAAGCAAGCAACGGGCACCGATTCATTTTCGTCATGATCGATTTATTTTCACCAAATGGGTAGAAGCAGCCTCTTTCCCCAAAGTCACTCAGGAGGTTATCGTTGGGTTCATCAGGAATAATGTCATTTGTCGATACGGGCAACCTGAGGTTTTGGTCTCCGATAATGCTAAGAATTTGAACAACGCCCTCATGAAGGGATTGTGCGACCAGTTTAAGATCAAACACCTCAACTCTGTCATTTACCGTCCCAAAATGAATGGGGCAGTGGAGGCTGCCAATAAGAACATCAAGAAGATCATGGCAAAAATGTCTGCTAATCATCGGGGATGGCCAGATCTGTTACCCCTCACCCTACTGGCATATCGAACATCAACGCGTACTTCTACAGGGGCAACCCCTTACGCTTTGGTGTATGGAATGGAGGTCGTCCTGCCAATTGAGGTTGAGATGGCGTCCCTCAGAATAATGATCGATGCTCAGATAAGCGAGGAGGATTGGATGCAAAGACGATACGACCAGTTGGCCTTAATTGATGAAAGAAGGGTGGCTGCTGTTTGGCACGGTCAGTTATATCAACAAAGGATCTCTCGGTCATATGACAAAAGGATAAGACCTCGGAAATTCAAGGAGAATGACCTGGTGCTAAAGAGAGTCATGCCTTGCCAAGACGAAGCCAAGGGGAAGTTTGCCCCAAATTGGGAGGGACCTTTTGTGATTAAGAAGGTGCTATCCGGAGGAGCCCTCATATTGCAAGACATGGATGGTGAGGACATTTCCACAACCCCTAAATTCTGACTCAGTGAAGCGATTCTACGCTTAAATCATCAATTCCCTTTTTCCTTTGAGGGGCGAACTACGTAGGACCTGATCTCCCAACTTGTGGGGGTACGTAGGCAGCCATCATGGCGCGGTCCGATCCATTAAAAAAATAATCCCTTCCCTAAAACAAAAAAAAAACCAATCCCCAATGGCCAGATAAACCTTCCTAAACCCTCAAAAGCCTTCCCGAAAGCAGCCCTAACCCAATGCATCCCAAATAGCCTAAACCTAGCCCAACCAAACAATGAGCCAAAATCCAAGACTCCATCCGATGAAATCAACAGGGGTGCGGCAATGTCTGTCAGATCTCCATCAAGACTTGAGAAGAGAAAGAAGGCGAAATGTCAAAATCATGATCAGCCGGATAAAATGATGATCCAATGAAGGGCAACGATACAACAAAAAGGGAAAATGACTAAAATTTAAATACCTGTTTACATATATATAAGTCTTTTTGTTACAAGGTTTCCTTTTCAATAACCGATGAAATTAACATAGTCTATGCAGGAAATAAAACAATCTACAAATCTGCAACTAACTGAAGCAGGATGGATAAGGTGGTGGATAAAATCAGCATCCCCTGAAATCTGTCGTCCCATCATGTCGATGCGGTCCAACAAGGCAGTGGCTCGGCTGACAGTCCCAGAATGTGCATCTATGACTGTCCTGGCCTGAAAAGCAATGGCATCTCTATCAGCTATGGCAGCATCTCTGGCCAGAATGGCGGCATCCCTCTCAGCAATGGCGGCATCCCTCTCAGATTCAATAGCCATCAAAGACAGTCGGATCCGGCTATGTTCAGTGTCCTGACTAGGGAGAGAGTCGGCTGAGATCGAGGGATATATGGTATCGTCTGGGAAAGTCACTCCAGAGTCATCAAAAGTCCCAGTCTGACTCACACCAACCGCATCCGAATCTCCGCACAACCATTGCACATAAGCGAATGTCTGGATGGGGCAACTATCATTGTACTCGGCCAGGATCCTACTAGGCCAAAGATCATATACCCGCAGTAGATCTCTCTCTGTCTGGGATGATATAGGGAATCGGTAGTCGGCCACGCCCGTGAAGAGGTGGAAATCATGTGTCTGATCAAACTGCCCCATCACCGCCATGGGATGATAAGTCGTCACACCCCTCAAGCCAGCAATGGGAATGAAGTCCAGGTCGGGCACATGAGTCAAGAAGCTCATAAAGGAGCAATAACCCGAATAAACCAGGAGATGAAAAGGATCCTCGATGACCGACAGAAATGCTGTCCAGGAGGCCGCATCAGTACAGCTCACAGGACGAAATGAAAACTGCGTGGTTATGTCATGACTGAAGCAAAACCCTTGGCGACAGAGGTGGCCGATGGGACTAAGATGACTCATGAACCACACATACAACAAAGTCGAGCTCCCTCAGAATATTCTGCCTCGGAAGGACTGACAGTATGAGGCTGACATGTAAGTATCCGCCAATATCATGGGAAGAATGGTGTGATCCTCCTGAAGGGCCCTAACGGCCGCGACCAGCCGCATGTCCAAATGATCGGGTCCCGCGCGCAAGTACAGAACTGAGAGGATACAGGCCATCAAAACGTCTAGCCTCAAAACGCCCCAGCGCTCCTCCGATACAGAAAAATCCCCAGAGAAGTGGCGAAAACTGTTAGGTGAGCCGAATCGGTCAATCAAAAAGTGAAGAGGAACCAAGTGATCTGATGTGATCGACGATAGCAGAAACCGCCCTCCGCAACCCAGTAAAGGTCAAGAATTGACGGCGCATGGGACCAGATGTGATCCTGGCACAAGGTCTATCCAAAGGCAAACCGGTGAAGCGGACCATACTCCTCGAGGGTGGGGGTCAGCTCTACTGTCCCTAGCCTGAACACTTGACGAGCAGGGACCCAATATCTCAAAAATACCATCCACAAAGCCCACTGGCACCTGAAAGGTTAATAAGGTACCGGGATCTAGTGTTTTTAAGGTAGTGTCCCAAAAGACCATCTGCGATGACCCGGTCAGCCGGCGATAAACTGTCCAACCAACGGAGGAGGCTGCCAACCAACCCTGTAGGAGGAATGGAATCCAAGCATACCACGACATCTGAGGACGTCATCTGTGAAAAAATAGTATCAAAAAGACTGTACAGGGGTCATTTTCTATACATGAATAAAAAGCATGCATCGTACAGACAATAATAAAGCAAATGAATTTCATAAGGATAAGAGATAAAGAACTGTGCATAAATAAATAAATGAGTTCAGTACATAGTGCATGAAATGAAAAATAAATCTAAACAGGTACAGGTACAAAAGCCCTATCCTATCCTGATCTAGATAAAGTCAATCTCATCTATAAAGGCGGGATCCTCAAACTGGTCCCCTGGGGTCGCCGAAGTCGAGGGCCCAAAGTTCATGTCGGGGATGTATGGCCGCGCGGTGGCATCAGATGAGCTCGGCCCCGCATCATAACCCGTACCATCAGGATCATAGGTGTAAGCCTCCTCCGGGGTCCGACCTAGCACCCGAAGAAATAGAGACAACTGGTCTACCTGACGGGTCAGAGTGGCAATCTGCTCGGCATGGGTAGGGCTCCGAACACAGGCTGCCCAGTCAGTCATCATCACCGAGCCAGGGACCATATCCCCTAGGAAGAATGTGGCCCGGGTCTGAGGACCGATAGTGCGAGGCACCCACCAAGTACGGAAAGCATCACTCGTACTGGGACCCGTAGAAAGCATCCGGTCGTCCTCCCCTGCAAGCATGATCCCTGAAGGCTGAGAGTCCAGCGGCCAGGAGGTAGTGAAAGGAAGGGAATGCGGGATCCGGATCTCTCCTGTGACGCATCTGAATGCGCGCTCCCCCAGGTACATCACCCATCCTCCAATACTCTGCAAAGTGAGGCGACGGGTGGAAAGCTCGAACTCCGGGCCAGAAGGGTTCCCATCATCGAACCGCTCAACCAAATGCTCGGAGAGGTAGGGAATCCAGACGACATCTACAGCAGTGATCAGCTCCAGCTGGATGCGGCAGTATGCAAAGCTGCCTGATATCGGGACCTCCTCCAAAGTGCTGTGATGCCACCGGCGGCCCCGGGGATAAGTATCAAGGCCAAGAGTAGTGACAGGCCTAAGACATGGAAGATGCTCGTAGGCCCAGAACTGCGAACAGAAACAGTGAAAAGCATGAAATGAAGAAAGGCCTCACCAGCAGGAAGTGATAGAATCCGAGCCAAGCGTCTGTCTGGCCCTCCGAACGTAGACGAATACCGTGGAGGAAATAGGCAAAGGTGAATGACCCCCAGTCATAGTCACCGATGCGGTCCACGTCTCTGACCGCTCCTACGACGCTGAAATGAATGGTGGAAGAGTTGTTCCCCAGAAAACAACCCCTCATGATGGTCAGGAACAGGCGTCGTAGCAGAATGTCCCTGGTGCCCTGATCCGCTGGAATGGGCAGTGCGTACAGACCCCCAACAGCATCGACAGCCAAAGCGCCGGATCGAATGCTACGGGCCTTAAAGACCCGATCCTCAGCACCGAAGCCCAATAAAGCCCGGACCTCCACAGGAGTGATGTCGAGATCTAGAGGAACGCGGGACCCGGCAAACTCTAGGCCCGTAATGTATCTCCAATCCCAGGGGGTCAGCACAACCTCGCAGTCAAGAAGGTGAAGAGACTGCGTCTGGTGAAACCATCGCTCTGATAAGGCCCTCATGTAACCCCAGGGGCACTGGCGGGGAATGATGGTAAAGAAGTGACGGAAGCCCCAAGAATCCACCACCCACCGCCCCGGTAGTCACTGTGCAAAGCCGTGTAAAGGGAGTAGATGTTGAACCAGTTGCCCCTCGGCTGAGTAAACTCGGGTACCTGGGGCAATCACCAATGGGTCAGTCCGGATAAAAGGAGAATTGGGAAGTTGAGAATAAAATCAGAATAGAACCGAATATACCTCGTTAGCCACGAGAGATGCCGAGGGATGACGACTGAGATCCCGACCCAATAGATCGGGGATCTGCACAGATGCGCCAGACGGGGCACTATGAGGAGATGGAGCCGGTGTGCTGGAGGATGGTCCCTCTGCCGCAACCTCCGGAGGAATAGCCTCCTCAACGTCCGGATGAGCAGGACGAATGACAGCCTCCGCCAAGCGGCGAGCCTGACGGGTCCGAGGAGGAACGGGGGAAGGTGGTGCCCTACGACGGCGAACACCTGAGGTCCGTGACACGGAGGAGCTGCTATGAGCATCGGGATCCATAGCTGGAACATAACAGGCAAGGAGGAAGGTAAGTTCCCTTTTGAATTATGTCACGAATATTCTAAATTCCTACCCACGTCATATAATTAATGCAACGTGATGCATGTTTATGGTATTAAAAAAAAAAAAAAAAAAAAAAAAAATCGGCAGAGTTCCGTTTGTAAAATGGACATCCCAGGCATAAGCCAAACGTGTTTTCAATCAATCCAAGCCTCAAACAGATCAAAATTGCATTCATATGTATAGTTACAACATGTAAAGTACAGTAATCCATGATTTTCTTGCAGAAAAGGAATAACAGCATGTGGGACCATATCATGAGCATAAAATAGGACTCACACAATTGCTACATAGCTTGTATATATGATAATACATAGCATAGCATTGTAAAGCATACATTTCTATCTCTAAACATGCAAATAGCCAAATGTATAGCAAAATGTTGACGAAATTGAAAAGTGAACGGTCAAAGTGTTACCTGTAGCGCGTAGAGCGATCCTACCGGAGCAGTTTTTGCAGAAAAGTTGGGAAACTCGACAAAAGGTCCTTGCAAACGAGCAAAATCGCAAGAATCTATGTGGGGTACGAAGTTGAAAGTGACAGATCTGGAAGTGGCGAGCCGCCTAAGAACCCGATCTTGGCCGCAGATCAATCTGCGGCTGGCCGCAGATCCATCTGCGGCTGGCCCTGGTGGGTCCCCTTGGCTCCCTTGCAACCGTTTGATGTGTCTAGTGAAAATGAATTACGAGGTGGGTGACCGGCGACGATACCCGGCCCCGACGAAACGATCGACCGGCGACGATAACCGGGCGATTACGAGGTGGATGTCCGGCGACGAAAACCGGCTCCGGCAAGATAACCAACCGGCGACGATAACCGGGGGTTACGAGATGGGTGACCGGCGACGATACCCGGCCCCGACGAAACGATCGACCGGCGACGATAACCGGCAATTACGAGATGGATGTCCGGCGACGAAAACCGGCTCCGGCAAGATAACCAACCGGCGACGATAATCGGGGGTTACGAGAGGGGTGACCGGCGACGATACCCGGCCCCGACGAGACAATCAACCGGCAACGATAACCGGCGATTACGAGGTGGATGTCCGGCGACGAAAACCGGCTCCGACGAGATAACCAACCGGCGACGATAGCCGGGGGTTACAAAAGGGGTGACCGGCGACGATACCCGTCCCCGACGAGACAATCGACCGGTGACGATAACTGGCGATTACGAGATGGATGTCCGGCGACGATAACCGGCTCCGACAAGATAACCAACCGGCGACGATAACCGGGGGTTACGAGACGATCATCCGCATTGCGTTGATACCCTTTTACGAATATGACTGCATCCATTGCATCATACGTTGCATCATAGGGCATATGTGTAGCATCACGTATGTATTGTCATCCATGTGCATTATCATTCATGCATCGAGTGTCTATTCTTTATCTTGTTCATTTCATTCATCATTTCATAAACATGATAAAGAGGGGCAGCTGTAGACACCCAAATTTTGCGTTCCCTGTACTAACCTTGACAGGAGGGCAAAATCGTCAATTGAACCGGCTTGCGGGAGTGAAGGAGTGGGCCCAAGGGCGAGCGCCGACACCACCGCAGTGATTGGCAATCGAGGTTGATGTGACAATAAGGCCATCCGAGATAGACATCCCCGAATGAGGTGGCACGTCTCCCGGAGATTCCCGGACTGCAGAGAACGAGCCCTTCGACGGAAATTAACGGTACGGCACGGAAATCGAGACGAGGTGCGGAAAATGAGAAAATCAGCACAGTCAGTTGCAGATCAATCCGCGGCCAAGGACGGAACTCGAGACGGCACGGGACTCGAGCGCACGGGACTCGAGCGCGGCTGGGGGGAGAACCAAGGGCCAGCCGCAGATCCATCTGCGGCCAGCCGCAGATCAATCTGCGGCTGCCCTTGGCAGTCCCTTATCAGGCCATTTTGCATACAGAAACAGGGGAGAGGAGAAAAAAAAAATCCAGCAGCAGCAGCAGCTCGGGAAGGGAAGAAAAACAGCAAGAAAAACATCAAAAAATAAGAGAGAAAAGAGTGAGAAATAGGGAGAAATTGTACCCATTTTTGTGAGATTACATCTCATATTTTCTACTCTACTCAATACACAAATCCATACATATTGTGGGGATTATTTGCAAGGTGAAAAATCATTTGTTTTAGCATTTTGTTATACCATTTTTGCCAAGCTTTTTGTTATCCGAAGTATTTTGAATGTAGTTGTTCTTGAACATTGATGTGAAATCACGGATTAGGGATTATTAGTGAGGGTTCCATCGGAACAAAATTCTTCCTAATAACCCGAGGATATCCACTTGGTGAAATTTCTAGCTTATTTATGGTGATTTCTTGGATGTAATTTATTTAGATTATCATTTTCGGATACCATGGTGTATTAGGCAAATCCGTGTTGTTTAGTTTCGTAGTATTCCATTTTGCGGGTATGTAGTAATCTTGGGTGTGAGCCTAGGAATGCGACCCCTTGGTCCCAAATCCGATGATGGACGTTTTGACGTATGTAATAGATGCAAGGTACTCGTTTTGTTGTAACATGTAACCATTGGGCCTTAAAACGACGCTAGAGCGAGAATCGGGTTTAAGGCCCCGTAATAGTGAAATATGTGATTGTTGGCGTTAGGGGATATTTTGATGGCTTACATTGCCCATGAATAGCCCCCTACGCGTTTGATATTTAGTTCGATTTGTAACATCCAACAAAATGATTTCAAAGCCAAAACAAATCAAGATTTTGCTAAAATTAATCAAAGTAGGATATTAGCATCACGAGGCTAAAAATTGGAAGTGCTAATGAAAGTCGATTCCTATTTTACGAGAAAGCTAAAAGGAAGTGGTTTCCAAATGTCACAAAAAGTGGTTTTATAAAGAGAAATAAACGTTTTACTAAACCTTGATACATAGGGCGAAAGAGATCCTAGAAATTGCCTATCATTTATGAAAGCAACGTATAAATCTCGATTCCCTATTTTGGCTAAGGTTTAACAAACTCACGTTTTTACCCAAACAAACACTTAATAAAAAAAATCTCATAGCTTTTGTCAATTTAAAAATCAAATCTTTCTCAATAAGAAAATAAGGCTTTCTCGTAAATATCGAAAAGACATTTTTTAAGCACTCTCAAAACTAAAGCACGATTTTCCCTAAAAAAAATCCAAATGATTCTTTCATACAAACTCACCACAACTTTCATTTAGGCACACACACACACACGCACGCACATACATTTCATGAATTAAAGGATAGGAAAAGTATCAAGATTGCGGTAACCGTGTCTCACGGAAGTCGGGGGGTGCCTAACACCTTCCCCTCGCTTAAGCAAGCCCCCGAACTCTATGAATCTCGATTCGCAGACCGTTTAATTCGGAGTCACACATGAGCCAGCGATTTATAAAAAACGAAAACTCGGATGAGTTGGTACATCCATTTCAAATATACCAACTGGCGACTCTGGTTAATTGGCTCATCATAAAAAACGATCTTTCAAAACCCCGTCGACATTAAGTGCCGACCTTTTCCAAAAAATCATTCAATCAAAAGGAAAAAATTGGAAAGGACGGAGACGAGAAAAACCCGGCGTCGACATTTATCACTAAACCAACAACTCCTTGCTGTTTGGAACCTTTCCAATTCACTATACCACTTTTCAAGGTAATGTTTTACCTTAAAGTGGATTTGTTATCGTCTTGGTCAGTCTGAAAAACTTGAGTCTGTTTAGCCCTCTAGTTTTAATTCCAACCTACCATGAATTATGATTACATCTTCAATACCGGTTAAGTACTTAAAGATGTTTATCACTGTCTTACAGTGATCTTCTCCAGAATATGACTGATCAACATCAGGCCTAGTATATTCATTGCATACATGATAGTAACTCATGCGATCTCTCTTTCATTTGGGGAAAATTTTAGAGAGATACACTCCATGGCTCATCATCATGAGACCTCTCTTGGAGTTTGCCATGCTAAACGCCTTTAGCATCGAATGAATATACATTAATTGGGTCAAGTCGAGCATCCTTTTAAATCTATCTATATAGATTTGTATCCCCAATTTATAGGATGCTCCTCCCAAGTCATTCATGGAGGAATGTTTAGACAAGTTTATCTTTACTGATTGTAGCATTGGTGTGTTATTCCTTATCAGTAGTATATCAACATATAATACTAGGAATGTCACAGTGCTCCCACTGACCCTTTTGTACACACTAGGTTCATTCTCGTTTTTGATAAAATCAAACTCTTTTGATTGTCTCATCAAAATGAATGTTCCATCTTTGAGAAGCTTGCTTCAATCCATCAATGGATCATTGTAGCTTAAAACACGATTTGCTTCAACCTTTGAAACAAATTCCTCTGGTTGTATCATACATACATTCTCCTCAAGTCTTCATTGAGGAAGGGCGTCTCCACATCCATTTTTCCAGATTTCGTAATAAGCTGCAATCACAAGCAAAATCCAAATGGACTTGAGCATACCCGGTAATAAGGTTTTATCACAGTCAACTCCTTGACTTTATTTGAAACCTTTTAAACAGGTCTGGTCTTATAGATCTCTACCTTTCCATTTGCCCTAGTCTTTCTCTTAAAGACCCATATACACCCTTTAGGCACTATGCCTTTCAGTGGAGTAACCAGAGTCTATACTTGGTTCTCATACATGGAGTCCATTTCGGATTTCCTGGCCATCTGCCATTTCTCTGAGTGTCTTCTACTCATAGCCTCATCATATATAACTAGATCATCATCCTCTATGATGCGTACCTCATCATCATCCCCTATGATGAATCCATACCTCCCAGGTATCTTCGGTACTCTTCCAGATTTACGATTCGGTTGTGGTACAATAGGTCTATCTACAGGTTCCTCGGCTCGACTAAAAATGCTTTGTGGTTCTTGAACTCCTTCAAGATCTATTACCCTCCCACTAGCTCCTTCAGTGATAAACACCTTTATCTAAGAAGGCAGCGTGTAGGATTATAGTAATAATACCCTAAACTTCTTTAGGATATTCCACAAGTCTGCACTTGTCAGATTTTGTCTCAAACTTATCTTTGAAACCTTTTCACATAAGTCGAACAACCCCTTATCTTAATATACTTAAGAGTAGGAATTCTTCCTATCCATAACCTTTATGGAGTCTTGGGCTCGGATTTTTGAGGTTACCTTATTTTTGTAGATATGCAGCCGTTTCTAGGGCATAACCCCAGATGGATACTAGAATGTCGATAAAAATCATTATGGACTGCACCATGTCCAACAAGGTACAATTTCTCCTTTTAGATACACCAATTAATTATTGCGTATCAGGAGGTGTCCATTATGAGAAAATACCATTTTGAGATGATCTAGAAACTTATTGCACAAGTATTCTTTCTTCGAACTGATCAAAGAATCTTAATACTTTGTCAATATGTTTCACTTCTGAATTCTTTGAACATTTCAAATGATTCAGACTTGTATTTTATCAAATACACAGATTCAACTCTTTGAATGACCATCTCCTTTTTCTTTTATTAGTTTGTTCAATTTGCAAAATTATTTTTCATGTAAGTCAAGTTTACAAAGTCTATCAAGTAATCTACCAGTTTCAACCAAAACATTATCATTATAAATAGAACAACAATTGTTCTTAAATATAATACCAGAACCTTCCTTGTCCAACAACGAAAGTTCTAATGTTTCTAATGAGAACTGGAACATAATAACAACTTATTAACTTAATAGACTTGCCCGTAGGCAATGCTAAACTATAAGTTCCTATGGTTAATGCAGCAACCTTTGCTCCATTCCCACACATAAGATTTACTTACTATTTGTTTAGCTTTCTACTTCTGCTTAGTCTCTGCATTGGATTGCATATGTGAGAACTTTAGCCGGTATCCAATACTCAAGTAGAACCTTGACTTACAGAAAGATTTATTTTAATCATGAAAAAACCTATATCTGTAACCGAAGCTTCACTAAGCTTCTTCTGGTTAGCCCCTGTAAGATTCTCCTTACAGTTTCCTTTCTAGTATCGAGGCTTATTGCAGTGGAAGCAAACTCCTTTGCTATTTGCATCAGTTTTGTTCTTATTGTCCTTAGTTATTGCCTTTCTATATACCTTCTTTGAATTGTTCTTCTTTTCAGAAGATCCTTTGGCCCTCTATCGCTACCTGGAAGAATCATCTACCAGTAAGACTTGGTCTTTCTTTGTTGGAAAGTGACTCTTTACTATTTTCAACATGTTTAAGCAACTCAGGCAGGCTGACATATAGCTTGTTCATGTGAAATTCACAACAATTTGTGAGAAAGAGTCCGGAAGTGATTGCAAGATCAAATCTTGGATCAACTCTCCATCCATTAAAACCCAGTTGTCCCAATTGTTCAATCATATTGATCATTTTAGGACATTTGTCTATACTGTAGTGCCATCGGTCATTCTAGATCGGAAGAGCTCCTTAGATATCTGATATCTAATAGTCCTACTTTCCTCACCCTTCAACTCCTTGAAGGTGTAGGAGTATAGTAGGAGCATCCATAGTTTCATGCTGACGTTGAAGCTCGTTACTCATGGATACGAGCATGATGCATTGAGCCAACTGTGCATCATCTTGCCACTTTCTAAAAGTAACAATCTCTTCCTCTGAGGCATTGTCTGCAACCATTGCAGGGATAAGTGTATTAAGGACATAAGATAGCTTTTTAGCCTTGAGAACTATTCTCAAATTTCTTAACCAGTCCTTTTAATTTGGTCCGGTTAATTAGCATCTAATATGCTATGCAGTGATAGTGAATTAGACATCGTAAATGTAATGCCCGTGAATTTTGAACGTCATTATTAATTAAATATAATTTTAATTTTAATGAGTTAACTTTGTGTTCTTATTTAAACCTTTGGGGTATTGGTGGATTATGTGACTATGTGATTTATTGATATAAATTTGTGTTAAGGGAATCACTAGTAGTATATTTAAACTAGTGAGCAAACCTTAAGGCTTTATATCAATAAAGTTGGCAAGGTATTTATTAAATTAAGTATTCAAGTAAATTGAATATAGTTAGTAAATAAAGTGTGTGGGTTAATTAATGAAAGTAGTTGTTGAATTGGATAATAATAATTAATAGTTAAGTTAGTAATTTATTTACTAATTTACTAAGTTACTTAATTAATAAACCTAGTTCAATCATTTATATTAATCATGGATTTAGGTATTAATTGTGTGGCTTATTAAATGAGCTATCATGGGGTTAAATTCAATGACTCAATATTGCATTAAATAGATTTGGATTTTATTAGCCTAATCATTTAAATTGGAAGCCAATGGTATTTAATGTGTGGTCCAAAACCTAGCCACTTGATTTATTAAATGTGTAACAATTGTTTATTTATTTAAAGCTATTTGGGACAACATTTTGGGACAAAATCCCTCCTTGCTATGCACTTAGGAGAAAGGAGGAGTAAGTTAATTTTAAACTTTATTTTAATTAAGTAGCTAGCTTGTGTGGGAAGTTGAAATGGTAGACTTGACATCATAGGTTCCTATAATGTCAAGTAGCTACCTATGATGTGTCATAGCTTCCTAAGATGTCAACTAGCCACCCTAGTGACACAAGGCTACTCACTAGCTTCATGATGACAAAAGGTAGAGGTTTCCTGCTATTATCCAATTAGTAAGCCTTTATCCAAGGGACAACAAAGATATGGGAGATATTAGTAACTCTTACACAAAGGACAAGGTTGTCAAGCTCCCATTGGTGGAAAATCTAATTAGCACACTTAAAGATAAGATTAAGGCTAAATGGAAGGGATAAGGTGAACTCTTATATCCAAGGGACAAGAAAGATGTGGGGGATAATAGCATCAATTCTAATTTAGCATTATACTTGCAAGTATTCTATCCTTTCATTTCATTTCAAGTTCATTTCTTCTTTTCATCTCCTTCTTTCATTTCTCCCAAGCAAGAACATAGAGTAAGAGCTTAGAGAGGAAAAGAGAGTGAGATTAGCATAGTTCATGCATCCCAAGTTCATCACATACTTTGGTAGATCAAGGAGAGTAGCTACAAGATCAAGGTGAAACCCTAAACCATTTCCTTCTTTCTTACTTTGTTTTATTTTCATAGTTTTTGAGAGATTTTATTCTAAGACTCAAGAATCATTAGATCTTTGTAGACACCCAAATTTTGCACTTCGTATACTAACCCTGACAGGAGGGCAAAATCGTCCATTGAGCCGGCCTACGAGAGCGAAGGATGGGCGCAAGTGCGAACACTCGACGCCACCGCGACGATTTGCAAATCAAAACCGACGTGACAACAAGGCTGTCCGAAATGAGCATTCCCGAAAGATGTGGCACGTCTCCCAGTAATTCCCGGACTGCAAAATACAAGCCTGTCGGCGAAAACCGACGTCACGACACGAGAATCGAGGCATGGCATGAAAATCGAGAAAGTCAAACTAGCCAGCCGCGGATTGATCTGCGGCCAATAAATGCGCCTTTTGAAAACACGGAACTCGAAACACGGAAACCGAAAACCAGGATGAGTGGATGGTAGGCGACCAGCCGCAGATCCATCTGCGGCTGCCCTGGCTTGCCTATTAACAGCCCAGTTTCAGTTCATTCGGACATACAGAAGAAGAGAGGGGAGAAACAGCAGCGGCAGCAGCTCGAAAAAAGAGAGAGAAATAGCAGAATTTTGCAACAAAATAGGAGAGAAAGAAAGAAAAAGAGAGGATTTATGCTCTTTTGATTTGATTGTATCATATATACTTCTCATTCTATTCAAAATACACAAGTTTACATCCACTTTGAAAACCATTTGCAAGGTGAAAATCCCCTTGTTATAGCAATTTCTATCATATCATTTGGTTAAATTAAATGTAGTTTTCATGTAATTTATGGTGGAACAATGAATTAGGGATTATTAGTGAGGGTTCCATCGGAACAAAATTCTTCCTAATAACCCGATGATATTCATTTATTGATTTTTTTTGTTTATTTTAAGGCGATATATTGGGCGTGGTTCCTTTAGGTTGCTATTTTAGGATGTCTTGGCATTGTTAGGTTATCCGTGTTGGTTATTTCTTGTAATATCCGTTTTGTGGGTGTGTGGAAATTTCGGGTGTGAGCCTAGGAACGCGACCCCGTGGTCCAAATCCGATGATGGACGTCTTTTGATGTGGGTAGTAGGAACGATGTAGTCTTCATTGTAAACATGTAATCGTCGGGCCTTAAAATGACGCCAAGGCGAGAATCGTGTTTAAGGCCCCGTCATAGTGAAAATATGTGATTGTGGGCGTTCGGGGTTATTTTGATGGCTTACATGCCCGTGAATAACCTCCTACGCATTATAATGTTTGATTTGAATTGCAACACCAAAAAGGATTTCAAGGCTAAACGATGAAGATTTTCATAAAATCAATCAAACTAGGTTGTTAGCATCACGAGGATAAGAAATTGGAAGTGCTGATGAATATCGATTTCGATTTAAACGAAAAGGCAAAAGAAAGATCATGTTCAAACGTCACAAGAAATGGTTTTATGAAAGTAAATGGTTGTTTTATTAAACCGTTATGCATAGGGTTAAAGAGATCCTAGAAATTACCCATTTGTTTTGTTTATGAAAGCAACGTATAGGTCTCGATTCCTATTTTGACGAAGGTTTAAAAAACTCTTATTTTGCCAAAACGACACCTAATGAAAATCCCATGACTTTTGACAAATAAAATCAAACATTTCTCATAAAGAATAAAGCTTTCTCGTATAAGCCGAAGGACATCCTGAAGCACTCTCAAAACACGACTTTCCATAAAAACCCCAAATGACTCTTTCATGCAAACTCACCACAATATTCACATAAGCGCACACACACGCGCACATATACATATTCTAAGAAATTAAAAGGATAGGAAACGCATCAAGATTGCGGTAACCGTGTTTCACGGAAGTCGGGGAGTGCCTAACACCTTCCCCTCGCTTAAGCAAGCCCCAAACTCTATAAATCTCGATTTGCAGACCAATTAACTCGGAGTCACACATGAGCCAGCGATTTACGAAAATGAAACTCGGATGAGTTGGTACATCCATTTCAAATATACCAACTGGCGACTCTGGTTAAATGGCTCATCATAAAAAACAATCTTTCAAAACCCCGTCGACATTCCTGCCGACCTTTTCCAAAACAAATCATCTAATAAAAAGGCTAAAATTGGAAAGGGTAATAATCACCAAAGAAGCGATTCTTTCCGGCGTCGACAGCTGGCGACTCTGCTGGGGACATTAGAAGGCTTAAGCCGCGTTCAAATCTTGATGCTGTCCTATCCTTTAAAATTCATGAATGTGTATGTGCGTGCGATATTTTGACCTATTTTACTTGCTGTTGTGTGAATGTGCGTTTTGTCTAATGAATGAATGATTGAATGGAATTGCTTTACGTTAAAGTAATCATTTGCATACGGTGAGGACGATGAATGTGAATGTATGTTGAGAGTGTACCTGCTCCTGAGGCGAACCTGTCGGTTGCTTATTACTGGACTCGAAGGGGCTGCTCCCCGGAGATGGCTCAGGAAACGCACCACCTATATCCGCTCCAATCGAAAGGATTCAGACGAGTAGATTGCGAAGATATGGGAACCTTCATGCCGAAAAGCCGCGAGAGTAACCTTAGGGTAGGTCAACCTCAGATTAACCCAACGCAAGGAAAGTCTCTTCATGCCCTGTTACGTTTACGCGTATAAATGTCATAGTCCCATTCAATATTTTTACATATACCTTCCCTGTTGTCAGAAGGAAAGTACTTGTAACGACCGGGAATTCTGAAATTTCCTTGTAATTCGAATTTTTGAATATTAATGAATATTTTATATTTTATTAATATTATATTGTGTTACGTGTTTAAAGGTTGCGTGACAACCTGGATTATGTGGATGCATGAAATTTTACGTGTTATAGTTTTGTTTAAGTGAATAATTGATTTCGCGTAGCGTCGCTAAATCACTATTCACGGGGCACGTTTCCCGAGGCACTATTCATGCCAGATATTTTTGTGTCTTTTTCGATGTTAATAAATTTCATAAATACGTGTATGCGTACGAATAATTTTTCCAAGTGTCGGAAATTTTATTTGAGCTGATACGTGATTTTATCCATATCCGAAATGTGTTATAGGGGTGTTCCGAATAAATGGACAAATCCCATAATAATTATTTTTATACATCCCAATAATTATGGGAGTACCTATTTTAATTTTGGGTAGAGTTATTTACCAGTTTTGGTACAACAGTGGGAGTTTTCGGATATATTTTTGGTATTTTCGGGTATTTATTTTGGCTTGTTATTCCAAGTGGGAACCACCAAACTATTTTCCACCAATCAAAATGCTAGGGAGTGATATAGTGGGGGGTGCCGGCGCCACCTAGAGTTTGAAACCCATTTTCTCCCTAAATTCCTCCACTTCTCCAATAATCATTCATCCAACTCTCAATCTATTCCATTCCATTCCAAGTTGCTCAGCTGATAGAGAGAGAGAGAGAGAGCTCGCCGGAAGAGGAAGGAAGAGAAAAAAGTCGCCGGAGTTCGCCGAAAAAAGGAAGAAACTCGTCGGAAAAGGAAAGAGGAAGAAGAAGAAGGCACGGGTGGAGGAACCAAGCAAGAAGGACCCTCAAAATCAAGCCTAGCCGAGCTTCTTAACATCTAGGAAGGATTTACAGAGGTAAACAATCAACCAAATCCTTTCCATTCGATTCCTTGCCAAGTTTTTCAAGTTTTTCTTAGTTTTAAGCTCTTAAGGTTGTGGGTCGGATTTTTGGCGATTCTTGGTGTTTTTGTTTGTTGTGATTGTTTGTAAATGTTGTTAAGAGACTATGTAAGCCATTAATAACATCAAAGTGGAACAAAAACGCAAGAAATCCTTACCTTGGCTTAATGGAGCAAGAACAATGGACTTTGGACATGAACTTGGACATTCGGACTTTTTAGAGGACTGTAAAGCTATGATTTCGTGTTTGTTAATTTTATTTGTTGCTATGGTATTGTAGTTCAATGGGTTACAAAGCTAACCCAGTTGGAATGGACCAAAAAGGAGTTAAAACGAGTTCGTAGTAATGATTTTTGTAAAATATGTCAAGAACTCGAAGAACAGAGTATGAACTTTACACTTTGGCTTAGGATTTGACCATGTTTATGTTAATGGGTAGATCTGCATTTTTGATATGTTGTAGCCCCATGAGTTAGGAGTCCATAGAGTCCGGAATGGACCAATTTGCTTGTGTATTGAAGGAGTTATGGAGGTTGGAGTGACCGGAGGTCGGAGTCGCGTTCTGGAAACAAACCCAGAATCCGGCTACTGCAGAATGGCGCCGCAGCGCCACCCATATGCCCTGCAGCTCACGCTGCAGCGAGGGGCAAGTGGGGAAAAACCAGGACTCGCGCCGCAGCGTGAGGCCCAAGCTTTAAGGCTCACGCCGCAGCGTGAAGCCCGGTCATGGAGAAGACACGGGACTCACTCCGCAGCGTGAGGCCCAGTGCATGAGCTCGGCGCTGCAGCGCCGGCTCCGTGTTTGGGCCAGGTTGGGTTAGACAGACCGGGTCGGATCGGGTCGGACCTAATGAGCCCATTTCAGCAGGGTCCAACACTTATATTTTTCCTTGGATTAAAGGATTAGACATGTTAACTAAGCATATCTTGTTAAGCCCTAAATGCTTAATTATTTATTAAATGTCAACCAAATTGGTATTGTCTTAAGGCGGAAATTGTATAATCTAATTGCAATTTAGGCTTGGTTTCCAGGGGGCGCTGCCCCCCAACCCCCACCAGCTGGGCAGCCGCTCGCTCACCGGGGAGCGAGACCCCCGACTGGGTAGTCGTAGTGGCAATCAATGTGTTTTAATGATGCAGCGTCCGTTTTGAACCATTATTTGGAATGTGACTAATTGTTATGTAAACATGTACTTAATTGTGTAGGATATTAAGGAGCGTGTGTTATAATATTGTAGCAGCGCATCAGGCAAGTTTTCTTTACCCTAACTCAATTTAATATTGGGCAGGTTTTTCTCAATCGCACAGCTTTCATTTAATGTGCGAGTTTATTCATTTATTGAGCAATCATTCTATATTATTGCAAGTTCCCTAACTTCATTCTTTCTACATATTGAATGCAAGTTTCCTTAACCCTACTCGAATTATATTTTGAGCAGGTTTCATATTTTATACAGGTTGTATATTGTTGCAAGTTTCATGACTCAAATTGAGTTATTACTTTTGAATCATATTAGTGGACTAATTATTGTCAATTACTCCACCTCCAAGATAATTATTGATATTCGCAGCTTATGCATTTGAATTCATTATTTGTTGTTGGATTGTGAAACGTTTTAAGTTCTTCATTCATGAACCGTTTAGGGAAATAGTCTATGCCATTCGTTTCGGCTAGACATGTACAGGTTATTATTTTAAAAGCTATCCAAACCGATTGTCGGTGCGGATTCTTAGACTGAGAGAGCAACCCTTATTAGGGGATTATAATGTGTCGGTTATACGATGCAGTCAGAGTTAAATGTTATGCATATACATGGTGTACAAGAGGCTGATCCCCTCGAGTACAACTGACGGGGCCAGGTTTTAAAAGAGTTAGTCGAATGATTGACTCTTTGGCCAAAAGTTCATGGTCGGTTGGACCACTCAGCAGTAAATATATCATTATTCATTGATTCATTTGGACTTTGATTATTGTCATTTCAACTATTTCATCAATGTTCATAAATTGTTGATCTATGCAGCTATTATTCTTATTCATTCATGATATATCTTCATTCTTGCTTTTAAACTTGCTGAGCAAAGTAGTTGCTCACCCTTGCTATATTCATGAACCTATTGCAGTTAAGCCGGGGGAGTTCCAAAGCGGACAAAGGCAAAGGGAAAGCTTAAGGAATAGTTATATATACTATCTCGTTGTGTAATCGTGGAATAGTTTTGTATTATTAATGTATTCTGCGATGTATTTATTTAAGGTTGTAGACCTTGGGACCGTAGTGAACCTTTTGTAATGAACAACATATGTTTATTTTATTCCGCATTAGTTGATTTTTGTTGTTTGGAGGTGTATGGATGCATTTTATCGTGAGCACCAAATTCGAGGTATTGGTACCTGAATTTGGGGGTGTCACAGTACTGACCTCCATGTTTTGCAGGGAATAGCTGGGAAGGCATAATAATTCATGTCTATCAATTATTGTTGCAATAAGGGACTGCTAACATTTTGTTTTGCAGGGAAAGATTAAAAAACCCAAAACACAAAGGTTACAGCTTTAGCATGCATCCACATCTTTTATTTCCCCAAACATTAAACTTCAAACCGTTTTCCCCTGTAGGATTGCTCCTCAAACGCGTTTGCAATCTAAGAGGGCCCAGGCTTCTACATCTGAAATGGCTGATATTCCACCCACTAATCCTGGTTCCATATCTCGGGAGGAATTCGATGATTTTAAAAGACAAATGTTGGAAATGGTCACGATGCTAAAAGAGCAGTTGCTACTTAAGCAGGATCCGCCAAGCAAGGATCCACCTAAGGATGATCAACCCCAGCCTAAGGGTGAGCCAGTCATCCCCAAAGCCATTACTGCACCTAACAGGACAGTCATCACTATTCCAGAGGAGGGAGACACTGGCGATCTTCGAAGGAAAATGAAGCAAATGGAGGAGACCATCAAATCCCTGAAAGGCGTAGGTTCCTTGGGCAGGGTAAATTATTCAGACCTGTGTATCTTTCAAGGAACCAGATATCCGGAGAAGTTTAAAATCCCCGAATTTGAGAAATACAATGGGAAGGGGGATCCTTATACACATCTGAAAATATACATTGGGGAGCTTAGATCTTATGCAGAAGACGAGGGTCTAAGGATGCAATTATTCCAAAAGAGCCTGAAGGGAGAAGCAAGAATTTAGTATGCCCGTCTTGATAATGCCCGGATCCATAATTGGGAGGAGTTGGCCCATACTTTCTTAAAACAATATAGCTTCCAGGCACAGATGGCCCCTGATAGATATCAAATGACGAAAATCAAGAAGCAACCAAAAGAATCTTTCAGGGATTATGCACAGCGATGGAGGGGTATGGCTGCACAGGTGAATCCTCCAACGAGCGAGTCGGAGATGGTGATGACCTTTGTGGATATTCAAGAGGCACCTTATTATGAGCGGGTTATATCAGGGATTGGAAGACCTTTTGCCGAGATGATAAAACACGGAGAAATGGTGGACATGGGGTTGAAGTCTGGTGAGATTCGGGATTTCACGGCTTTGGAAACAGCTGCGGAACAAATCCAAAGTGGAAACTATGGCAGCACTTCCTGTAGGGTCCAAAAGAAAAAGGAGGAAGATGTTTCCCTCATCCTGCAGGGATCATCTAGAAAGGCGGAGAACGATCCTCCAGTTCAGATACAGAGAGTGGGGCCATCCCGACAGCCTAACTTCACTAATCAGAGGACGGACGGGCGAAGAAGATTCGAGACCACGAAAAATCGAGTATTCACCCCGCTCGGGGATCCTCTTGAGCGGGTTTTGGCAGTATTGATAGCCCAGAGGAAAATAGTCAATTTGACACCCCCAAGTGACCCGAAAGGAAGAAGATTTGACCCAAGCAAGCGATGCGCATACCACTCAGGTTCTCCTGGTCATGATACGCAGGTATGTTGGACGCTGAAGCACAAAATTTAGAACTTGATTGATAGTGGGGAAATTGTGGTGGAACAGCCAGACTCCCCAAATATTAAAGTTAATCCCCTGCCTAGGCATGATGGAGAAGGGGTCAATGTGGCGGAAGCCTGTGAAGCCGATGGGCCGTCCAGGCTGAGATATGTAAAGAAAATTGATGAGATGATCAGCATGATAAGTGATCACGAGAGTACACGGGGAGCGCCAATTAGGTTGGCAGGTGTAAGCAGAGATATCATAGAGGGGCCTGTCAAGTTATCGGCTCCGAAACTCCTCACCTTTACAACGAGACCGCAAATCCCTGTCCACAGCCTAAAAACGGTACCATGGAATTACGGGGGAGTGTCAGAGGAAGCGGCCAACTGTGCTTCTGTAACATCAAAGGGGAATCCCTTATATCTTCCAAGACGAGTCCTTGAAAGCAAAACGAAGAAAAATGAAAAGATATCCGAGGAGAAAGCCATGGAATTCTTGAGGAAGATGGATCATCCGGAAGCAAGGGGGATCCAGATATTAAGCGAGGAGTCGACCCTGACGTCGATCATGGATTTGGTGTTATCATCCAGTGATCACTGCAAAATTCTGGCCAAAGTCTTGGAGGAGGCATACATTCCCAAAGAGATTAGCAAAGAAAGTTTCGGCCATCTGGTGGACCATCTGTTGGAAAGTAATGTAATATCATTCACAGATGATGATATCCCTAAAGAAGGAAGGGGGCATCGAAAACCGTTGCATATTGCGGTAATCTCCTCAGGTTATATTATGAATGGGGTGCTGATTGATGGGGGATCGGCGTTGAATATATGTCCCCTTAGTACATTGAAGAAGATGAACATCAATCCTAAGCGCCTACGGGCCAGTCATGTAGTGGTACGAGCCTTCGACGGATCCCGCAGGGATACAATTGGGGAGATAGAATTGCCTGTGGAAATAGGGCCTTGTACTTTTGATATCTCTTTCCAAGTCTTAGATATTGCGGCAAGTTATAACCTGTTATTGGGGAGGCCGTGGATACACATGGCCGGGGCAGTTCCTTCCACGCTACACCAGCAAATCAAACTTATCATCGACGGGAATCTGGTGACGATCTCGGCAGAGTGTGATGACCCTTCTCTTTCCAGGAATGGCTTCCCGGTAATTAATGTGGACGAGTCGGCGGCACCTGCCAGTTTTTAGGCGCTGGAAATCAGCACTCCCCACTACAGATGCCTGGGGGCTCCAGCCGTGAAACCTAAGGTCTCTCCAGAACTTACCTTCGTTGCAAAAGAAATGATGAAAATGAAATTTCAACCTGGACAAGGGTTAGGAAAGAGCGGTCAAGGAATCACCGTGCCCATTCAACTACCCCATCAGATAGGCAAAGCAGGGTTGGGATATTATGAAGACGTAGCACGGAAACACCGTCAAGGCGAGGCCCCGACCCGATTGGCCGGAAATCCGATGACCAAGGTCAACAATGAACGAGGGACTAGCAAGCCTGTGATTGGGACGGGGGTGAAAAAGTGACTCCCACAAGTAATGAGTCAACCAAGAGGGAAAGTTTCCTACAGGAGATCGCGCAAAAGTTCGAAACCAGGTGCTATATCCCCGGACAGCTAACAAGAAATGGAGAGGGGAAGGATGTTGCCACGCCACCGGGAGCCCAACAAAGTGTGCCTGTCATCGATTGGGCAGGGCTAATTATTCCTGAAGAAGGTAGGAAGAGGGACTCAGGCGATGTGGCCGTAGTCATCGGGGAAGTTTCCGATGTGAAGCCACCTTTCATCCAGCGCATTTCGTCTGATCTGACCACAGACAACTAGACAATGGAACCAGTGATATCCAAACAAGGGTAAAACACGGCATCAGGGTGGTAGACCCCAGTGATGGGAGGATGAAGAAATATCATTGTTGTTTTGTATTTTGCATAATTATGTCGTTTCGTCATGTTATCTAAAAATGTGATCGTTGTGGAAAATGACTTATATATGACAAATATTTTGTTTCATGTCAGGTGTACCAATTTGAGTATTCCTTGCCTAACAAACGGTCTTTCAAATTTGAATGATGACTATGATTTTGATATTGAGCTGAATTTCGATTTAATGGGCATTGAGCAAGACGAGACAGATTACGACGACGCGCCTGACGAGATCAAAGGATGGGTCGAGAATAAACCCAAACCCAACTTAGACCAAACCGTCACCATAAATATTGGAACCCCTGACAAGCCCAAAGAACTCAAGATAGGGATAGACCTGACCCCTAGCTATAAAACAGAAATAACCAAGTTGTTAAGCCAATATGAGGATGTTTTTGCCTGGTCTCATGAAGACATGATCGGATTGTCCACCGACATCGTGGTACACCAGTTGCCCATCAAAGAGGGTTTCAGGCCTGTCAAGCAGAAACTAAGAAAGTTAAAACCGGAGTGGAGCTTGAAGGTGAAGGAAGAAATAGTCAAACAGTTCGAGGCTGGAATCATTATGGTATCCACTTACCCGGAATGGCTGTCCAATATAGTTCCAGTGGCTAAGCCTGGAGGGAAGGTGAGGGTATGTGTCGACTATAGAGATCTGAACAAGGCCAGTCTCAAGGACAACTTCCCAGTGCCTTTTATACACATCTTGGTGGATAACACAGCCCAATACGAGATGTATTCTTTTGTTGATTGCTTTGCAGGGTATCATCAGATAATGGTGGCGGAGGAAGATCGGGAAAAGACCGCTTTTATCACCCCTTGGGGCACCTTCTACTATAGACGTTTGGCTTTTGGTCTCACAAATACGGGGGCTACTTATCAGAGAGCCATGATGGCCCTGTTCCATGACATGATGCACAAGGAGATAGAGGTCTACGTGGATGACATTATCGTGAAATCGAGGGTAGAATCTGATCATGTAACCCATCTCAAAAAGCTATTCGAACGGCTCAGAAAATATAACTTGAAGCTCAATCCGGCAAAGTGTGCTTTCGGAGTGCAGTCGGGCAAGCTCTTGGGATTCCTGGTCAGTGATCGGGGCATTGAGTTGGATCCGGCGAAGATTAAGGCCATTGTGGATATGCCGGCACCTCGCACAGAAAAGGAGATAAGGGGATTTCTGGGAAGAATAAACTTCATCAGCCGCTTCATATCCCACTTGACAATTACATGCGAGCCGATTTTTAAACTGTTAAGGAAAGATGTCTCCCAAGAGTGGAATAAGCAATGCCAGGAAGCCTTTCAGACCATCAAAAAGCAGCTGACAGAGGCACCGGTACTGGTACCCCCGAAGGATGGGATCCCTCTGTTTATGTATATATCGGTCAATGCCATTGCGATGGGATGTATGCTGGGACAGAAGAATGAATCAGGAAAAGAGCAGGCCATCTACTACCTCAGTAAAAGATTTAGCCGGTGTGAACAAAATTACACCCCCATCGAAAGGACCTGTTGTGCTTTGGCGTGGGCTGCAATGAGATTACAACACTATCTCCACGGACACACTACGTACCTGATATCGAGAATGGATCCCCTGAAGTATATCTTTGAAAGGCCCATGCTGAATTGTCGATTGTCCAGGTGGCAGTTAATCTTACAGCAGTTCGACATCGTATACGTAACTCAGAAAGCCATGAAAGGGCAGGGAATTGCGGATCAGTTGTCAGAAATGCCAGCAGGGGGGATGGAGCCTTTAGAAACTCCTTTGCCGGGTGAAGATGTATTCTGGGTCTCATAAATGAGATGTGATGACGAAGGGCAGTTCTGGAAGCTGTATTTTGATGGTGCCATGAATGCTGAGGGGGCAGGGGCCGGAGCAGTCCTGGTCTCTATCACCGGAGAGCAATACCCTGTGGCCACTAAATTGCAGTTCAGTAATTCGAACAACACAGCTGAGTACGAGGGATGTATATTGGGACTCCGTTTTGCCCGCGATATGGGAGTGAAGAGACTAGCGGTGTTCGGGGATTCAGAACTGGTAATCAGACAGGCGATCGGGGTGTACAACACTAAAGAGCTCCGGTTACTTCCATACCATCGATGTGTTATCCAATTGATGCGAGAGTTCGAAGATATCGCTTTCCGACATATCCCTCGGGGATGGAATGATTTTGCCGACGCATTGGCAACTCTGGCTTCCTTAATCCACGTAATCAAGAGCAGGGACGTGCCACAGATTGAGATAGTAGTACAGAATGCCCCGACATACGAGGAGCATGTTGCAGTATTATCCGACGAGGTGGTTCTGCCAAAGCAGCCTTGGTATCACGACATAAGGGAATATCTGAGGGATAGAGCCATTCCCGACCAGGCAAGTCGAGCTGAGAGGATGAGAATTCAAAAGATGGCAATGAAGGTTTACCTGAGTGGGGATTCACTCTACAAAAGGGATGCTGGTTTGGGATTGTTGCAATGTGTAAATGAAACGCAGGCCCAAAAGATTATGGACGAAATACATGGTGGAGTGTGTGGGCCACACATGAGTTGACCGATGCTGGCCAAAAAGATCTTGAGAACGGGGCATTATTAGTTAACACTAAAAGCCTATTGCGACGATCATGTCAAACGATGTTATCAATGCCAGGCGCACGGCAACGTAATTCATGCGCCCCCCAATGAACTGCATTGTATGACCTCCCCTTGGCCATTCTCAATGTGGGGTATGGATGTAATCGGACCAATAGAGCCCAAAGCGAGCAACGGACACCGATTTATCTTTGTCATGATCGATTACTTCACTAAATGGGTAGAAGCAGGTTCTTTCCCTAAAGTAACTCAGGATATCATCGTTGGTTTCATCAGGAATAATGTCATTTGCCGATACGGGCAACCTGAAGTCTTAGTCTCCGACAATGCCAAGAATTTGAACAATGCCCTCATGAAGGTATTGTGTGACCAGTTTAAGATCAAACACCTCAACTCTGTCATTTACCGTCCTAAGATGAATGGGGCAGTGGAGGCTGCAAATAAGAATATCAAAAAAGATCATGGTAAGAATGTCTGCTAATCATCGAGGATGGCCAGATCTGCTACCTCTCACCCTGCTGGCGTACAGAACGTCGGTGGGTACTTCTACAGGGGCAACCCCTTACGCTTTGGTATACGGAATGGAGGTCGTTCTGCCAGTTGAAGTTGAGATGGCGTCCCTCAGAATCTTGATTGATGCTCAGATAAGCGAGGAGGATTGGATGCAAAATCGATACGACCAATCAGCCCTAATTGATGAAAGGAGGGTGGCCGTTGTTTTGCACGGTCGGTTATATCAGCAAAGAATCTCTCGATCATACGACAAAAAGATAAGACCTCGGAAGTTCAAGGAAAATGACCTGGTGCTAAAGAGGATCATGCCTTGCCAAGACGAAGCCAAAGGGAAGTTTGCCTCGAACTGGGAAGGACCTTTTGTGATTAAGAAAATGCTGTCCGGAGGAGCCCTCATATTATAAGAGATGGATGGTGAGGTGTTTCCACAGCCCATCAATTCCGATTCGGTGAAGCGGTTCTACACTTGAAAATCATCATTTTCTTCTCTTTCTTTGAAGAACGAACTACGTAGGACCTGATTTCCCAACCTGTGGGAATACGTAGGCAGCCATCATGGCACGGTCCAATTCTTTACAAAATAATACTTTCTCTAACCGAAACCGATTCCCAACAGCCAGAATAACCTTCCTATACCCTCGAAACCTTCCCGAAACCAGCCCCTAATCAGCTTCATCTCAAGTAGCATAACCCTAGCCCAACCAAACAGTTAGCCAAAATCTAAGACTCAGTCCGATGAAATCAACAGGGGTGCGGCTGTATCTGTCAAGTCTCCATCAAGACTTAAGAAGAGAAAGAAGGCAAGATGTCAAAATCATGGTCAGCTGGATAAAATGAGGATCCAATGAAAGGCAACGATACGACAAAAAGGGGAAATAACTAAATTTAAATGCATGTCTACATATATAAGTCATTTTGTTACAAGATTTCTCTTTCGATAACCGATTGAAACTGACCTAGTCTATACAGGAAATAAAATAATCTACAAGTCTGAAACTAACTGAAGCAAGATGGATAAGGTGGTGGACAGATCTGAAGCATCGGTATCCCCTGTAATCTGCTGCCCCATCATGGCGATGCGATCCAATAAGGCAGTGGCTTGGCTGACAGTCTCAGAGTGAGCATCTATAACTGCCCTAGTCTGCAATACAATGGCGTCTCTATCAGCAAGGGCAGCATCTCTAGCCAGAATGACATCATCTCTCTCAACAAGAGCGGCATCCCTCTCAGCCTCAGTAGTAATCAAGGCCAGGCGGAGTCGGGTATCCTCAGTAACCCGACTAGGGGCAGAATCAGTTGAGATGGAATGATCTGTGGTATCATCTGGGAAAATCACTCCAGAGTCATCAAAATCCCCAGCCTAACTCAAACCAGCCGTAACCGAGTCTCCGCGCAACCATTGCACATAAGCGAATGTCTGGATGGGGCAACCGTCACTATACTCGGCAAGGATCCTGCGAGACCAAAGATCATATACCCGCAGTATATCTCTCTCTGTATGGGATGATATAAGGAATCGGTAGGCGGCTGCGCCCGTGAAAGGGTGAAAATCCTGTGTCTGATCAAACTGCCCTGTAATCGCCAAGGGATGATAAGTCGTCACGCCTCTCAAGCCAGTAATAGGGATGAAATCCAGGTTGGGCACGTGAGTCAAAAAGCTCATAAAGGAGCAATAACCCGAATAGATCAGGAGATGAAAAGGATCCTCAATAACCGACAAAAATGCTATCTAGTAGGCCGCATCAGTACAGCTCACGGGACGAAACGAAAACTGCGTGGCTATGTCATGGCTGAAGCAAAACCCATGGCGACGGGAATGACCAATGGGGCTGAGATGGCTCATAAACCACGCGTACAACAAAGTAGAGCTCCCTTTGAATACTCTACCTCGGAAAGACTGACAATATGAGGCTGACATGTAGGTATCTACCAATATCATGGGAAGAACGGTGTGATCCTCCTGAAGGGCTCTAACGGCCGCGACAACTCGCATATCCAACTGATCGGGTCCTGCTGGCAAGTACAAAACTGAGATGACACAGGCCATCAAAACGTCTACTCTCAAAGCACCCCAGCGCTCCTCGGACACGAAAAAATCACCAGAAAATAGGTGAAAACTGTCGGGTGAGCCGAATCGGTCAATCAGGAAATATAGGGGAACTAGCTGGTCTGATGTGATCACCGATAACAAGACTGTCCTCCGCAAACCGGTGAAAGTCAAGAACTGACGGCGCATGGAACCAGCTGTGACCCTGGCACAAGGACCATCCAAAGGCAAGCCGGTAAAGCGAGCATGCTCCTCGAGAGTGGGGGTCAGCTCCACTGTCCCTGATCTGAACACCTGACGGGCAGGGGCCCAATAGCTCAGAATACCCTCCACATAGCCCGCTAGCACCTGAAAGGATAATAAGGACCGAGAATCTCCCAAAAGACCATCTGCGATAACCCTGTCGGCTGGCGATAAACTGTCCAACTAGTAGAGGAGACTGCCAACCAACCATGTGGGAGGAATGAGATCCAAATGTACCACGGCATCTGGTGACGACATCTGTGAAAAACAGTATCAAAAAGACTGTGCAGTGGTTATTCTCTATCCATGAAAAAGCATGCATCATACAGTTAATAATAAAGCATTTGAACTGTCATAATGATAAAACTGGTCATAAATAACAAATGAGTTCAATACATAGTGCATGAAATAAAAAAATAATAAATCTAACAGGTTCAGGTACAAAAGGCCCTATCCTAGCCTGATCTAGTCAAAGGTGAGGTCATCTAAGAAGGCGGGATCCTCAAACTGATCCCCTGGAGTCGTCGAAGTCGGAGGCCCAAAGTTCATGTCAGGGATATATGGCTGCGCTGGGGCATCAGACGAGCTCGGGCCTGTGTCAAAACTCGCACTATCAGGATCATATGCATAGGCATCCTCTGGGGTCTGACCTAACACCCGAAGATACAACGACAGCTGCTCCACCTGGCGGGTCAAAGTGGCAATCTGCTCAGCATGAGTGGGACTCCGAACGCAGGCGGCCCAATCAGTCATCATCACTGAGCCGGGGACCATATCTCCGAGAAAGAATGTGGCCCGAGTCTGAGGACCGATAGTGCGGGGCACCCACCAAATACGAAAAGCCTCGCTCGTGCTGGGACCCGAAGAAAGTGTCCGGCCATCCTCCCCCGCGAGCATAATCTCTGAAGGCTGAGAGTCCAACGGCGAGGATGTAGTAAAGGGAAGAGAGTGCGGAATGCGGATCTCTCCAGTAACACATCTGAATGCGCGCTCTCCCAGATACATCACCCATCCTCCAACACTTTGCAAGGTGAGGCGACGGGTGGAAAGTGCGAACTCTGGACCGGAGGGATACCCATCTGTGAACCCCACAGCCAGATGCTCAGAAAGATAAGGATTCCAGACGACCTCTGCAGCGGTGATCAGCTCCAGCTGAATACGGCAATGGGCAAAGCTGCCAGACACCGGGACCTCCTCTAAGGTGTTGTGGTGCCATCGCCGACCCCGGGGATAGGTATCCAGACCGAGAGTCGTGACAGGCCTCAGACATGGGAGTCGCTCGTAGGCCCAAAACTGTGAACAGAAACAAGGAAAGGCATGAGTAACCGATAAATGCAAAAAAGATAAATGAAATGATGGGAAGTACAATAAGAAAAGAGGAAGAGAAGGCTCACTAGCAAAAAGTGGTAGAATCCGAGCCAAGCGTCTGTCTGTCCCTCTGAGCGAAGGCGAAGACCGTGGAGGAAGTAGGCAAATGTGAAGGACCCCCAATCATAGTCACCGATCCGGTCTACATCCCTGACAGCACCGACAATGCTGAAATGAATGGTAGAGGAGTTGTTCCCTAGGAAATAACCCCTCATAATGGTCAGGAACAGGCGCCGGAGCAGAATGTCACGAGTGGCCCGATCTGCAGGGAAGGGCGTCGCGTATATGCCCCCAACAGCGTCAACAGCCAAAGCTCCGGACCGAATGTTGCGGGCCTTGAAGACCCGGTCATCGACAGCGAAACCCAATAAAACTCGGACCTCTGCTGGAGTAATATCAAGATCCAGAGGGACACGGGATCCGGTGAACTCGATACCCGTGATGTACCTCTAATCCCAAGGAGTCAGCACGACCTCACAGTCCAAAAGGTGCAGGGACTGGGTCTGGTGGAACCATCGCTCGGACAGAGCCCGCATATAACCCCAGGGGCACTGACGGGGAATGATAGTGAAGAAATGACGAAAGCCTCAGGAATCCACCACCGCCCGGTAATCGCTGTGCAAAGCTGTATAGAGGGAGTAAATGTTAAACCAGTTACCCCTCGGCTGAGTAAACTCGGGCACCTGTGACAAAAATTAATGGATTAGTCCAGATCTAAACAGAATTTGGGAGTGAGTTCAGAGGAGTATTTAAGCATACCTCGTTAGCAACAAGAGACGCGGAGGGGTGACGACTGAGATCCCGACCCAACAGATTGGGTATTTGAACAGAGGCGCCAGATAGGGCGCGATGAGGAGATGGAGCTGGTGTACTGGAGGATGGCCCCTCTACCGCAACGTCCGGAAGAGCAGCCTCCTCAACATCGGGGTGATCGGGCCGAATGACAGCCTCCGCCAGTCGGCGAGCCTGGCGGGTCCGAGGCAAAGCAGGGGCGGGTGCAACCCTACGGCGACGAACGCCCGAGGTCCAAGACGCAGTGGAGCTACTAGGAGCGTCAGGATCCATAGCTGGAATAAAACAGGCGAAGAGGAAGGTAAATTCTATTTTGAATTATGTCACAAACATTCCAATTCCCTATCCTCATCGTAGAATCAACACAACATGATGCATGTTTACTATATATGCATGAAAAAAAAAATCGGCAGAGTTTCGTCTATAAAATGAGCATCCCATGCACAAACAGGCATGTTTTCCAACAACCCAGGCCACAGCAGATCAAAATTACATTGTACATGGTTAATTGCGACATTAAAAGGACCATAATGCATGCTTTCTTTCAAAAAGAAACAACAGATATGTGGGACCGCATCATGAGCATAAAATATGACTCGCGCAGTTGATGCATAGCATGTATATACAATAACACATGGCATAGCACTTCAAAGCATGCATTTCTATATCTAAAACATTCAAAGTAGCAAATGTATATCAAAACATTGACGAAATTGGAAAACAATCGGTCAAAGTGTTACCTGTAGCGCGTAGATTGATCTAACCGGAGCAATTTTTGCAAAAAGATTGGAAAATTCGGCAAAAAGGACGTGCAAAGGTGCGAAAATCGTGTGGGGTACGAATGAAAGTGACAGATCTGGGAAGCGGCTGGCCGCTTAAGACCCCGATCTTGGCCGCAGATCAATCTGCGGCTAGCCGCAGATCCATCTTCGGCTGGGCCCAGTGCCTTCCCCCTTATCCTTTGCGAGCTAAATCGATTCTAAAACCCGTTTGATTCATAATGTGGTAATAAAATGCAAGATTTTGATGAATCGGGTGTCGAACACTACTTCTCAATTCATCGGAGCGACCGGATACGAGACCCGGCACTCACAGGACAATCAACCGGATACGAGACCAGGTGATTACGAGACGAGCGACCGGATACGAGACCCGGCACTCACAGGAAAATCAACCGGATACGAGACCCGGTGATTACGAGACGAGCGACCGGATACGAGACCCGGCACTCACAGGACAATCGACCGGATACGAGACCCGGCGATTACGAAACAAGCGACCGGATACGAGACCCGGCACTCACAGGACAATCAACCGGATACGAGACCCGGTGATTACGAGACGAGCGACCGGATACGAGACCCGGCACTCACAGGACAATCAACCGGATACGAGACCCGGTGATTATTAGGTTTGTATATAACGCGAACATGCAATCAAATTACATAAATAGTGCGGAAGCGCGATAAAATCGGATTTTAAAATTTTATACAAACCATCACCAAGATCAATCTATGTGCTCAATTAACAATATAAACGAAAGATAAAGAGAATAAGAATTATACCCTCGTAGAACAAAGCTTCCTCGGGTACAAGTTCAACTCCTAGTCCTTCGTGTTCTCCTCGAATGCTACGGTGTGATTCCTTCCTTTGATCAACGTTAGCCACCCAAGTGTTTGGCCTCTAGAGGTGATCCACCAAGGAAGAACAAGTATTCAAGAAGTTGGGTATTTGGCAAAACCCTAGTTTCTATCTCTATAGAAATTGTAAGTACTCTCCACAATCTAATGCAAGAGTGTGTAACCCTAATCTATGATAAGACCCCTCTTATTTATAGATCTAGGAATAACCCTTCCCTAAACTATTTAGGATTAGGGTTTGTATTATAATTAAACTCCTTTAATTAATAATGCTCCTAATCCAATTAGGAATCTATGGGAGAGTACTTCTATTAATTAATTCCCAATCCCTATTAGGAATTAAATAATAGTAAAAGTAATAATAATAATAAGACTCCTCTTATTAATTTATATTTAATATTTCCAAAATATTAAATAATAAATATTAAGCTATTTAATTTATTCTATCTCCATAGACTAAATTAAATACACTTAACTTATTATTACAATTATGCCATTTACTTCTTAAATAAATATTTCCCTTTTGCGGTGTGACCCTTTAGGTTCTCCATATTAAACCGGTTGTGAATAAATCAATTAGAACAATTCTAATCTTATTTAAATAAATAAATTAAACTATTTAATTTATTTAAATAAATAATATTTATTCTACAATAAGGGTAAGCCCCCTTAGCGATCAACGACTTTCCAGATAATATAGATTTCAACATCAATCACATAAGAACCTTTGAGTAAATAGTTACCGTACAATTCAATCCTTCTACCATACAATGTCCCAATTAAATATAAGACATGGATTTACTGTCAAGTCTTATTTTATTTAATTATATGTATTTCGATTCCCAAATGCACAACTCTAATTAATGCAAATTAGAAACTCCTTTCTAATTTCATTCTACCTTGGCCAAGGACTACTGAGTTATCATTTATCGAATCACACAGGACATTCACATCTTTTACTAGACGAGGTAGATTCTTTGTTGATCATTCACCTATCTCCATGTACAACTAATTATACCCAATCATACCCTTTGATATACCCACAAGGTCTTAAGGGACATGTCAAAGTATAACTCATCATACACAAGATACTATGATGATCTCAAGTCCAAGGATCACTTGTACTACTATCACTAGAGGAATTCCTATTGACAGGCGAGTAAAACTCCATTAGGTATTCCTTAGCGAGTCACGTTCAGTGAACTTATTCTCTAATAAGCACCTACATACTTGCTTTAGTGTCTCCACACAAATGATTATGAGATCAATCATCCTCTTCCTAAGAGCAAGCAATGTATGTACTAATCTATCCGGATTCACTAATCCCCAATTTAGTAATCCATCGATTAGGAACAATTTTAGTTTGTGAGCTATCTTGAATTTAGATCTCATTAGCATGATCACCATCATGATTCTAAAAGCATTGCTCAAAACTATGGGTTTATCACATTTAATGTAACAGCACTATGTAGATAATTTAAAATGCCTTTTAAGAAAATCAATACCTTTATTAATAAATGAATAAGATTACAAAGTATATGCTACATCATATCAAATATGATTGGCTTGTGTGCATACTACTTTCAGTGATTACGAGACGAGCGACCGGATACGAGACCCGGCACTCACAGGACAATCGACCGGATACGAGACCCGACGATTACGAGATGAGCGACCGGATATGAGACCCGGCACTCACAGTACAATCAACCGGATACGAGACCCGGTGATTATGAGACGAGCGACCGGATACGAGACCCGGCACTCACAGGACAATCGACCGGATACGAGACCCGGCACTCACAGGACAATCCACCGGATACGAGACCCGGTGATTACGAGACGAGCAACCGGATACGAGACCCGACACTCACAGGATAATCAACCGGATACGAGACCCGGTGATTACGAGATGAGCGACCGGATACGAGACCCGATGATTACGAGACGAGCGACCGGATACGAGACCCGGCACTCACAGGACAATCGACCGGATACGAGATCCGACGATTACGAGACGAGCGACCGGATACGTGACCCGGCACTCACAGGACAATCAACCGGATACGAGATCTGGTGATTACGAGACGAGCGACCGGATACGAGACCCGGCACTCACAGGACAATCGACTGGATACGAGACCCGACGATTACTAAACGAGCGACCGGATAAGAGACCCGGCACTCACAGGACAATCAACCGGATACGAGACCCGGTGATTACGAGACGAGCGACCGGATACGAGACCCGGCACTCACAGGACAATCGACCAGATACGAGACCCGGTGATTACGAGACGAGTGACTGGATACGAGACCCGGCACTCACAGGACAATCAACCGGATACGAGACCAGGTGATTACGAGACGAGCGACCGGATATGAGACCCAACACTCACAAGACAATCGACCGGATACGAGACCCGGCGATTACGAGACGAGCGACCGGATACGAGACCCGGCACTCACAAGATAATCGACCGGATACGATACCCGGCGATTACGAGACGAGCGACCGGATACGAGACCCGGCACTCACAAGACGATCAACCGGATACGAGACCCGGTGATCACAAGACTAGCGACCGGATACGAGATCCGGCACAGACGAGACAATTAACCGGATACGAGACCCGGTGATTACGAGACGAGCAACCAGATACGAGGCCCGGCGCAGACGAGACGATCAACCGGATACGAGACCCGGTGATCACGAGACTGGCGATCGGATACAAGACCCGGTGCAAACGAGATGATCGATTGGAAGACGAAACCCGACGACTAACAATGCGGTCAGGGATTGATGCATTGACACCTTTACGAATGTTTTGCATGCCTTACATCTTGCGTTGCATCATAAGTTGCATGTGTTGCATCATGTATGTATTGTCATTCTTGTGCACTGTCATTCATGCATCGGGTGTCTATTTCTTTATCCTGTTCATTTTATTTAACATTTCATAAACATTATAAAGAGGGGCAGCTGTAGACACCCAAATTTTGCACTTCGTATACTAACCCTGACAGGAGGGCAAAATCGTCCATTGAGCCGGCCTACGAGAGCGAAGGATGGGCGCAAGTGCGAACACTCGACGCCACCGCGACGATTTGCAAATCAAAACCGACGTGACAACAAGGTCGTCCGAAATGAGCATTCCCGAAAGATGTGGCACGTCTCCCAGTAATTCTCGGACTAAAAAATACAAGCCTGTCGGCGAAAACCGACGTCACGACACGAGAATCGAGGCATGGCACGAAAATCGAGAAAGTCAAACCAGCCAGCCGCGGATTGATCTACGGCCAATAAGTGCGCCTTTTGAAAACACGAAACTCAAAACACGGAAACCGAAAACCAGGATGAGTGGATGGTAGGCGGCCAGCCAGCCGCAGATCCATCTGCGGCTGCCCTGACTTGCCTATTAACATCCCAGTTTTAGTTCATTCGGACATACAGAAGAAGAGAGGGGAGAAGCAGCAGCGGCAGCAGCTCGAAAAAAGAGAGAGAAATAGCAGAATTTTGCAACAAAATAGGAGAGAAAGAAAGAAAAAGAGAGGATTTATGCTCTTTTGATTTGATTGTATCATATATACTTCTCATTCTATTCAAATACACAAGTTTACATCCACTTTGAAACCATTTGCAAGGTGAAAATCCCCTTGTTATAGCAATTTCTATCATATCATTTGGTTAAATTAAATGTAGTTTTCATGTAATTTATGGTGGAACAATGAATTAGGGATTATTAGTGAGGGTTCCATCGGAACAAAATTCTTCCTAATAACCCGATGATATTCATTTATTGATTTTTTTTGTTTGTTTTAAGGCGATATATTGGGCGTGGTTCCTTTAGGTTGCTATTTTAGGATGTCTTGGCATTGTTAGGTTATCCGTGTTGGTTATTTCTTGTAATATCCATTTTGTGGGTGTGTGGAAATTTCGGGTGTGAGCCTAGGAACGCGACCCCGTGGTCCAAATCCGATGATGGACATCTTTTGATGTGGGTAGTAGGAACGATGTAGTCTTCATTGTAAACATGTAATCGTCGGGCCTTAAAAGGACGTCAAGGCGAGAATCGTGTTTAAGGCCCCGTCATAGTGAAAATATGTGATTGTGGGTGTTCGGGATTATTTTGATGGCTTACATGCCCGTGAATAACCTCCTACGCATTATAATGTTTGATTTGAATTGCAACACCAAAAAGGATTTTAAGGCTAAACGATGAAGATTTTCATAAAATCAATCAAACTAGGTTGTTAGCATCACGAGGATAAGAAATTAGAAGTGCTGATGAATATCGATTTCGATTTAAACGAAAAGGCAAAAGAAAGATCGTGTTCAAACGTCACAAGAAATGGTTTTATGAAAGTAAATGGTTGTTTTATTAAACCGTTGTGCATAGGGTTAAAGAGATCCTAGAAATTGCCCGTTTGTTTTGTTTACGAAAGCAACGTATAGGTCTCGATTCCTATTTTGACGAAGGTTTAAAAAACTCTTATTTTGCCAAAACGACACCTAATGAAAATCCCATGACTTTTGACAAATAAAATCAAACATTTCTCATAAAGAATAAATCTTTCTCGTATAAGCCGAAGGACATCCTGAAGCACTCTCAAAACACGACTTTCCATAAGAACCCCAAATGACTCTTTCATGCAAACTCACCACAATATTCACATAAGCACACACACACGCGCACACATACATATTCTAAGAAATTAAAAGGATAGGAAAAGCATCAAGATTGCAGTAACCGTGTTTCACGGAAGTCGGGGGGTGCCTAACACCTTCCCCTCGCTTAACCAAGCCCCGAACTCTATGAATCTCGGTTTGCAAACCAATTAACTCAGAGTCACACATGAGCCAGCGATTTACGAAAACGAAACTCGGATGAGTTGGTACATCCATTTCAAATATACCAACTGGCGACTCTGGTTAAATGGCTCATCATAAAAAACGATCTTTCAAAACCCCGTCGACATTCATGCCGACCTTTTCCAAAAAAAATCATCTAATAAAAAGGCTAAAATTGGAAAGGGTAATAATCACCAAAGAAGCGATTCTTCCCGGCGTCGACAATCTTCATGCTTCATGTATAGATCTAATCCTCTTGAGTGTTAGAATGGAGATTCAAAGGAAGAAAAGGAACTTATGTTCTTAAAGGGTAAAAACCCTAACTTTTCTTCACTTGGATCACCCATAACTTGAGATCTACAACTTGGATTTGTGATCCGTCGAAGGGGGGTGCTAGATACATGAGTTAGCTAGTAAACCCAAGTGGTAGAACACAAATCCCATAATTTTTGAAGCCTTGGGGGCTATTTTCCCAAAACAGTCCAGCTATAAAACTTAAAGCTTTAAAACCCTAAAAGCTTGCTGTCCTCATTTTTCCAAAGGTTGTTTTGGCCTGTTATAAATCTTTTAAAAATCTGGAAAAAATCACAGAGGTACCTTAAGAAGTTATCTACAAGTAGGAAAAAGAACGAACACGTTTTGATGTGTACTTTTTGTGTAATGGCTTTTACCGTGAAGGACTTCTAAATATTCATACCCAGATTTCTCACTGTGTATACCTTGAAAATATATGAAATGTTTACAGTACGTTTATGTATATTATGAGAGTGTACCCTGAAAATTTCAGAATTTTCTGAGCAAAACTTGATTTATGAAAAATGTAACAAGATTCGGAGGTTTTGAGTACTTTAAATATAGTAAATCACTTTCTAAAATTCCCGGAAAATTGGTGGATCATTGTTGGATCATATACTATCCATATCCAGAGGATAATAATTTTCAGAACCTATTTGCTATTTTTCATAATAATGTTATAGTTATAGTTAAAATAAAATAAATGGTTAAATGATGTCATAAATAAGGAAAATGTGATTTTTAAGCTTGGATACTCCTAATATTATATATTCTGACTATTGAGGGGTATTTTGGTAATATTTAATGAGAAATAATATTTATGACCTTTTATGGGTAGTAAAGGAGTTGTTTAATAAAGGGTAAAACAATTAGAATAAATTGTTTATTCGCCTAATAACTTATTAAAATATTACTATGATAATTGTTGTCGACACCGGGAAATGTCGCTCCTTTGGTGATTGTTACCCCTTCCAATTTTAGCCTTTTGGTTTAGATGATTTTTTGGAAAAGGTCGGCACTTAATGTCGACGGGGTTTTGAAATATCATTTTTTATGATGAGCCAATTAATCAGAGTCGCCAGTTGATATATTTGAAATGGATGTACCAACTCATCCGAGTTTCGTTTTCGTAAATCGCTGGCTCATATGTGACTCCGAATTAATTGGTCTGCGAACCGAGATTCATAGAGTTCGGGGGCTTGCTTAAGCGAGGGGAAGGTGTTAGGCACCCCCCGACTTCCGTGAAACACGGTTACCGCAATCTTGATGCTTTTCCTATCCTTTTAATTCTTAAAATGTGTATGCGTGCGCGTGTATGTGTGTGTGTGCCTATGTGAATATTGTGATGAGTTTGTATGAAAGAATCATTTGGATTTTGATGGAAAGTCGTGTTTTGAGAGTGCTTTAGAATGTCCTTCGGCTTCTACGAGAAAGCTTTATTCTTTAGAAAGGTTTGGTTTTAATTATCAAAACTGTAAGGTTTTCATTAGGTGTTGTTTTGGCAAAATAAGAGTTTTTAAACCTTCGTCAAAATAGGAATCGAGACCTATACATTGCCCTCGTAAATAAAGTGGCGGGCAATTTCTAGAATCCCTTTAACCCTATGCACAACGGTTTAATAAAACGTCATTTATTTCACAAAACCATTTCTTATGATGTTTGAAAATGATTTTCTTTAACCTTCTCGTTAAGTGGGAATCGACATTCATTAGCACTTCCAATTTCTTATCCTCGTGATGCTAATAACCTAATTTGATTGATTTTATGAAAATCTTCATCGTTAGCCTTGAAATCCTTTTTGGTGTTGCAATTCCAATAAAACATTATAACGCGTAGGAGGTTATTCACGGGCATGTAAGCCATCAAAATAACCCCGAACGCCCACAATCACATATTTTCACTATGACGGGGCCTTAAACACGATTCTCGCCTTGGCGTCGTTTTAAGGCCCGACGATTACATATTCACAATGAAGACTACATCGTTCCTACTACCCACATCAAAAGATGCCCATCATCGGATTTGGACCACGGGGTCGCGTTCCTAGGCTCACACCCGAAATTTCCACACACCCACAAAACGGATATTACAAGAAATAACCAACACGGAGAATCTAACAATGCCAAGACATCCTAAAATAGCAACCTAAAGGAACCACGCCCAATATATCGCCTTAAAACAAACAAAAAATCAATAAATGAATATCATCGGGTTATTAGAAAGAATTTTGTTCCGATGGAACCCTCACTAATAATCCCTAATTCATTGTTCCACCATAAATTACATGAAAACTACATTTAATTTAACCAAATGATATGATAGAAATTCCTATAACAAGGGGATTTTCACCTTGCAAATGATATCAAAATGGATGTAAACTTGTGTATTTGAATAGAATGAGAAGTATATATGATACAATCAAATCAAAATAGTATCAATCCTCTCTTTTTTCTTCCTTTCTCTCCTATTTTGTTGCGAAATTCTGCTATTTCTCTCTCTTTTCCCGAGCTGCTGCTGCTGCCTTCTTCCTTCTTCTCTTCTGTAACCTCCTGTATGTTGAGTGAGGGATGAGCTGAAATAGGCTGGCCAGAGCCAGCCGCAGATGGATCTGCGGCTGGCCGCAGATTGATCTGCGGCTGGCTGGCCGCCACCCCTCCACTCAGCTGATTTTCGGTTTCCGTGTTTCGAGTTCCGTGTTTTCAAAAGGAGCACTATTGGCCGCAGATCAATCCGCGGCTGGCTGGCTTGACTTTCTCGATTTTCGTGCCATGCCTCGATTCTCGTGTCGTGACGTCGGTTTTCGCCGACAGGCTTGTATTTTGCAGTCCGAGAATTACTGGGAGACGTGCCACATCATTCGGGAATGCCCATTTCGGACGGCCTTGTTGTCATGTTGGTTTTGATTTGCAAATCGTCGTGGTGGCATCGAGTGTTCGTACTTGCGCCCATCCTTCGCTCTCGTAGGCCGGCTCAATGGATGAATTTGCCCTCCTATCAGGGTTAGTATACGAAGTGCAAAATTTGGGTGTCTACAATTGTAATATAAGAATTCAATATTTTTAAGTAAACAAAGAAATATTAAGATTAAAACTTAATGGAAATATTATTGAATGGGTAATAATATTTGTTTTAAGCATTAATAAATGATTAAGATATTATTAAAATGGCTAATAATATTAGACTAAAATATTATTAATGATATGAGAATTAAAATATTATTAAGAGATTAATAATATTAGATTAAAGTATTATTGGATGATTAAAATATTATTAAGATGTTAATAACATTAGTAAACGAATAAAAGTGTTATTAGTGGACTAATAATACTAAGATATGAATTAAATATTATCAGGATTGATAATATTAAGTGTCTTATAGGATTTACGATAGTTTATTAACTTATGTGTGCTATGTGATTTGCTTAATTGTTAAATAAATAGCATAAGTAAGCGTATCGATATACAACTACGCAGTACTAATTGGTAGATCGACGTTATCAATGTTAGGTTCTTCAAGGCCAACTAGTTAAAGCTAGAATTACTTGTAGCTGAGCAGACAGGCAAGTTCCCTAACTCAAACTCGAGTTATTATTTTCGAAGCATGTTAGTGAATAATTATTGTTGATTATTCACGTCTATACTGATTATTGAGATTCGCACCTTGTGCAATTGAATTCCTATTCTATTATTATTGAACTGTGAATTAGATTAAAGTTCTTTCAAGTATGAACTGTTTATAAGATAGATCTATGCTATTTATATCAGCTAGATCAATCATGTCTAAATTTATTGAATCAAAGGTATTTTAAAAGCTGTTCTTATTAAATTGTTATGGTAAGAACTCTTGGCTGAGAAAAGGATAAATTTGATTAACGCATGATATCAATGCTGGTTTATTAAGTGTTTATGCATAAATCACGGGGTATGAAAGGCTGATCCCCTTGATTACCAAAACTTTTAAGAGGTCCAGTTTAAATGCTGAAAACCTTGGCAAATGTCTATGGTTATTTCCAACCACTCAGTAATCGCAATTCAATTATTCGAATATTCAACTGTTGACTATTAATTCATGTTTCTTCACAATTGTATACTGTCGTTGAACATTGAAAGCGAAACTTCCTTCTATTCATGATATATCTCCCTTGTGTATAAACTTGCTAAGCAAACTAGTTGCTTACCCTTGCTATATCATGATCTTTATTTCAGTTAAGGCAGAAACGTCTAAAGGGGACAAAGAAAAAGGGAAGGTGCAAGAGTAGTTGCCTGATATAGCTTATGTACTAGTTTATCTTAAATGTTATTTGGCTATGTGAACTCTTATTGTATTGAGGGTATGTTTTAAGTTAAGGTTAAAGAACCTTGGGACCATGATTGTAAGACTTTATTACTATTTTGATAAACAATGTATGTTTATTATTCCGCATCAGTTAGAAAGTATGTTTGTTATTGAGTATCGTGAACACCGAATTCGAGGTTAGGAAACCCGGATTTGGGGGTGTCACAGTAAAATTCTATAAATCAATTTGTAATTTAATAACATTTTAGCATACATTCATTTCTTAATTAATTACCAAAATAAATTAGGTCTTTATTTTAAATTGGTATCTCACTATTTTCATCAAACTATATTACCCTCATTATATAGTTCGGCAATTCTAATTAAAGATTTGCTAGTGAGAATAAGGATCTCATTTCAAATGTATATAGCCTTGTGGTGACAGAACAAACGATATATAAATAAATAGGTAGACAACTATTGTCAATTACATCACTATGTGACTCCTTGTTTTTGCCTCTTAGATTATTTTGATCAAGTGGTGAAACATCCGAATCAAAATTATCCAAGTTAAGTCCAACCTAGCACTTCCATATATTCGAAAGAAAAACACTGTCCTTGTGGTGACACAACAAAACAACATCGTTCAGTCTATTTATAAGCATTAAATGTGATAAAGCAACATCTTAAATATTTAATACTTGCCTTGTGGTGACACAACAAACTCATATTAAATATTTAATACTCTATTCTTTTACCATGCTAGAAGCCGACGTTCGATATTCCAAATATCTTTGTACACTTCGGACTTAATATAATTTCTTTGAGGGGTTTGTTATTATTTGTCTCATCTTGTTTAGCGCGCATGCACATATATATATAAAATATGCGTCATATTATTTAACATGCGAAGCATGTTGTATAATATATAATATATATATATATATAGTAAGCATGCACATATAGAATACTATATTCTACCCGGATTGATTATGGACTTTTATTCTACTTTAGTTCACTAGAGCCACCAAGTGAACCAAAAGGTCAAACCTAGGGTGCAAGAACAAAATTTAAATATAACTATTACATTTAAACCCGGGCTCCATTACAAACGGGTCTTCAAGCGCTCCTTGCTCCTTTGTCTCCAATTCTTCAAGTAATTCTAACTAAACCTATTACATAAACTATTTACAATAAATAGAAACCTTGATCAGCAGTCAAGGGGACGTACATAGGAGGAAGATGGAATTTACATCAAGAAAAACTAGAGAAAACGAGGTACGCATACCCCATTTATAAAAACCCATTCATTCAAGCATCCACCAAAATAAATCCAATCACACATTGGTCAGTAGTCCATAATCAATCCCTATTTATTATCATACACATCTCCATATGTATCAATAAATAATATTCATCTCATGAATAATAAAACCATTCCATATATGCATTGATATCATTTAATGGGCAATTAAAAGTTTACAGAAATCCAATTTTGAAACAAAAATAAACTCATTTATTTTGATCAAAATTTAAATCATAATAAACTTATTTATTTTATTTTATCCAATTTTGAATAAAAATAAACTCCTTTATTTTTAATCAAATTTCAAATCAAAATAAACTCTTTTATTTCAATTAACATGGAAACCAATTTCAAGTTCAAAATAAACTCCTTTATTTTAACTTAAAATTGCTTGGAAAAATAAAATATGTTAAATCCTATTCCTTATCAAAATAAACAACTTTATTTTTAAGGAAACATAGAATCCTATTCCATATATGAATAAACTCCTTTATTCTAGGAAACATGGAATCCTATACCATATGTGAATAAACTCCTTTATTCTAGGAAACGTAGAATCCAATTCCAAGTTAAAATAAAACTTTTAATTTTAATTACATTCCAATTCAAAATAAACCTTTTATCTTAATGGAAAATAAATAAAATCAAAATAAAAAAATTTTCAAAATCTGCAGACCGGCGCGACCGCGCTCCAAAATGAACTAGGAGCGGCGTGACCGCGCTGCACCCCCAGAAACGTTTTCTGGGTTCGGACACGGCCGCGGTCTTGAATGAACTGGAAGCGACGCGGCCGTGCTCCAAAATGAACTGGAAGCGGCGCGGCCGCGCTGCGTAGTAGACTTCGAAATTTTTTTCTTTACCCAGAAAATTGATCTAATCGCATACCCATACATACATGGAATCATAATAATCGATAATTAGCACGAGGTTAGGCTCTGATGCCACTGTTAGGTTTTGTATATAGTGCGAACATGCAATCAAATTACATAAATAGTGCGGAAGCGCGATAAAACGGATTTTTAAGATTTTCATACAAACCATCACCATGATCTTTCCTTGTGTTCAATTATCAATTAACGAAAGAGATAGAGATTAAGAAATTATACCCTCGTAGAACCGTGCTTCCTCGGGTACAAGTTCACCTCCAATTCCTTCGCGTTCTTCTCGAATTCCACTGATTAAATTCCTTCCTTTGATCAACGTTAGCCACCCAAGTGTTTGGCCTCTAGAGGTGATCCACCAAGGAATAATAGTTGTTCAAGAAGATGGGTGTTGGCAAAATCCTAGTTTTTATCTCTATAGAAATTGCAAGTACTCTCTCTCTCTCCAATTCTTATGGAAGAGTGTGTAACTGTCTAACCCTAAATCATGATAAGACTCCTCTTATTTATAGATATAGGGAACCCTCCTAAACTATTTAGGATTAAGGTTTTTATTTTAATTAAACTCCTAATCCAATTAGGATTTATGAGAGAATACTTCTATTAATTAATTCCCAATCCCTATTAGGAATTAAATAATAATAATAGTAATAATAATAATAAGACTCCTCTTATTAATTTATATTTAATATTTACAAAATATTAAATAATAAATATTAAGCTATTTAATTTATTCTATCTCCATAGATTAAATTAAATACACTTATTATTACAATTATGCCATTTATTTCTTAAATAAATATTTTTCTTTTGCGGTGTGACCCTTTAGGTTCTCCATATTAAACCAGTTGTGAATAAATCAATTAGAACAATTCTAATTTTATTTAAATAAATAAATTAAACTATTTAATTCATTTAAATAAATAATATTTATTCTACAATAAGGGTAAGCCCCCTTAGCGATCAACGACTTTCCAGATAATATAGATTTCAACATTAATCACAAAAGAACCTTTAAGTGAATAGTTACCGTACAATTCAATCCTTCTACCATACAATGTCCCAATTAAATATAAGACATGGAATTACTGTCAAGTCTTATTTTATTTAATTATATGTATTTCGATTCTCAAATGCACAACTCTGATAATGTAAATTAGAAACTCCTTTCTAATTTCATTCTGCTTTGGCCAAAGACTTCTGAGTCGTCATTTATCGAATCACATAGGATATTCACTCCTTTTACTAGAAGTGGTAGATTCTTTGTTGACCATTCACCTATCTCCATGTATAACTTATTATACCCAATCATACCCTTTGATATACCCTAAAGGTCTTAAGGGACATGTCAAAGTATAACTTATCATACACAAGATACTATAATGATTGTCGACGCCGGTTTTTCGTCCTTTCCAATTTTAGCCCTTTGATTTGAATGATTTTTTGGAAAAGGTCGGCATTGATGTCGACGGGGTTTTGAAAGATCGTTTTTTATGATGAGCCAATTAACCAGAGTCGCCAATTGGTATATTTGAAATGGATGTACCAACTCATCCGAGTTTCATTTTCGTAAATCGCTGGCTCATATGTGACTCCGAATTAATTGGTCTGCGAACCGAGATTCATAGAGTTCGGGGGCTTGCTTAAGCGAGGGGAAGGTGTTAGGCACCCCCCGACTTCCGTGAAACACGGTTACCGCAATCTCGATGCTTTCCTATCCTTTAATTCATGAATGTGTGTGTGTATGTGCGCGCGTGTGTGTGTGTGCCTATGTGAATGTTGTGGTGAGTTTGTATGAAAGAATCATTTGGATTTTTAGGGAAAGTCGTACTTTAATTTGAGGACGCCTTGGAATGTCTTTTCGTCATGCACGAGAAAGCTTTATGAGAAAGGTATGATTTTATTTGTCAAAACTGTAAGGTTTTCATTAGGTGTTGTTTTGGCAAAACAAGAGTTTTTAAAACCTTCGTCAAAATAGGAATCGAGATCTATACGTTGCTTTCACAGAATGACGGCAATTTCTAGGACCTCTTTAACCCTATGCACAACGGCTTAATAAAACGTCATTTATTTATAAAATCATTTTTGTGTGATGTTTTGGAAAACGATTTTTTTTCTTTGCCTTCTCGTTAAAGAGGAATCAACATTCATTTGCACTTTCAATTTTTACGCCTCATGGTGCTAATAACCTAGTTTGATTGATTTTATGAAAGTCTTCATTGTTTAGCTTTGAAATCAATTTTAGGTCGTAAATCAAATCAAGCATTAAAACGCATTGGGGCTATTCATGGGCATGTAAGCCATCCAAATAACCCCAACGCCCACAATCACATACTTCACTATTACGGGGGCTTTAAACCCGATTTTCAACTTAGTATCGTTTTAAGGCCCGACGATTACAATTTACAATAAAGGATTACATACATCAACATTGCCCATCATCGGATTTGGACCACGGGGTCGCGTTCCTAGGATCACATCCACAATTTATACACACCTACGGAATGGATACTACAAAAATTAAACAAGCTAAAATCGCCAAATGGATATCATCGGGCCATTAAGAAGAATTTCGTTCCATTTGGAACCCTCACTAATATTCCTCAATCCATGGATCCACAACAATATGCAAGAAAACTACATTTCACATAACCCAATGGACAAGAAGATTAACAAAATGATATGCAAAAATTGCTATAGAAATGGTCTTTTCATCTTGCAAATATCACCAAGATGTGTGCAAATTTGATTATATCAATAGAGTAGAAATTATCTTGGATATAATCTCACAAAAGAAAGTATAAATCCTCTCTTTTTTCTCTCTTTTCTCTCTTATTTTGTTGCAAATTTTTGCTATTTTTCTCCCTATTTTCGAGCTGCTGCTGTGCTGTTTTTCTTCTTCTCCGCCTCCTCCTCTCTTTGCTGCTGCTGCTCTCCTGGATGAAATGAAGAAACTGAGCTGAAATAGGCTCCCTTAGGGCAGCCGCAGATTGATCTGCGGCTGGCCGCAGATTGATCCGCAGCTGGCCGCAGATTGATCCGCGGCTGGCCGCAGATTGATCTGCGGCTGGCCTATGTTTCTCCGCGCCCGCCGCGCACTTAGCTGGTTTCCTGGTTTCGAGTCCCGTGCGCACCATTTGGCCGCAGATCAATTCGCGGCTGGCTGGCTTGACTTTCTCGACTTTCGTGCTACACCTCGATTCTCGTGTCGTGACGTCGGTTTCGCCGACAGGCTTATATTTTACAGTCCGGGAGTCACTGGGAGACGTGCCACAACATTCGGGTATGCTCATTTCGGACGGCTCTGATGTCACGTCGGTTTTGATTTGCAAATCGTTGCGGTGGCGTCGAGTGTTCGTACTTGCGCCCATCCTTCGCTCTCGTAGGACGGCTCAATGGACGAATTTGCCCTCCTGTCAGGGTTAGTATACGAAGTGCAAAATTTGGGTGTCTACAGCTGCCCCTCTTTATCATGTTTATGAAATGTTAAATGAAATGAACAAGATAAAGAAATAGACACCCGATGCATGAATGACAGTGCACAAGAATGACAATACATACATGATGCAACACATACAACTTATGATGCAACGCAAGATGTAAGGCATGCAAAATATTCGTAAAAGGGTGTCAATGCGGATGATCGTCTCGTCGGGGCCGGGTCTCGTATCCGGTCACCCATTTCTTAATCGCCGGGTCTCGTCGCCGGCCGATCGTCTCGTCGGGGCCGGGTCTCGTATCCGGTCACCCATCTCGTAATCGCCAGGTTTCGTCACCGGTCGATCGTCTTGTCGGGGCCGGGTTTCGTCGCCGGTCACCCATCTCGTAATCGCCGGTTATCGTCGTCGGTCGATCGTCTTGTCGGGACCGGGTTTCGTCGCCGGTCACCCATCTCGTAATCGCCGGTTATCGTCGCCGGTCGATTGTCTTTTCGGGGCCGGGTTTCATCGCCGGTCACCCATCTCGTAATCGCCGGTTATCGTCGCCGGTCGATCGTCTTGTCGGGGTCGGGTTTCATCGCCGGTCACCCATCTCGTAATCGCCGGTTATCGTCGCCGGTCGATCGTCTTGTCGGGGTCGGGTTTCATCGCCGGTCACCCATCTCGTAATCGCCGGTTATCGTCGCCGGTCGATTGTCTTGTTGGGGCCGGGTATCGTCGCCGGTCACCCATCTCGTAACAGCCGGGTATCGTCGCCGGTCGATTGTCTTGTCGGGGCCGGGTATCGTCGCCGGTCACCCATCTCGTAACCGCCGGGTATCGTCGCCGGTCGATCGTCTTGTCGGGGCCGGGTATCGTCGCCGATCACCCATCTCGTCACCGCCGGGTATCGTCGCCGGTCGATTGTCTTGTCGGGGCCGGGTATCGTCGCCGGTCACCCATCTCGTAACCGCCGAGTATCGTCGCCGGTCGATCGTCTTGTCGGGGCCGTGTATCGTCGCCGGTGACCCATCTCGTAACCGCCGGGTATCGTAGCCGGTCGATCGTCTTATCGGGGCAGGGTATCGTCGCCGGTCACCCATCTCGTAACCGCCGGGTATCGTCGCCGGTCGATTTTCTTGTCGGGGCCGGGTATCGTCGCCGGTCACCCATCTCGTAACCGCCGGGTATCGTCGCCGGTCGATTGTCTTGTCGGGGCCGAGTATCGTCGCCGGTCACCCATCTCGTAACCGCCGGGTATCGTCGCCGGTCGATCGTCTTGTCGGGGCCGGGTATCGTCGCCGATCACCCATCTCGTAACCGCCGGGTATCGTCGCCGGTCGATCGTCTTGTCGGGGCCGGGTATCGTCGCCGGTCACCCATCTCGTAACCGCCGGGTATCGTCGCCGGTCGATCGTCTTGTCGGGGCCGGGTATCGTCGCCGGTGACCCATCTCGTAACCGCCGGGTATCGTAGCCGGTCGATCGTCTTGTCGGGGCCGGGTATCGTCGCCGGTCACCCATCTCGTAACCGCCGGGTATCATCGCCGGTCGATCGTCTTGTCGGGGCCGGGTATCGTCGCCGATCACCCATCTCGTAACCGCCGGGTATCGTCGCCGGTCGATTGTCTTGTCGGGGCCGGGTATCGTCGCCGGTCACCCATCTCGTAACCGCCGGGTATCGTCGCCGGTCGATTGTCTTGGATCTCAGCCCTTCCCAGGGTGGTTAGTTGTTTGGATCTCAGCCCTTCCCAGGGTGGTTAGTTGTTTGGATCTCAGCCCTTCCCAGGGTGGTTAGTTGTTTGGATCTCAGCCCTTCCCAGGGTGGTTAGTTGTTTGGATCTCAGCTCTTCCCAGGGTGTTAGTGTTTGGATCTCAGCCCTTCCCAGGGTGTTAGTTGTTTGGATCTCAGCCCTTCCCAGGGTGTTCACCATCTTGTTGTGGTTTGCTTGGATGCCTTCCCAGGTTTGCTCACCACCTTGTTGTGGTTTGCTTGGATGCCTTCCCAGGTTCACTCCTTGTTTGGATACCAGCCCTTCCCAGGGATCGTTGATTGCTTGGATACCAGCCCTTCCCAGGGATCATTGATTGTTTTGGATACCAGCCCTTCCCAGGGATCATTGATTATTTTGGATACAAGCCCTTCCCAGGGATCATTGATTGGTTGGATACCAGCCCTTCCTAGGGGTCATTGATTGGTTGGATACCAGCCCTTCCCAGGGGTCGTCTGTTAGTTGGATACCAGCCCTTCCCAGGGGTCATTGATTGGTTGGATACCAGCCCTTCCCAGGGGTCGTCTGTTGGTTGGATACCAGCCCTTCCCAGGGGTCGTCTGTTGGTTGGATACCAGCCCTTCCCAGGGGTCATTGATTGGTTGGATACCAGCCCTTCCCAGGGGTCATTGATTGGATACCAGCCCTTCCCAGGGGTCATTGATTGGTTGGATACCAGCCCTTCCCAGGGGTCATTGATTAGATACTAGCCCTTCCCAGAGGTCATTGATTGGTTGGATACCAGCCCTTCCCAGGGGTCGTTGATTGGTTGGATACCAGCCCTTCCCAGGGGTCGTCTGTTGGTTGGATACCAGCCCTTCCCAGGGGTCGTTGATCGGTTGGATACCAGCCCTTCCCAGGGGTCATTGATTGGATACCAGCCCTTCCCAGGGGTCATTGATTGGTTGGATACCAGCCCTTCCCAGGGGTCATTGATTAGATACTAGCCCTTCCCAGAGGTCATTGATTGGTTGGATACCAGCCTTTCCCAGGGGTCGTTGATTGGTTGGATACCAGCCCTTCCCAGGGGTCGTCTGTTGGTTGGATACCAGCCCTTCCCAGGGGTCGTTGATCGGTTGGATACCAGCCCTTCCCAGGGGTCGTTGATTGGTTGGATATCAGCCCTTCCCAAGGGTCATTGATCGGTTGGATACCAGCCCTTCCGAGGGGTCGTCTGTTAGTTGGATACCAGCCCTTCCCAGGGGTCATTGATTGGTTGGATACCAGCCCTTCCCAGGGGTCGTCTATTGGTTGGATACCAGCCCTTCCCAGGGGTCATTGATTGGATTTGAGTGATTTTTGATTTTATTTTTTTTAGAGTGGGATGTGTGATCGGCTTCATGTCCTTGATCTCCCACCAACATCGTCCACGTACCATGTAGCAAAAGCCATCACAGTCTGATCATTCGTGAGGTTGAAAGCGACGTGCTTGTACTTTCCTGAAGATTTTCATTTTGATCGTACCTGTATGCATGAAAAAGATGTTATGCATGATCTGGCAGACATGTTATGGACAGATGCATGTGCACAACATATGTTTAGATAGAAATGACCCCTGTTCAGTCAAATGATACGATTCGACAGTCGTCGTTGTTTGCCAACATTTGATTGGATCACGCCTCGTCGTGAAGTGTAGTTTCTAGACTTCAACCTTGGTCTGGTACTCTGTCTGTTCTTGGTCGACTTCATTTCATCGAGTTGAGGCAGTCTGTTTCGCTCTTTGTGATGATCGACAACTATGTTGGCTCCTTGGCCTTTTGATCTTTTCTGATGGCCGATATGCTATTGTCCCGCATTATATCATCCTTGTATATGCTCATACACGTGGATCATTTGGATGTCGAGGTAGTGATAGTCAGGATTGGGGAGAGGCCTAATGACGAGAAGTTCTGTGCAGCCTCAGCTTCCTTCCATTTCACGATTCTTAACTGCCCCAGCCTTGGCGTGTGTTGTTACCAAGAATTTCTATCGAAAACTCGCGATGTTGACCGTGTTGAGTTACCCACAGCTCTGCAAGATCCTGCATATCAGATGACTAACAAAATGCCAAAACTTGAAGGCTCGGGCCGTTAGTGTTAGTTCAACACAAAGATATTATAATCTCGACAAAAATGCAGTTAAAGCACATGAAATTGAATATCTGTTGATCGCACAATCTAGCAAGTTATGAACCGTGAATGTGCTAGATTGGAAGTTATTTTCAATCCCTCGTGAGTTGATGATTTTCTATTTAACGAATTATGAAATCTTGATAACACCTTCAAGCATTCATGGTCATTGTACGTGAGTAAGGTCGAATTCCAAAGAACTACCTTCCCTTGTCAAAGGTATCCTGTCTTCATTCTCGACAACGTTCTTAGCAGGATTGACGTCATATGACAAATGCACTGTGCGATGCAGCATTCAGTAGGGGTTTCTCTTCCATGACTTCTTGTTTAAAGCCGAGAGTTTCTTTTTTTTGTATTATCTTTTCTTTTTATTAGCCCACTTCACTTGTCTCGTTTTCTTAGGCTATTCAAAGTTACCCATTTAACGAGTTTTGGACCAATGACTTCCAAACCAGACGATTTTGGGGCATTAGGTGTACAGACACCCCTTTCGGGTTTATTTACTCGAGTAACAAAGGCCACGGTTCGAGACAAGCTGGTGGTCTGCCCCAATCATTCTTTGCTTGACCTTGCGTAAGATTCGTTTTCTTAGGCTTGAGTTACCCATGTAGCGAGTGTTAGGCCGGTGACTCCCAAACCAGACGGCTTTAGGGCACCTGATGCAGAGACACCCCTTAGGCTTAATTACTCGAGTAGCCCATGCCACGATTCGAATCTGCTCGGCCTCCTCTACTGTAATGTTCGTTTTCTTAGGCTTTGAGTTACCCATGTAACGAGTGTTGGGCCAGCGACTCCCAAACCAGATGGCTTTAGGGCACCAGGTGTAGAGACACCCCTCGGGCTTAATTACTCGAATAACCCAGGCCACGATTCGAGACATTAGCTTGATAATCATTTATCGTCTTACTTCTTGATATTGATCATTATTGACTGTCTGACTACGTGTTAATGGCCATCAACATCGTCATAGTTTTATACCCCACAACTGAAAGTTTGTGCAAATGCAAAGTGAAGGCTGTCACATGAGGTTGATTCTGCCGCAAATGTTGCTTTAAATTAAGGCTTTGTACCCGATCAGAAGGTTGAATAGCCTTCTTCGTCTAATCATACTCACGATCGTGCTCCACGGTTGCTTGTCAGAATTAATCCGATTCCTATCAAGCCAAATAAAATCCCCCTTTCACGCGGATCATCGTATCCCGGGAAAACTATGCTTGATAAATGCCAGATGATCGTACCGTTGAAGATTGAAATGACATGAGGTAGCATTTGATGATGATGGTGCATGTTGATGGGATTGTTGCATGGGTGCCAATTTGCACGTCATCATTTCCTGGGTAGTTAACAAATGCCCCAGTGTTAAGTTGTTTTTCTTGTGATCTCCCTTGTACTGGTCGTATCGGTATCTCGCTGGGCTGACAAAAGATCCGGTCCTTTGACTTGTTGAAAGATTTGGGGGATTTTTTTTGATTTTTGAGAATTTTTTTTTTAGTGGTCGAATTTGCCCCTACTCCGGGTTCTTTGTGATCGTTATGCCACGCTTTCACGGTTCTTTAATTTTATCCTGCAAAACAAGGTCACTGTTTGATGACAGGATAGTATTTAGAAGTTTTAGAAAACCTTGGTACGTGGCACGGATTGCCTTCCTGCAAAAACCATGTCAGTATTCTCTTTATATATGCAGGTGATGTAATCACATGATACATGACATATTTATTACGATGATGACGGTATGACAGTTGCATGACATTTATTTATTTGACTGAACGATAAAAGGGCATGACGAAGCTTCCCCTTCGTTAGGTTTATCAGAGGCTGACCTACCCTAGGGTTACTCTCGCGGGCTTTTCGGTATGAAGGTCCCCAAATCTTCGCAATCTACTCGTCTGAATCCTTTCGATTGGAGCGGATTTGGGTGGTGCGTTTCCTGAGCCATCTCCGGGGAGCAGCCCCTTCGAGTCCAGTAATAAGCAACCGACAGGTTCGCCTCAGGAGGAGGTACTCTCTCAACATACATTCACATTCATCGTCCTCACCGCATGCCATGTTTTCTTTTAAAGTAAAGTCATTCCATTCAACCATTCATTCATTGGTAAAACACATTCACACAACAACAGGTCAAAATATTGCACGCACACACACATTCGTGAATTTTAAAGGATAGGACAGCATCAAGACTTGAATGCGGCTTAAGCCCTCTGATGTCCCCAGCAGAGTCGCCAGCTGTCGACACCGGTTTTTCGTCCTTTCCAATTTTAGCCCTTTGATTTGAATGATTTTTTGGAAAAGGTCGGCATTGATGTCGACGGGGTTTTGAAAGATCGTTTTTTATGATGAGCCAATTATCCAGAGTCGCCAGTTGGTATATTTGAAATGGATGTACCAACTCATCCGAGTTTCATTTTTGTAAATCGCTGGCTCATATGTGACTCCGAATTAATTGGTCTGCAAACCGAGATTCATAGAGTTCGGGGGCTTGCTTAAGCGAGGGGAAGGTGTTAGGCACCCCCCGACTTCCGTGAAACACGGTTACCGCAATCTCGATGCTTTCCTATCCTTTAATTCATGAATGTGTGTGTGTATGTGCGCGTGTGTGTGTGTGCCTATGTGAATGTTGTGGTGAGTTTGTATGAAAGAATCATTTGGATTTTTAGGGAAAGTCGTACTTTAATTTGAGGACGCCTTGGAATGTCTTTTCGTCATACACGAGAAAGCTTTATGAGAAAGGTATGATTTTATTTGTCAAAGCTGTAAGGTTTTCATTAGGTGTTGTTTTGGCAAAACAAGAGTTTTTAAAACCTTCGTCAAAATAGGAATCGAGATCTATACGTTGCTTTCACAGAATGACGACAATTTCTAGGACCTCTTTAACCCTATGCACAACGGCTTAATAAAACGTCATTTATTTATAAAATCATTTTTGTGTGATGTTTTGGAAAACGATTTTTTTTCTTTGCCTTCTCGTTAAAGAGGAATCAACATTCATTTGCACTTTCAATTTTTACGCCTCATGGTGCTAATAACCTAGTTTGATTGATTTTATGAAAGTCTTCATTGTTTAGCTTTGAAATCAATTTTAGGTCGTAAATCAAATCAAGCATTAAAACGCATTGGGGCTATTCATGGGCATGTAAGCCATCCAAATAACCCCAACGCCCACAATCACATACTTCACTATTACGGGGGCCTTAAACCCGATTTTCAACTTAGTATCGTTTTAAGGCCCGACGATTACAATTTACAATAAAGGATTACATACATCAACATTGTCCATCATCGGATTTGGACCACGGGGTCGCGTTCCTAGGATCACATCCACAATTTATACACACCTACGGAATGGATACTACAAAAATTAAACAAGCTAAAATCGCCAAATGGATATCATCGGGCCATTAGGAAGAATTTCGTTCCATTTGGAACCCTCACTAATATTCCTCAATCCATGGATCCACAACAATATGCAAGAAAACTACATTTCACATAACCCAATGGACAAGAAGATTAACAAAATGATATGCAAAAATTGCTATAGAAATGGTCTTTTCATCTTGCAAATATCACCAAGATGTGTGCAAATTTGAGTATATCAATAGAGTAGAAATTATCTTGGATATAATCTCACAAAAGAAAGTATAAATCCTCTCTTTTTCCTCTCTTTTCTCTCTTATTTTGTTGCAAATTTTTGCTATTTTTCTCCCTATTTTCGAGCTGCTGCTGTGCTGTTTTTCTTCTTCTCCGCCTCCTCCTCTCTTTACTGCTGCTGCTCTCCTGGATGAAATGAAGAAACTGAGCTGAAATAGGCTGCCTTAGGGCAGCCGCAGATTGATCTGCGGCTGGCCTCGGTTTCTCCGCGCCCGCCGCGCACTTAGCTGGTTTCCTGGTTTCGAGTCCTGTGCACACCATTTGGCCGCAGATCAATTCGCGGCTGGCTGGCTTGACTTTTTCGACTTTCGTGTTACACCTCGATTCTCGTGTTGTGACGTCGGTTTTCGCCGACAGACTTGTATTTTGCAGTCCGGGAGTCACTGGGAGACGTGCCACAGCATTCGGGCATGCTCATTTCGGACGGTTCTGATGTCACGTCGGTTTTGATTTGCAAATCGTTGCGGTGGCGTCAAGTGTTCGTACTTGCGCCCATCCTTCGCTCTCGTAGGCCGGCTCAATGGACGAATTTGCCCTCTTGTCAGGGTTAGTATACGAAGTGCAAAATTTGGGTGTCTACAATGATCTCAAGTCCAAGGATCACTTGTACTACTATCACTAGAGGAATTCCTATTGACAGGCGAGTAAAACTCCATTAGGTATTCCTTAGCGAGCCACGTTCAGTGAACTTATTCTCTAATAAGCACCTACATACTTGCTTTAGTGTCTCCACACAAATGATTATGAGATCAATCATCCTCTTCATAAGAGCAAGCAATGTATGTACTAATCTATCCGAATTCACTAATCCCCTTTTTAGTAATCCATCGATTAGGAACGCTTTTAGTTTGTGAGCTATCTTGAATTTAGATCTCATTAGCATGATCACCATCATGATTCTAAAAGCATTGCTCAAAACTATGGGTTTATCACATTTAATATAACAGCATCATGTAGATAAAGTAAAATGTCTTTAACAAACGAATAAGATTACAAAGTATATGCTACATCATATCAAATATGATTGGCTTGTGTGCATACTACATTCAGGCAACCCCCCTAAACTATTTAGGAATAGGGTTTTATTTTAATTAAACTCCTAATCCAATTAGGAATTTATGAGAGTACTTTTATTAATTAATTCTCAAACCCTTTTATGAATTAAATAATAATAATACTAATAATAATAATAATAATAATAATAATAAGACTTCTCTTATTAATTTATATTTAATATTTCTAACATATTAAATAATAAATATTAAGCTATTTAATTTATTCTATCACCATAGATTAAATTAAATATACTTCACTTAATATTACGATTATGTCATTTACTTCTTAAATAAATGTTTTCCTTTTGTTGTGGGACCTTTTAGGTTCTCTATATTAAATCGATTGTGAATAAATCAATTAGAATAATTCTAATCTTATTTAAATAAATAAATTAAACTATTTAATTCATTTAAATAAATAATATTTATTTTACAATAAGGTTAAGTCCTCTTAGCGATCAATGGCTTTCCAAATAATATAGATTTCAACATTAATCACAAAAGAACCTTTCAGTGAATAGTTACCATACAATTCGATCCTTTTACCAAACAATGTCCCAGTTAAATATAAGACATGGAATTACTGTCAAGTCTTATTTTATTTAATTATATGTATTTCGATTCTCAAATGCACAACTCTAAGTAATGCAAATTAGAAACTACGTTCTAATTTCATTCTGCCTTGGCCAAGGACTACTGAGTTGTCATTTATCGAATCATATAGGACATTCACTCCTTTTACTAGAAGTGGTAGATTCTTTGTTGGCCATTCACCTATCTCCATGTATAACTTATTATGCTCAAGCATACCCTTTGATATACCTTAAAAGTCTTAACGGACATGTTAAAGCATAAATCATCATATACAAGATACTATAATGATCTCAAGTGTAAGGATCACTTGTACTACTATCACTAGAGGGATTCCTATTGACAGACAAGTAAAACTCCATTAGGTATTCCTTTAGCGAGTCATGTTCAGTGAACTTATTTTCTAATAAGCACCTACATACTTGCTTTAGTGTCTCCACACAAATGATTATGAGATCAATCTTCATCCTTCTAAGAGCAAGCAAAGTATATACCAATCTATCCGGATTAACTAATCCAACGATTAGGGACGATTTTAGTTTTAAGCTTTCTAAGAATTTAGATTTCATTAGCAAGATCATCATCATGATTCTAAAAGCATTGCTCAAAACTATGGGTTTATCGCATATAAAATAATAGCACCATGTAGATAAAGTAAAATGCCTTTAATGAATTAATTCTATTATTAATAAATAAATAAGATTACAAAGTATATGCTATATCAAATCAAATATGATTGGCTTGTGTGCATATTATTTTCACCAAGATCGTACAATTATAACTCTTACAACAATTAAACCATGCATCAGCTTATCGATCAACTTAATCATCAATTCACAATAATTTCGATCCCACTGTGTGTGTGTAACCTCCACCTCAATCAATCATACCTTAGAAAGATTATACAATGAACACCTGGTACAAAAGAATCATCAATCCCTAAGAACATATCACAGTAGTAATCTCAGCTAGGGTAAACATCATTCAGTTCAAGGAAAATACAATTTTACTAATGCTTAGCTATTCTTCCTAGATACATTACAATATTCTTTCACATATTTTCATGATGAGTGCATTTTACGCTCCTTCTCACATTCAAATGAACGAGTGTGTTTTACACTCCATCTCGTCTTTATTTTTCTTTACCAAGAAGTGTTTTTTTAAGCTCAATTAACTCCACCATATACCATAACTCTAGGAAGCATAGCATTTTTTTCTCATTCAAACCATAATTTCTACTAAACTTGAACAATTTACTACCCTTGCTTCAATTAAAACTGAAATATAATCCTAAACTTTTAACAACCTCTAACACCAAGGTTTCAAACTATAATCGCCCTTAGATACAATTACTCTTAGTGGGATATAAGTGCTCGGATTAAATAGGGATCATAACTACTCAAGATTGACTTCTAACTTGATATTTAAAACTTAACACAAAGTTCAAAAGTTCGCTAACTTTTAACCCGGCTTAATCATTTCTTATCATCGACTATTCCAAAGTTACTAGTTTGTTCTTTTCTTTTCTTTTATTTTTATGTGTATATACCTAACTAAACATGCAATATGTAAAATACTAATATGCAATAATAATTAACAACTAAAACATGCAATAACATTTAAATCCTAATTAACAAAGCAAATTAAAACATAAATCAAATCCTAATTAACATGCAATTAACCACTAATTAACCAAACCATCCTAGCAAATAATTAAAATGAGTCTTAACTAAACAAACCAACTCAAAGCAAATTAAACCAAAAGTATCAATTCCCCCAAACGTAAATATTACATTGCCCTCAATGTACTTCCCTGGCAAATCAATCCTCCTCGTCTACAAGGCTGTCTATCTCCTCCTCTGTCTCGAACGTCGTGTCATGGAACACCGGTAGTGGCAGAAAATGGATTTAGTCTGAACCAGTCACATTGAATCTGCTTGCGAATGTAGTGACGATCTCGTTCATATAACCCACGAAAGTATCCACACTGTCCGTTATGTCATCCACCCTGCCTGTCTGCTGGCGAGACAACCTCAATAGTTGTTCTTGGCCTCGTACAGGTTATTAGAAATGCCGCGCAAAGCCCTAATCTCTATAAAAATTAAGTCCATGGTTGATCCGGATGACGAAGAAGAAGTACCCGCATGTAGAGACGATCTAGATGGATGGGATGGTTGGGGTTGCACCACAGCATCTCCAGTAGCAGCATCAGCATCCTCAGCCTCGGCCTCAGCACCAACAATAAATCTGGCACCCCTCAAATGTGGAATGCCTCCCTGCCATTCCTTAAATCTGTTGATGACCTTGCTGTTAATTACTAACTTAGGCTACTCAAATATCTCATCTGTAGCCCACCCGACTCTAGCATTCCTAAACAACCCATGTAGACACCCAAATTTTGCACTTCGTATACTAACCGTGACAGGAGGGCAAATTCGTCCATGGAGCCGGCCTGCGAGAGCAAAGGATGGACAAGTACGAACACTCGACGCCACCGCGATGATTTACAACCGAAACCGACATGACAACAAGGCTGTCCGAAATGAGCATTCCCCGATGATGTGGCACGCCTCCCAGTAATTTCCGGACTGCAAAATACGAGCCTGTCGGCAAAAACTAATGTCACGACACGAGAATCGAGGAGTAGCACGGAAATCCAGAAAGTCAAGTCAGCCAGCCGCGGATTGATCTGCGGCCAATGAGTGCGCCTTTTGAAAACACGGAACTCGAAACACGGAGACCGAAAATTAGCTGAGTGGAGGGGTGGCGGCCAGCCAGCCGCAGATCAATCTGCGGCCAGCCGCAGATCCATCTGCGGCTGGCTCTGGCCAGCCTATTTCAGCTCATTCCTTCAGCATACAGGGAGTTCAGCGGAGAAGGAGAGGAGGTTGACAGGCGGAGAGGGGAAGAAATAATAAGCAGCAGCAGTTCGAAAAAGGAGAGAAATATATCAAGAATTTGTAAGAAAAATAGAGAGAAAAAAGAGAAAAAAGAGAGGAATTATATCTTTTTGTGTAAGATTATATATCATATATCTTCTATTCTACTCAATATACAAATTCATACACATTGTGAGGATTATTTGCAAGGTGAAAAGACCATTTCTATAGCAATTTTGATATATCATTTTGTTAATCTTTTTGTCAATTGGGTTATGTGAAATGTAATTTTTCTTGTATATTATTGTGGATACATGGATTAGGGACCATTAGTGAAGGTTTCCACGGGAACAAATGATTCCTAATGACCCGAGGATGTCCATTTAGTGAATTAATTTAGCTTGTTATGATGATGTATTGTGCTTAGTTTGTTTAAATTATCATTTTGGGATATTGTGGTTGTTTGGCCATCTTGGATGTGAGCCTAGGAACGCGACCCTGTGGTCCAAATCCGATGATGGACATCTTTTGATATAAGTAGTAGGAACGATGTAATCTTCATTGTGAATATGTAATCGTCGGGCCTTAAAACGACGCCAAGGCGAGAATCGTGTTTAAGGCCCCGTCATAGTGAAAATACGTGATTGTGGGCGTTGGGGTTATTTTGATGGCTCACATGCCCATGAATAGCCCCAACGCATTTTTTGATTTGATTCATGACACAAAATTGATTTCAAAGCTAAACGATGAAGATTTTCATAAAATCAATCAAATTAGGTTATTAGCATCACGAGGATAAGAAATTGGAAGTGCTAATGAATCTCGATTCATCTTTAACGAGAAGATTAAAGAAATATCGTTTTCAAACATCACAAGAAATGGTTTTATAAATTTAAGGATGTTTTATTAAACCGTTGTGCATAGGGTTAAAGAGATCCTAGAGGTTGCCCATCATTTGAGTTATGAAAGCAACGTATAGATCTCGATTCCTATTTTGATGAAGGTTTAAAAACTCTTATTTTGCCAAAATGACACCTAATGAAAAATCCCACGGCTTTTGACCATTAAAATCAAACCTTTCTCATAAAGCTTTCTCGTATAAACCGAAGGACATTCTAAAGCATTCTCAAAAGAAAACACGACCTTTCGTCAAAACCTCAAATGTTTCTTCATGCAAACCCACCACCACATTCACATAGGCACACACACACACCCACGCACACATACATATTTCATGAATTAAAGGATAGGATATTATCAAGATTGCAGTAACCGTGTTTCACAGAAGTCGGGGGGTGCCTAACACCTTCCCCTCGCTTAAGCAAGCCCCCGAACTCTATGAATCTCGGTTCGCAGACCAATTAATTCGGAGTCACATATGAGCCAGCGATTTATAAAAAACGAAAACTCGGATGAGTTGGTACATCCATTTCAAATATACCAACTGGCGACTCTGGTTAATTGGCTCATCATAAAAAACGATCTTTCAAAACCCCGTCGACATTAATGCCGACCTTTTCCAAAAATCATCTAATCAAAAGGCTAAAATTGGAAAGGGTTACCAATCGCCAAAAGGAGCGATTCCTCCCGGCGTCGACAGATGGCGACTCCGCTGGGGACATTAGAGGGCTTAAGCCGCGTTCAATTCTTGATGCTATCCTATCCTTTAAAAATTTCATGAATATGTGTGTGCATGCGATATTTTGATTTTTTACTTTTGTTGTGTGAATGTGTGTTTTGTCCAATAAATGAATATTTGAATGGAATTGCTTTACTTTAAAGTAATCATTTGCATACGGTGAGGACGATGAATGTGAATGTATGTTGAGAGTGTACCTCCTCCTGAGGCGAACCTGTCGGTTGCTTATTACTGGACTCGAAGGGGCTGCTCCCCCAAGATGGCTCAGGAAACGCACCACCCAAATCCGCTCCAATCGAAAGGATTCAGACGAGTAGATTGCGAAGATTTGGGGACCTTCATGCCGAAAAGCCCGTGAGAGTAACCTTAGGATAGGTCAGCCTCAGATTAACCCAACGCAAGAAAAGTCTCTTCATGCCTTTTTACGTTCGCACGTATAAATGTCATAGTCTCGTTCAATATTCATATATGCCTCCCCTATTGTCAAAGGAAAGTACTGACCTCTATGTTTTGCAGGGAATAGCTGGGAGAGCATAATAATTCATGTCTATCAGTTGTTATGGCGATAAGGGACTACTAACATTCTGTTTTACAGGGAAAGATTAAAAAACCCCCAAAACACAAAAGTTACAGCTTTAGCATGCATCCACATCTTTCATTTCCCAAGACTAAGCTTCGAACCATTGTTTCTGTAGGATTGCTCCTCAAACGCGTTCGCAATCTAGAAGGGTTCAGGACTCTACATCTGAAATGGCTGATCTTCCACCTACTAATCCTGGTTCCATATCTCGTGAGGAATTTGATGATTTTAAGAAACAGATGTTAGAAAATGGCTATAATGCTGAAGGAACAATTGCTACCTAGACAGGATCCACCCCAACCTAAGGGCAAGCCAGTCGTCCCAAAGGCCATTCCTATACCTAACCGGACAGTGATTACTATCCCAGAGGAAGGGGACACTGACGACCTTCGAAAGAAAATGAAGCAAATGGAGGAGACCATCCAATCTCTAAAAGGCATAGGTTCCCTAGGCAGGGTTAATTATTCAGATTTGTGTGTCTTCCCCGGAACCAGATACCCGGAGAAGTTTAAAATTCCCGAATTTGAGAAATACAATGGGAAGGGGGATCCTTATACACATCTAAAAATATACATCGGGGAGCTTGGATCTTATGCCGAAGACGAAGGTCTAAGAATGCAATTATTCCAAAAGAGCCTGACGGGAGAGGCAAGAATTTGGTACGCCCGTCTTGATAATGCCCGGATCCACAATTGGGAGGAGTTGGCCCATACCTTCTTAACACAATATAGCTTCCAGGCACAAATGGCCCCTGATAGATATCAAATGACGAAGATCAAGAAACAGACAAAAGAATCTTTCAGGGATTATGCACAGCGATGGAGGGGTATGGCTGCACAGGTGAATCCCCCAATGAGCGAGTCGGAGATGGTGATGACCTTCGTGGATATTCAGGAGGCACCTTATTATGAACGGGTTATATCAGGGATTGGTAGGCCTTTTGCTGAGATGATTAACCACGGAGAAATGGTGGATATGGGTTTGAAGTCTGGCAAGATTCGGGATTTCACGGCTTTGGAAACAGCTGCAGAGCAAATCCAGAGTGGAAACTATGGCAGCACTTCCCGTAGAATCCAAAAGAAAAGGGAGGAAGATGTCTCCCTCATCCTGCAGGGATCATCTAGAAAGACAGAGAACAATCCTCCAGTACAGATACAGAGAGTGGGGCCATCCTGACAGCCTAAATTCACTGATCAGAGGCCGGATGGGCGAAAAAGGTTCGAGGCCATGAGAAATCGAGTATTCACCCCGCTCGGGGATCCTCTGGAGCGGATTTTGGCGGTATTGATAGCCCAGAAGAAAATAGTCGATTTGGCACCCCCAAGTGACCCGAATGGAAGAAGATTTGACCCAAGCAAGCGATGCGCATACCACTCAGGTTCCCCTGGTCATGATACGCAGGAATGTTGGACGTTGAAGCATAGAATTCAGAACTTGATTGATAGTGGGGAAATTATGGTGGAACAACCAGACTCCCCAAATGTTAAAGTCAATCCCCTGCCTAGGCATGATGGGGAAGGGGTAAATCCAGGAGTATGACAGTGAATCCCGACCAGTAGAGGATCAATGGGTTTTAAAATTCTGAGTTTTATTTCAAATCCCCGCACACTCATGTCATTTTGTCATGTTATCCAAAAAGAAGATCATGTGCTGAAATGTTTTATATATATGACAAGCATTTTTGTTTATGTCAGGTACCCCGATTTGAGGCATTCTAGCCTGACAAACAATAAGCCAAATTTGAAGGAGGATCACGATTTTGGTATAGAGCTAGATTTCGATCTGATGGGGATTGAGCAGGACGAGACCGATATCGACAATACGCCTGACAAGATCAAAGGATGGGTCGAAGATAAACCCAAACCCGACTTAGACCAAACCATCGCCATCAAACATCAGAACCCCTAACGATCATAAAGAACCCGGAGTAGGGGCAAATTCGACCACAAAAAAAAAATCTCAAAAATCAAAAATTAAAAATCCCCCAAACATTTCAACAAGTCAAAGGACTGGATCTTTTGTCAGCCCCGCGAGATACCGATGCAACCAGTACGAGGGAGATCACAAGAAAAGCAGTTTAACACTAGGGCATTTGTCAACTACCCAGGAAATGATGACGTGCAAATTGACACCCATGCAACAATCCCATCATCATGCATCATCAAATACTACGATCATCTGGCATTTGTCAGGCATAGTTTTCCCGGGATACGATGACCCACGTGAAAGGGGTTTTTATTTGACTTGATAGGAATCGGATTAATTCTGACAAGCAACCGTGGAGCACGATCGTGAGTATGATTAGACGAAGAAAGCTATTCAACCTTTTGATCGGGTACAAAGCCTTAATTCCAAGCAACGTTTGCGACAGAATTAACTTCATGTGCCAGTATTCACTTTGCATTTGCACGAACTTTCAGTTGTGGGGTATAAAACTATGACGACGTTGATGGAAATTAACACGTAGTCAGATAGTCAGTAATTATCAAGCTAATATCAAGAAGTCAGACGATAAATGATTATCAAGCTAATGTCTCGAATCGTGGCCTGGGTTATTCGAGTGATTAAGCCCGAGGGGTGTCTCTAACTTGGTGCCCTAAAGCCATCTGGTTTGGGAGTCGCTGGCCCAACACTCGTTACATGGGTAACTCAGAGCCTAAGAAAACGAGCATTACAGTAGAGGAGGCCCGAGCAGATTCGAATCGTGGCATGGGTTACTCGAGTAATTAAGCCTAAGGGATGTCTCTGCATCTGGTGCCCTAAAGCCGTCTGGTTTGGGAGTCACCGGCCTAACACTCGCTACATGGGTAACTCAAGCCTAAGAAAACGAATCTTGCGCAAGGTCAAGCAAAGAATGAATGGAGCAGACCACCAGCTTGTCTCGAACCGTGGCCTTTGTTACTCGAGTAAATAAACCCGAAGGGGTGTCTGTACACCTAATGCCCCAAAACCGTCTGGTTTGGGAGTCATTGGTCCAAAGCTCGTTAAATGGGTAACTTTGAATAGCCTAAGAAAACGATACAAGTGAAGTGGGCTAATAAAGAGAAAGGATAATACGAAAAATTCTCGGCCTTAAACAAGAAGTCATGGAAGAGAAACCCCTACTAAATGTTGCATCGTACAGTGCATTTGTCATATGACGTCAATCCTGCTAAGAACGTTGTCGAGAATGGAGACAGGATACCTTTGACGAGGGAAGGTAGTTCTTTTGAATTCGACCTTACTCACGTACAATGACCATGAATGCTTGAAGGTGTTCTCACGATTCCGTAACTCGTTAAATAGAAAAACATCAACTCACGAGGGATTGAAAATAACTTCCAATCTAGTACATTCACGGTTCACAACTCGCTGAATTGTGCGATCAGCAGATATTCAATTTCATGTGCTTTAACTACATTTACTCTTCTGTCGAGATTATAATATCTTTGTGTTGAACTAACACCGACGGCCCGAGCCTTCAAGTTTTGGCATTTGTTAGTTGTCTGATATGCAGGATCTTGCAGAACTGTGGATAACTCAGCACGATCAACATCGAAAGTTTTCGATAGAAAGTCTTGGTAACAACACGCGCCAAGGCAGGGGCAGTTAAGAATCGTGAAATGGAAGGAAGTTGAGGCTGCACAGAACTTCTCGTCATTGGGCCTCTCCCCAATCCTGACTATCACTGCCTCGACATCCAAATGATCCGCGTGCATGAGCATATACAAGGATGATATAATGCGGGACAACAACATATCGGCCAGCAGAAATGTTCAAAAGGCCAAGGAGCCCAACATAGCTGTCGATCACACCGAGAGCGAAACAGACTGCCTCGGCTCGATGAAATGAAGACGACCAAGAGCAGGCAGAATACCAAACCAATGTTGAAGTCTAGGAACTACACTTCACGACGAGGCGTGATCCAATCAAATGATTGGCAAACAGTGACGACTGTCGAATCGTATCATCTGACTGAACAGGGGTCATTTCTATCTAAACATATGTTGTACACATGCATCTGTACATAACATATCTGTCAGATCATGCATAACATCTTTTGCATGCATACATGTACGATCAAAATGAAAATCTTCAGGGGAAAGTACAAGCACGTCGCTTTCAACCTCACAAATGATCAAACCGTGATGGCTTTTGTGGCATGGTACGTGGACGATGTTGATGGGAGATCCAGGACAGAAGCTGATCACACATCCCACTTTAATCAAATCGAGGGACCCCTGGGAAGGGCTGGTATCCAAGCAAGAAGTGACCCTGGGAAGGCATCCAAGCAAACCACAACGAGGTGGTGAGTGAACCTGGGAAGGCATCCAAGCAAATCACAATAAGGTGGTGTGAGAACCTCGGAAGGCATCCGGGCGAACCACAACGAGGTGGTGAACAAAACCCTGGGAAGGGCCGATATCCAAAAAAGTGAGCGATCCCTGGGAAGGGCTGAGATCCAAGCAAATCACGACAAATGATGACATCTGTGAAAAAATAGTATCAAAAAGACTATGCAGGGGTCATTCTCTATCCATAAATAAAAAGCATGCATCGTACAGTTAATAATAGGCAATTGAATTTCATAAAGATAAAAATTGTGCATAAATAAACAAATGAGTTCAATACATAGTGCATGAAATAATAAGAATAAAATCTAACAGGTTCAGGTACAAAAGGCCCTATCCTAGCCTGATCTAGTCAAAAGTGAGGTCATCTAAAAAGGCAGGATCCTCGAACTGATCCCCCGGAGTCGTCAAAGTCGGAGGCCCGAAGTTCATGTCAAGGATATATGGCTGCGCCGGGGCATCAGATGAGCTCAGGCCTGTGTCAAAACCCGTACTATCAGGATCATATGCATAGGCATCCTCCGGGGTCCGACCTAGCACCCGAAGATACAATGATAGCTGCTCCACCTGGCGGGTCAGAGTGGAAATCTGCTCAGCATGAGTGGGACTCCGAACGCAAGCAGCCCAATCGGTCATCATCACCGAGCCAGGGACCATATCTCCGAGAAAGAATGTGGCCCTGGTCTGAGGACCGATAGTGCGGGGCACCCACCAAATGCGAAAGGCCTCGCTCGTGCTGGGGCCCGAAGATAGTGTCTGGCCATCCTCCCCCGCGAGTATAATCTCCGAAGCCTGAGAATCCAACGGCCAGGAGGTAGTGAAGGTAAGGGAGTGCGGGATGCGGATCTCTCCAGTAACGCATCTGAATGCGCGCTCTCCCAGATACATCACCCAGCCCCCGACACTCCGCAAAGTAAGGCGGCGGGTGGAAAGTGCGAACTCCGGGCCGGAAGGATACCCATCTGTGAACCCCACAGCCAGATGCTCGGAAAGGTAGGGAACCCAGACGACATCAGTGGCAGTGATCAGCTCCAGCTGAATGCGGCAGTGAGCGAAGCTGCCAGATACAGGGACCTCCTCCAAAGTGCTATGATGCCATCGCCGACCCCGGGGATAGGTATCCAGACTGAGGGTAGTGACAGGCCTCAGGCAAGGGAGTCGCTCGTAGGCCCAGAACTATGAACAGAAACAAGGAAAGGCATGAGTAACCGACAAGTGCAGAAAAGAGAAATGAAATGATGGGAAATACAGTAAGAAAAGAGGAAGAGAAGGCTCACCAGGAAAAAGTGGTAGAATCCGAGCCAAGCATCTGTCTGTCCCTCTGAGCGAAGGCGAAGACCGTGGAGGAAGTAGGCAAAGGTGAAGGACCCCCAATCATAGTCGCCGATCCGGTCTATATCCCTGACGGCTCCAACGACGCTGAAATGAATGGTAGAGGAGTTGTTCCCTAAGAAACAACCCCTCATAATGGTCAGGAACAAACGTTGGAGCAGTATATCACGAGTGGCTCAATCCGCTGGAAATGGCGTCGCATATATGCCTCCAACGGCATCAACAGCCAACGCTCCAGACCGAATGCTGCGGGCCTTAAAGACCCAGTCATCGGTAGTGAAACCCAATAGAGCTCGGACCTCTGCTGGAGTAATATCAAGATCCAGAGGGACGCGGGATCCGGTGAACTCGACACCCGTGATGTACCTCCAATCCTAGGGAGTCAGCACGACCTCACAGTCCAAAAGGTGAAGGGACTGGGTCTGGTGGAACCATCGCTCGGATAAAGCCCTCATATAACCCCAAGGGCACTGGCGGGGAATGATAGTTAAGAAATGACGAAAGCCCCAGGAATCCACCACCGCTCGGTAATCGCTGTGCAGAGCTGTATAGAGGGAGTAAATGTTAAACCAGTTACCCCTCGGCTGAGTAGACTCGGGCACCTGTAGCAATCACTAATGGGTCAGTCCATATACCTCATTAGCAACAAGAGATGCTGAGGGGTGACGACTGAGATCCCGACCCAATAGATCGGGGATCTGCACAGAGGCGCCAGATAAAGCGCGATGAGGAGATGGAGCTGGTGTGCTGGAAGATGGCCCCTCTACCGCAGCGTCCGGAAGAACAGCCTCCTCAACATCGGGATGATCGGGCCGGATGACAGCCTCCGCCAGTCGGCGAGCCTGGCGAGTCCGAGGCAAAGCAGGGGCAGGTGCAGCCCTACGGCGGCGAACGCCCGAGGTTTGAGACGCGGTGGAACTACTAGGAGCGTCAGGATCCATAACTGGAACAGAACCGGCGAAAAAGGAAGGTAAATTCTATTTTAAATTATGTCGTAGAATTAATGCAGCATGATGCATGTTTACTAAAAAAAAAAAAATCGGCAGAGTTTCGTCTATAAAATGGGCACCCCATGCATAGATAAACATGTTTTCTATTAATCCAAGCCACGACAGATCAAAATTGCATTTATATGGATAATTGCAACATGGAAAAGACCCTAATGATTTTCTTCCAAAAAGAAACAACAAATATGTGGGACCGCATCATGAACATAAAATATGACTTGCGCAGTTGATACATAGCATATACATGCAATAATACATGGCATAGCATTTCAAAGCATGCATTTGTATCTCTAAACATGCAAAATGGCAAATGTATAGCAAAACATTGACGAAATTGGAAAACAATCGGTCAAAGTGTTACCTGTAGTGCGTAGATCGATCTAACCGGAGCGGTTTTTGCAAGAAAATTGGAAAATTCGGCAAAAAGGACGTGCAAAGGTGTGAAAATTGTGTAGGGTACGAATGAAAGTGACAAATCTGGGAAGCGGCTGGCCGCTTAAAGCCCCGATCTTGGCCGCAGATCCATCTGCGGCTGGGCCCAGTGCTCCCCCCTTGTCCATTGCAAGCTTAATCGATTCCAAAACCCGTTTGACTCATAATGTGGTAATAAAATACGAGATTTTAATGAATTGGGTGTCGAACACGACTTCTCAATTCGACGGAGCGACCGGATACGAGACCCGACACTCACAAGACAATCGACCGGATACAAGACCCAGCGAATACGAGATGGGTGATCGGATACGAGACCCAGCCCCGACAAGACAATCGACCGGATACGAGACCCGGCGATTACAAGATGGGTGACCAGATACGAGACCCGGCCCCGACAAGACCATCAACCGGATACGAGACCCGGCGATTACGAGATGGGTGACCGGATACGAGACCCGACCCCGACAAGACGATCGACCGGATACGAGACCCGGCGATTACGAGATGGGTGACCGGATACGAGACCCGGCCCCGCCAAGACGATCGACCGGATACGAGACCTAGCGATTACGAGATGGGTGACCGGATACGAGACCCCGCCCCGACAAGACGATCGACCGGATACGAGACCCGGCGATTACCAGATGGGTGACCGGATAAAAGACCCGGCCCCGACAAGACAATCGACCGGATACGAGACCCGGCGATTACGAGATGGGTGACCGGATACGAGACCCGGCCCCGACAAGACGATCGACCGGATACGAGACCCGGCGATTACGAGATGGGTGACCAGATACGAGACCCGGCCCCGATAAGACAATCGACCGGATATGAGACCCGGCGATTACGAGATGGGTGACCGGATACGAGACCCGGCCCCGATAAGACGATCGACCGGATACGAGACCCGGCGATTACGAGATGGGTGACCGGATACGAGACCTGGCCGCGACAAGACAATCGACCGGATACGAGACCCGGCGATTACAAGATGGGTGACCGGATACGAGACCCGGCCCCGACAAGACAATCGACCAGATATGAGACCCGGCGATTACGAGATGGGTGACCGGATACGAGACTCGGCCCCGACAAAACAATCGACCGGATACTAGACCCGGCGATTACCAGATGGGTGACTGGATACGAGACCCGGCCCCGACAAGACAATCGACCGGATACGAGACCCGGCGATTACGAGATGGGTGACCGGATACGAGACCCGGCCCCGACAAGACGATCGACCGGATACGAGACCCGGCGATTACGAGATGGGTGACCGAATACGAGACCCGGCCCCGACAAGACAATCGACTGGATACGAGACCCGGCGATTACGATATGGGTGACCGGATACGAGACCCGGCCCCGACAAGACGATCGACCGGATACGAGACCCGGCGATTACGAGATGGGTAACCGGATACGAGACCCGGCCCCGACAGGACAATCGACCGGATACGAGACCCGGCAATTACGAGATGGGTGACCGGATACGAGATCCGGCCCCGATAATACGATCGACCGGATACGAGACCCAGCGCAAATGAGACGATCGATTGGAAGACGAAAACCGACGACTAACAATGCGGTCAGGGATTGATGCATTAATACCTTCACGAATGTGTTGCATACCTTACATCTTGCGTTGCATCATAAGTTGCATGTGTTGCATCATGTATGTATTGTCATTCTTGTGCACTGTCATTCATGCATCGGGTGTCTATTTCTTTACCCTGTTCATTTCATTTAACATTTCATAAACATGATAAAGAGGGGCAGCCGTAGACACCCAAATTTTGCACTTCGTATACTAACCGTGACAGGAGGGCAAATTCGTCCATGGAGCCGGCCTGCGAGAGCAAAGGATGGACAAGTACGAACACTCGACGCCATCGCGACGATTTACAACCGAAACCGACGTGACAACAAGGCTGTCCGAAATGAGCATTCCCGGATGATGTGGCACGCCTCCCCGTAATTCCCGGACTGCAAAATACGAGCCTGTTAGCGAAAACCGACGTCACGACACGAGAATCGAGGCGTAGCACGGAAATCGAGAAAGTCAAGCCAGCCAGCCGCAGATTGATCTGCGGCCAATGAGTGCGCCTTTTGAAAACACGGAACTCGAAACACGGAAACCGAAAATTAGCTGAGTGGAGGGGTGGCGGCCAGCCAGCCGCAGATCAATCTGCGGCCAGCCGCAGATCCATCTGCGGCTGGCTCTGGCCAGCCTATTTCAGCTCATTCCTTCAGCATACAGGGAGTTCAGCGGAGAAGGAGAGGAGGTTGACAGGCGGAGAGGGGAAGAAATAATAAGCAGCAGCAGTTCGGAAAAGTAGAGAAATATAGCAAGAATTTGTAAGAAAAATAGAGAGAAAAGAGAGAAAAAAGTGAGGAATTATATCTTTTTGTGTAAGATTATATATCATATATCTTCTATTCTACTCAATATACAAATTCATACACATTGTGAGGATTATTTGCAAGGTGAAAAGACCATTTCTATAGCAATTTTGATATATCATTTTGTTAATCTTTTTGTCAATTGGGTTATGTGAAATGTAATTTTTCTTGTATATTGTTGTGGATACATGGATTAGGGACCATTAGTGAAGGTTTCCATGGAAACAAATGATTCCTAATGACCCGAGGATGTCCATTTAGTGAATTAATTTAGCTTGTTATGATGATGTATTGTGCTTAGTTTGTTTAAATTATCATTTTGGGATATTTTGGTTGTTTGGCCATCTTGGATGTGAGCCTAGGAACGCGACCCCGTGGTCCAAATCCGATGATGGACATCTTTTGATATAAGTAGTAGGAACGATGTAATCTTCATTGTGAATATGTAATCGTCGGGCCTTAAAACGACGCCAAGGCGAGAATCGTGTTTAAGGCCCCGTCATAGTGAAAATACGTGATTGTGGGCGTTGGGGTTATTTTGATGGCTCACATGCCCATGAATAGCCCCAACGCATTTTTTGATTTGATTCATGACACACAAAATTGATTTCAAAGCTAAACGATGAAGATTTTCATAAAATCAATCAAATTAGGTTATTAGCATCACGAGGATAAGAAATTGGAAGTGCTAATGAATGTCGATTCATCTTTAACGAGAAGATTAAAGAAATATCGTTTTCAAACATCACAAGAAATGGTTTTATAAATTTAAGGATGTTTTATTAAACCGTTGTGCATAGGGTTAAAGAGATCCTAGAGGTTGCCCATCATTTGAGTTATGAAAGCAACGTATAGATCTCGATTCCTATTTTGATGAAGGTTTAAAAACTCTTATTTTGCCAAAATGACACCTAATGAAAAATCCCACGGCTTTTGACCATTAAAATCAAACCTTTCTCATAAAGCTTTCTCGTATAAACCGAAGGACATTCTAAAGCATTCTCAAAAGAAAACACGACCTTTCGTCAAAACCTCAAATGTTTCTTCATGCAAACCCACCACCACATTCACATAGGCACCCACGCACACCCACGCACACATACATATTTCATGAATTAAAGGATAGGATATTATCAAGATTGCGGTAACCGTGTTTCACGGAAGTCGGGGGGTGCCTAACACCTTCCCCTCGCTTAAGCAAGCTCCCGAACTCTATGAATCTCGGTTCGCAGACCAATTAATTCGGAGTCACATATGAGCCAGCGATTTATAAAAAATGAAAACTCGGATGAGTTGGTACATCCATTTCAAATATACCAACTGGCGACTCTGGTTAATTGGCTCATCATAAAAAATGATCTTTCAAAACCCCGTCGACATTAATGCCGACCTTTTCCAAAAATCATCTAATCAAAAGGCTAAAATTGGAAAGGGTTACCAATCGCCAAAAGGAGCGATTCCTCCCGGCGTCGACAACCCACATATGAGAGATGGGTGTGAAAGTTCTCCTGTCGAACCACCTCTCAATGCATGAAGAATAGACCCATATATAACCTTCCCCACATCTATACTCTTTCCCGTAACTATAGCATAGAGGAGAACCACTCGAGATTTGATCACGTCAGATACATGAGAAGACGACATTAATTTTGCACAGATAAAATAGTACCAAGCCTTACTAAATTGGTTTAGCTCGCTCCTTGAGAATGATACCGCTTCATCACCCTGTAAGATCTATTCAGTGCGAGGCCTACATAAGCCTTTGATCACCTGATCCCAATCCAGTTCCTCCTGCCTATAGTATGTGAATTCATCATCCTCGATCAGGGCCAATTGATAGTAAGTATTGATGGCTACACTATCGAAAAGCACCAATTTTCCTCGCACATTTGCCACCTTATCCTTTGCTTCTACGGCATTCGCATAAAACTCCTTTACTACCACCACCACGACAACCTCTGGGTGTGTTGTTAGAACCTCCCATCCTCACTCTGTTATGGTTTCTCGGATTCCCCTCTCATGATACTCTTATGGTACAAAGGCCCTTTCTTGAATCAAGTTTTTGTTGACCAAAAATGAGTTAAACTACTCCGACGCGGCCTTGCTCACAAAATGATTCCGATCATAGGTCCTTGAAGGTCTTGAAGTTGATCCTTCACGACATTGTCTTTTGGGAGCCATAACAATGCAAAAGACTACTTAATAACCAACTAAATTGATTAGATTTTTCTTTGAGACAAATTGCTGAACACTTGGTGTGCACTTCAATTTTCCCCAAAATTTCAAGTCTTTGATTTCTTCAAATCTCCCCAATTGCGATATCAATGCAAAGTCGCATTGATCCGTCCTTCTTCTTGACAAATAGCACTGGCACTCCCCACGGCGATACGCTCGGCTGAATATACTTCTTATCTAAAAGTTCTTGTAGTTGCACCATCAATTCTTTCATCTCTACTGGAGCCATATGGTATGGAGTTTTCGATATCGGGATGGTTCCTGGCACCAAATTGATTACAAACTCAACTTTCCTATCTGGCGGAAGTCCTGACAAATCGTCCGGAAAGACGTCTACAAAGTCCCTTACGACAAGTATCTCCTCTAATTTCGGACTCTCTTTTTGAGTATCGACTATATAGGCTAAGTATCCCACACAGCCTTGTCTTAACAACTTCTTAGCCTGCATCATCGTCAGACAACTCGCTTGCCTAGGCGACTTGTTGCCGTAAAATACTACCTTTGACGGAGTTATAAGGTTAATACGTTTCTTTTGGCAATCAATTATTGCCCCATAATTGAATAACCAATCCATTCCCAAAATAACGTCAAATTCCCCAAGTTTGATTGGGATCAGATCTACAATCATCACGTTTCCCTTAATATCCATTCTACAGTTCTTGTATATGTACCTAACAGGAATTACCTCCCTATTTGCAATTTCTATGTTCAAAGGGTAATCTAATTCCTCCTTAGGAAATTCAAAGTTCTTAACAAAGTCATCGGATATAAATGAACAAGTAGCACCCGAATCAAACAATACATAAGCATTTATATTATTGATCGGAATGATACCGGACACCATATCGCGAGACTGCACTGTTAGGTTTGTATATAGCGCGAACATGCAATCAAAATTACATAAATAGTGCGGAAGCGCGATAAAAATGGATTTTGAAAATTTTTCATACAAATCATCACCATGATCATCCATGTGCTCAATTATCAATTAAACGAAAGAGACAGAGATAGAGAATTATACCCTCGTGAATCAAAGCTTCCTCAGGTACAAGTTCACCTCCAATTTTTTTGCGTTCTCCTTGAATTTCACCGATGGGATTCCTTTCTTTGATTAACGTTAGCCACCCAAGTGTTTGGCCTCCAGAGGTGATCCACCAAGGAAGAATAGGTATTCAAGAAGTTGGGTGTTGGCAAAACTCTAGTTTCTATCTCTATAGAAATTGTAAGTACTCTTCACAATTCTCATGCAAGAGTATGTAACTGTCTAACCCTAAATCATAATAAGACTCCTCTTATTTATAGATATAGGGAACCCTCCTAAACTATTTAGGATTAGGGTTTTTATTTTAATTAAACTCCTTTAATTAATTAAACTCCTAATCCAATTAGGAATTTATGAGAGTACTTTTATTAATTAATTCCCAAACCCTTTTAGGAACTAAATAATAATAATAGTAATAATAATAATAAGACTCCTCCTATTAATTTATATTTAATATTTTCAAAATATTAAATAATAAATATTAAGTTATTTAATTTATTCTATCTCCATAGACTAAATTAAATACACTTAACTTATTATTACGATTATGTCATTTACTTCTTAAATAAATATTTTTCTTTTGCGGTGTGACCCTTTAGGTTCTCCATATTAAACCGGTTGTGAATAAATCAATTAGAACAATTCTAATTTTATTTAAATAAATAAATTAAACTATTTAATTCATTTTAATAAATAATATTTATTTTATAATAAGGGTAAACCCCCTTAGCGATCAACGACTTTCCAGATAATATAGATTTCAACATTAATCACAAAAGAACCTTTCAGTGAATAGTTACCGTACAATTCAATCCTTCTACCATACAATGTCCCAATTAAATATAAGACATGGAATTACTGTCAAGTCTTATTTTATTTAATTATATGTATTTCGATTCTCAAATGCACAACTCTGATTAATGCAAATTAGAAACTCCTTTCTAATTTCATTATGCTTTGGCCAAAGACTTCTGAGTTGTCATTTATCAAATCACATAGGACATTCACTCCTTTTACTAGAAGTGGTAGATTCTTTGTTGATCATTCACCTATCTCCATGTATAACTTATTATACCCAATCATACCCTTTGATATACCCTAAGGGTCTTAAGGGACATGTCAAAGTATAACTCATCACACACAAGATACTATGATGATCTCAAGTCCAAGGATCACTTATACTACTATCACTAGAGGAATTCCTATTGACATGCGAGTAAAACTCCATTAGGTATTCCTTAGCTAGCCACGTTCAGTGAACTTATTCTCTAATAAGCACTTACATACTTGCTTTAGTGTCTCCACACAAATGATTATGAGATCAATCATCCTCTTCATAAGAGCAAGCAACGTATGTACTAATCTATCCGGATTCACTAATCCCTTTTTTAGTAATCCATCGATTAGGAACGATTTTAGTTTGTGAGCTATCTAGAATTTAGATCTCATTAGCATGATCAACATCATGATTCTAAAAGCATTGGTCAAAACTATGAGTTTATCACATTTAATATAACAACACCATGTAGGTAAAGTAAAATGTCTTTAACAAACAAATAAGATTACAAAGTATATGCTACATCATATCAAATATGATTGGCTTGTGTGCATACTACTTTCAATCTCCCACTTGCACTAAAGTCAATCGCCATGGTATCTAATACCCTTCTTCTCTAAGTGACGATCATCCTGCTGTTTGGATAAAGATTCAGTAGATAGATATGCAATGTTGTTCTCGAGAGTCCACTATCTCTATAGTGACTTTTCTTCTTTCAATGATTCCTCTAATAAAATGAAAGTGCTGCAATACATGTTTGAATCCAAGATGAGACTTAGGAACTATTCCTAGTTCTGTAATGAACTATTCATCCAAACAATCAACTTGCAGCTTCATTTACAGCTATATACTTTGTCTTTGTCACTAAACCAGTAACTCTTTGCTGTTTGGAACCTTTCCAATTCACTGCACCACCATTCAAGGTAACGATTTACCCTAAAGTGGATTTGTTATTGTTTTGATCAGTCTGAAAAACTCGAGTCTGTTTAGCCCTATAGTTTTAATTCAGACCTACCATGAATCATGATCACATCTTCAGTACTGGTTAAGTACCTAAAGATGTTTATCACTGTCTTACAGTGATCATCTCCAGAATATGATTGATCAACATCAAGCCTTGTATATTCACTGCATACGTGATAGTAACTCATGCGATCTCTCTTTTAATTGGGGACAATTTTAGAGATATACACTCCATGACTCATCACCATGAGACCTCTCTTGGAGTTTTCCATGCTAAACGCCTTTAGCATCAAATGAATATACATTCCTTGGGTCAAGCCGAACATCCTTTTAAATCTATCTATATAGATTTATATCCCTAATTTATAGGATACTCCTCCCAAGTCATTCATCGAGGAATGTTTAGACAATTTTATCTTTACTGATTGTAGCATTGGTGTGTTATTCCTTATCAGTAGAATACTAGGAATGTCACAGTGCTCCCACTGACCCTTTTGTACACACAAGGTTCATTCTCATTTTTGATAAAGTCAAACTCTTTTAATTGTCTTATCAAAATGAATGTTCCATCTTTGAGAAGTTTGCTTCAATCTATAAATGGATCGTTGTAGCTTATATACATGATTTGCTTCAACCTTTGAAACAAATTCCTCTGGCTGTATCATACATACATTCTCCTCAAGTCTTCATGGAGGAAGGACGTCTCCACATCCATTTGCCAGATTTCGTAATAAGCTGTAATCGCAAGTAAAATCCAAATGGACTTGAGCCTTACCGGTAATAAGATTTTATCACAGTCAACTCCTTGACTTGAAAAACCTTTTAAACAGGTCTGGTCTTATAGGTCTCCACCTTTCCATTTGTCCCAGTCTTTCTCTTAAAGACCCATATTCACACTCTAGGCACTATGCCCTTTTGTGGAGTAACCAGAGTCTATACTTGGTTCTCATACATGGAGTCCAATTCAGATTTCATGGCCATATGTCATTTCTCTGAGTGTCTTCTACTCATAGCCTCATCGTATATAACTGGATCATCATCCTCTATGATGCGTACCTCATCATCATCCTCTATGATGAATCCATACCTCCCAGGTATCTTCGGTACTCTTCCAGATTTATGATTCGGTTGTGGTACAATAGGTCTATCTACAGGTTCCTCGGTTCGACTAAAAATGCTTTGTGGTTCTTGAACTCCTTCAAGATCTATTACCCTCGCACTAGCTCCTTCAATGATAAACACCTTTATCTAAGAAGGCAGCGTGTAGGATTATAGTAATAATACCCTAAACTTCTTTAGGATATTCCACAAGTCTGCACTTGTCAGATTTTGTCTCAAACTTATCTTTGAAACCTTTTCACATATGTCGGATAACCCCTTATCTTAATATACTTAAGAGTAGGAATCCTTCCTATCCATAACCTTTATGGAGTCTTGGGCTCGGATTTTTGAGGTTACCTTATTTTTGTAGATATGCAGCCGTTTCTAGGGCATAACCCCAGATGGATACTAGAATGTCGGTAAAAATCATTATGGACTGCACCATGTCCAACAAGGTACAATTTCTCCTTTTAGATACACCAATTAATTATTGCGTATCAGGAGGTGTCCATTATGAGAAAATACCATTTTGAGATGATCTAGAAACTTATTACACAAGTATTCTTTCTTCGAACTGATCAAAGAATCTTAATACTTTGCCAATATGTTTCACTTCTGAATTCTTTGAACATTTCAAATGATTCAGACTTGTATTTTATCAAATACACACATTCAACTCTTTGAATGACCGTCTCCTTTTTCTTTTATTAGTTTGTTCAATTTGCAAAATTATTTTTCATGTAAGTCAAGTTTACAAAGTCTATCAAGTAATCTTCCAGTTTCAATCAAAACATTATCATTATAAATAGAACAACAATTGTTCTTAAATATAATACCAGAACCTTCCTTGTCCAACAACGAAAGTTCTAATGTTTCTAATGAGAACTGGAACATAATAACAACTTATTAACTTAATAGACTTGCCTGTAAGCAATGCTAAACTATAAGTTCCTATGGTTAATGCAGCAACCTTTGCTCCATTCCCACACATAAGATTACTTACTCTTTGTTTAGCTTTCTACTTCTTCTTAGTCTCTACATTGGATTGCATACGTGAGAATTACAGTCGGTGTCCAATACCCAAGTAGAACCTTGACTTATTGAAAAATTTATTTTTAATCATGAACAAACATGTATTTGTAACCGAAGCTTCACTAAGCTTCTTCTGGTTAGCCTTTGTAAGATTCTCCTTACAGTTTTCTTTCTAGTATCCAGGCTTATTGTAGTGGAAGCACACTCATTTGCTATCTGCATCAGTCTTGTTCTTATTGTCCTTTGTTTTTGCCTTTTCATTTACCTTCTTTGAATTGTTCTTCTTTTAAGAAGATCCGTTGGCCCTCTTCCGCTTCCTGGAAGAATCATCTACCAGTAAGATTTGATCTTTCTTGGTTGGAAAGTGACTCTTTAAAGTTTTCAACATGTTTAAGCAACTCAGGCAGGCTGACATATAGCTTGTTCATGTGGAAATTCACAACAATTTGTGAGAAAGAGTCCGGAAATGATTGCAAGATCAAATCTTGGATCAACTCTCAATCCATTAAAACCCAGTTGTCCCAATTGTTCAATCAGATGGATCATTTTAGGACATATGTCTGTACTGTAGTGCCATCGGTCATTCTAGATTGGAAAAGCTCCTTAGATATCTGATATCTAATAGTTCTACTTTCCTCACCATTCAACTCCTTGAAGGTGTCGGAGTACAGTAGGAGCATCCATAGTTTCATGCTGACGCTGAAGCTCGTTACTCATGGATGCGAGCATGATGCATTGAGCCAACTGTGCATCATCTTGCCACTTTTTAAAAGTAGCAATCTCTTCCTCTGAGGCATTGTCTGCAACCATTGCAGGGATAGGCATATTAAGGACATAAGATAGCTTTTTAGCATTGAGAACTATTCTCAAATTCTTTAACCAGTCCTTTTAATTTGGTCCGGTTAATTAGCATCTAATATGCTACGTAGTGATAGTGAATTAGACATTGTAAAATTCTGTAAAATGAATTTGTAATTTAACAACATTTTAGCATACATTCATTTAATTAACTACCAAAATAAATTAGGTCTTTATTTTAAATTGGTATCTCTCACTTTTTCATCAAACTATATTACCCTCATTATATAGTTCGGCAAATCTAATTAAAGATTTGCTAGTGAGAATAAGGATCCCATTTCAAATGTATATAGCCTTGTGTGTGCACAACAAACTATATATAAATAAATAGGTAGACAACTGTTGTCAATTACACCACTATGTAACTCCTTGTATTTTGCCTCTTAGATTATAATGGTCAAGTGTGTGCACATCCGAACTAAAATAATCTAAGTTAAGTCCAACCTAGCACTTCCATATATGTGAAGAGAAAAAGACCGCCCTTGTGTGTGCACAACAAAGCAATAATATTCAATTCCTTAATAAGCATCAAATGTGATAAAACAACATCTTAAATATTTAATACTCGCCTTGTGTGTGCACAACAAACTCATATTAAATATTTAATACTCTATTACTTTACCATGCTAGAAGGCGACCTTCGATATTCCGAATATCTTTGAACGCTTAGGACTTAATATGATTTTCTTTGAGGGGTTTGTATTTATTGGTCTCATCTTGTTTAGCGCGCATGCAGATATATATATAAAATACGCGTCATATTATTTGACATGCGATGCATGTTGGATAATATATAATATATATAGTAATCATACACATATAGAATACTATATTCTACCCGGATTGATTATGGACTTTTATTCTAGTTTGGTTCACTAGAGCCACCAAGTGAACCAAAAGATCAAACCTAGGGTGCAATAATTAAATTTAAATATAACTATTACATTTAAACCCGGGCTCTATTACAAACGGGTCTTCAAGCGCTCCTTGCTCATTTGTCTCCAATTCTTCAAGTAATTCTAACTAAACCTATTACATAAACTATTTACAATAAATAGAAACCTTGATCAGCAGTCAAGGGGAGATACATAGAAGGAAGATAGAATTTACATCAAGAAAAACTAGAGAAGACGAGGTACGCAGACCTCATTTATAAAAACTCATTCATTCAAGCATCCACTAAAATAAATCCAATCACACATTGGTCAGTAGTCCATAATCAATCCCTATTTATTATCATACATATCTCCATATGTATCAATAAATAACATTCATCTTATGAATAATAAAACCATTCCATATATGCATTGATATCATTTAATGGGCAATTAAAAGTTTACTAGAAATCTAATTTTGAAACAAAAATAAACTCCTTTATTTTAATCAAAATTTAAATCATAATAAACTTATTTATTTTATTTTATCCAATTTTGAATAAAAATAAACTCTTTTATTTTTAATCAAATTTCAAATCAAAATAAACTCCTTTATTTTAATTAACATGGAAACCAATTTCAAGTTCAAAATAAACTCCTTTATTTTAACTTAAAATTGCTTGGAAAAATAAAATATGTTAAATCATATTTTTTATCAAAATAAACATCTTTATTTTTAAGGAAAATCATATTCCATATGTGAATAAACTCCTTTATTCTAGGAAACATGGAATCCTATTTCATATGTGAATAAACTCTTTTATTCTAGTTAACGTATAATCCAATTCCAAGTTTAAATAAAAATTTTAATTTTAATTATATTCCAATTCAAAATAAACCTTTTATCTTAATTGAAAATAAATAAAATCAAAATAAAAAATTTTCAAAATCTGCAGACCGACGCGACCGCGCTCCAAAATGAACTAGGAGCAGCGCGGCCACGCTGCACCCCAGAAATGATTTCTGGGTTCGGGCGCGGCCGCGCTTCAGAATGAACTGGAAGCGGCGCGGCAGCGCCGCGTAGCAGACTTCGAAATTTTTTCCGTTGCCCAGAAAATCGATCCAATCGCATACCCATACATACATGGAATCATAATAATCGATAATTAGCACAAGGTTAGGCTCTGATACCACTGTTTGGTTTGTATATAGCGCGAACATGCAATCAAAATTACATAAATAGTGCGGAAGCGCGATAAAAACGGATTTTAAAATTTTTCATACAAACCATCACCATGATCATCCATGTGCTGAATTATCAATTAAACGAAAGAGACAGAGATAGAGAATTATACCATTGTGAATCAAAGCTTCCTCAGGTACAAGTTCACCTCCAATTCTTTCGCGTTCTCCTTAAATTTCACCGATGGGATTCCTTCCTTTGATCAACGTTAGTCACCCAAGTGTTTGGCCTCTAGAGGTGATCCACCAAAGAAGAATAGGTATTCAAGATGTTGGGTGTTGGCAAAACCCTAGTTTCTATCTCTATAGAAATTCTAAGTACTCTCCACAATTCTAATGCAAAAGTATGTAACTGTCTAACCCTAAATCATGATAAGACTCCTCTTATTTATAGATATAGGGAACCCTCCTAAACTATTTAGGATTAGGGTTTTTATTTTAATTAAACTCCTTTAATTAATTAAACTCCTAATCCAATTCGGAATTTATGAGAGTACTTTTATTAATTAATTCCCAAACCCTTTTAGGAACTAAATAATAATAATAGTAATAATAATAATAAGACTACTCTTATTTATTTATATTTAATATTTACAAAATATTAAATAATAAATATTAAGTTATTTAATTTATTCTATCTCCAAAGATTAAATTAAATACACTTAACTTATTATTACGATTATGTTATTTACTTCTTAAATAAATATTTTTCTTTTGCGGTGTGACCCTTTAGGTTCTCCATATTAAACCGGTTGTGAATAAATCAATTAGAACAATTCTAATTTTATTGAAATAAATAAATTAAACTATTTAATTTATTTAAATAAATAATATTTATTCTACAATAAGGGTAAGCCCCCTTAGCGATCAACGACTTTCCAGATAATATAGATTTCAACATTAATCACAAAAGAACCTTTCAGTGAATAGTTACCGTACAATTCAATCTTTCTACCATACAATGTCCCAATTAAATATAAGACATGGAATTACTGTCAAGTCTTATTTTATTTAATTATATGTATTTCGATTCTCAAATGCACAACTCTGATTAATGCAAATTAGAAACTCCTTTCTAATTTCATTATGCTTTGGCCAAAGACTTCTGAGTTGTCATTTATCAAATCACATAGGACATTAACTCCTTTTACTAGAAGTGGTAGATTATTTGTTGACCATTCACCTATCTACATGTACAACTTATTATACCCAATCATACCCTTTGATATACCCTAAGGGTCTTAAGGGACATGTCAAAGTATAACTCATCACACACAAGATACTATGATGATCTCAAGTCCAAGGATAACTGGTACTACTATCACTAGAGGAATTCCTATTGCCAGGCGAGTAAAACTCCATTAGGTATTCCTTAGCGAGCCACGTTCAGTGAACTTATTCTCTAATAAGCACCTACATTCTTGCTTTAGTGTCTCCACACAAATGATTATGAGATCAATCATCCTCTTCATAAGAGCAAGCAACGTATGTACTAATCTATCCGGATTCACTAATCCCCTTTTTAGTAATCCATCGATTAGGAACGATTTTAGTTTGTGAGCTATCTAGAATTTAGATCTCATTAGCATGATCATCATCATGATTCTAAAAGCATTGTTCAAAACTATGGGTTTATCACATTTAATATAACAGCACCATATATATAAAGTAAAATGCCTTTAACAAACGAATAAGATTCAAAGTATATACTACATCATATCAAATATGATTGGCTTGTGTGCATACTACTTTCATGCACGGCGTCTTGCACGGTCATGTTGAAAGTCCTGGCGGTAGGTCGGTTTGTTGGTGCTGGTCCAGTTATGGTGAACGTGCTACCACCACTATTCCCTTGTTTCCTCCTGTTCTTGCTCCTCCTGCTGCCTTTTTGGGACAATCCCTAGCTAGATGATCCTTTGATCTGCAAGTACAACAAGCACCCTTATTTGGATTAGGAAAATTCGGTGCTATGTGGCCTTCCTGACCACAATTGTAGCAAACCCTCTTCCCCTTCAGGCATATCCCTAAGTGATTTTTCCCGCATGCAACACGCGCCTCCACTTTCTTCTTCTGACCTCCTTGTTGATTTCCAGCAGATCCATTGTCATTCCACTTTCTCTTCTGGTTGTGACCACCACTGCTACTACCACTCGCTTTGTTATTCTCATTTTCACCCTTCTTCTTCTTCTTCTTCTGCTCCTGGTTATACTTAGTCAGAGCATCGCTCCCACCTTCTGCGATAATCGCCTTTTCTAAAACTCCAGCAAAATTGTCCAATTGGAACATTGACACCTTGGTGTACAACCACAACTTCAATCCTTGTTCAAATCTCCTCACCTTCCTCTCATCGGTGTTCACTTCGTAGGTTGCGAACCTAGCTAATTCGTTAAATTTCGCAGCATATTCTGGTACAGTCATGGTACCCTACTTCAGTTCCAGGAATTGAATCTCCATCTGATTACGCGAGCTCGTCGAAAAGTACATCTCAAAGAACATATCCTTAAACCTATCTCGTGCGCTTACACCCTGACCTCCTCGAACCTTATTCGCTTGCCACCAGTAGTTGGCTTCTGACTTAAGCATGAACATTGCAAAGGCAGTCTTTTGGTCATCACTAGCCCTAGCAACGTCAAATACTTTCTCCATTTCCATCACCCAGGTTTGGGCTTCGATCGGGTTCAGGGAACCCCTAAATTCTGGCGGTCCTACCGCTTTGAAATCCTTAAATGACGTCACTGGTGGAGCTTGCGACTGATTCGCAAGTGCTCCAGCCAAAAGGTTCACCAACTACTGTACAGGATTAGCATGGGCGTCGTTGTTGTTATTGGTAGAGCTCTCTTGAGCTTGTTGGCGTGATTGGCGTCTCGGCGGCATTTTTTGTTTAAGAATATGCGCTTATTAGATCATCACTCAATTTCTTAAGTGTTCAATACTTAACTCAAACAATTCAGATTTAAACACTTAACACATAACATCTTCAAATAAAATTGATATTTTATTCATTCAAAAGTTTAAAACATAGAAAGATAGCATGACTACTATTTACATTAACTATCCCGAGATCAAATAATCTTTAGGATTAAATAGTCATATTCCGTTATGTATAATCACGCTGGAATTTACATCATTAACTACCATAAATATTTACACATATTTCAATACTTCTCCTATCACGGCCTACTAAGGCGTCGAACCGCCTTTCTATGTTCTTCCTCCATGATACGGAACATCGTCTGCGATCCAACATGTACCATGGCAAGTCCTCGAACTGAACTGGATAGTGGAGAACTCGATCCTGGGCCCTATCAATCCCTGTCTGAAAAGTGTATTCTGTCTCCTCAATCTTAGCCCGCTTTGCCCGTTTGCCTTCTTCAGAAATTTATGCACGTTGAGCGGTATTCATCCAAGCATCCTCTGCTCTAGCACGTTCCACTGACTCCTCACTCAGATCATTCTTTAATTTCTCGATTTCAAGTTTCATTTTCTCATTCTCAGCTAAGAGGTCTTCCTTTTGGCTTTCTACCTGAACTAACTTCCATTCTACGTCTCCAAGATGTATATCCATATCCTCAATCTTCTCATTCTTCTGGTCTATAAGAGTCTGGCGTCTATTTGCCAGACCCTCCAAGTCTCTGACTCTATATTGTAACTCTATAGTACAATCATACAATGCATCGTACATCTCAACATCGATAGAGGTAAGGGGTACCTCCTCGGAATCCTCATCATCCTCTTCAGCCTCTACCTCTACCTCCTTAGAATCCTCCTCTGAATCAAACTCAGGCTCATGCTCCTGACCCACAACAGTGATCAATGGAGATGGCTCTCTCTGTATCAACTGCTCCCAGATAACATGGATATCACGGGGCTCCTCCTCTACAGCCACTCGGGGCTCAATCTCCCTAGGCTGACTGAATCCTCCAACATCCGACATCCTGTCAACAAGGATTAAGTTTTAATTAATACTCGGTACTAATCGCAGCACATAGGTTGTTAACACATAAGCACATAATGCATAAAGTCTTTTATTATCTTTAATGAATTCCTTAATTCATTTTTTAGAACTCGATAAGAGTTTATCACCACTATATTTTCTGACTCTTAAAAGGCTATTACCCTAAGGTTTTCCCACCTAAGGTTCATAACCTACAGCTTTGATACCAACCTGTGACACCCTCAAATCCGGATACTTCATTCCCACAGGATTTGGTGTTCACTATCCAAATAAATCACATTATATCTAACTACCCATTCAAATATAAATGAAAATTCTTAATAAAAATAGAAATCTCCCATTAAAGGGTTACATCTTTAATAAATAAATCCCAGGTCATCTAACCTTAATAAAACATCAATGTGGAAACATAACATAAGTCTATTACATGAATATCATTCAAACAAATTTAATAAGTCTTCATCACTTGTTTATTTTGCCTTTGCCCTTACTAGTGGATGGCTCGTCAATTCTTTCAACTTTAGCTGCAATGTTATTATGCAAGGGTGAGCAACAAATTGCCCAGCAAGTAACACAATAAAATGATAATAACATGCTAATAATAAATGGATATCGGATAATCGAATACTCGGCTTTTGAATTAAGATTAGAATACAAGAATCAAAAGAACATCTGAGGGTCACAAGACCACGAACTATGTCCTAGGTTATCAAGTATTTCTACTTTAAACCTTTAATAGTCGTAAGACTATATGGACCTTACTTCTCGTACTTAGGGGGATCAGCCATTTGTACTATGTATGTGCACAATATCTAAACGCTAACGCGTAAAATAATCCCCTATAAAAGGATTGTTCATCTCAGTTTGACATCAGAGTTCGCACCAAAGAAAGTTTGGTTTAGATTTACTTCAATAATGTTTCTAGAATTTAGAACGCTCATCAACTATGGACTAGTCGAATCAATACGTGTTCGCTAGTCAATCAAGGTTCAATAATCTAATATGAAAGGTATTCGAGAACAAGAGACTGAATCTCAAAGGCATACAATCGAATAAACTCTGTATAACTGAAGTATTAATTAAAGGAATCAGAATAACACATTTGAATTCATGAACTTAAATGAATTATGGTAAAGAACTTGCTCAAAATGAAATAGAGTATAGAAACTTGCATAAAATAGATATATGGTTTTAGAACTTGCTCAATGAAAAGTGGAGTTAAGAAACTTGCTCAATATAAGAGTGAAGTTCAGAAACTTGCCTCGTGCGTAGATTACAAATTAAAATTCACGTTCTTTAATCAACCTATACATTCCGTTTATAAAGAAGTAACAATGATTAGTTACAATATTATAAATACTTCAAGATTCACTTTCATCCGATTTCATCTTAATATCTCAATTAATACATTAGTCTAAGCTTTAAACATGCATATGGTAACATAACATGAGCACAAAGAAAAATGAAAATTTTCATTTCCTGTTCCACTGCTGGGGCAGTAGATTCCTTCACAAACTAGCGTCGGGGCGAGGCTACCGCCGGGGCGGTTAAGTTAGTTCAATTTGGGCGTCGGGGCGAGGACACCGCCGGGGCGACGAAATCAGTTCATTTACACCGCCGAGGCGACTAATTCTAGTGTAATTCCACCGTCGGGGCGGTGGACCCGAAACCCAGTTCCTGTAGTTCGCGAAGAACACAGAAAATGCCAAATTTGGCCAAAGTTTTTCACAACTCACCAATTTAATTACTACCCATTCATCATATGTGTTATAAAACCAAAACCCATTATATACACAACGATTTTAGCATCATAAACAATCTAAACAACCAATTTAAAGGTTAAAAATTCACTGTTTATACTTTATTATCATGTTTTGATACATTTAGCGTAATCAATCACTGTGAACTCGTTTCTTAACCAAATCAATCCGTTTAACTTTCGTTTTCTTCATTTTTACATGCATAAACATAATCAATCATCAATTAACCGTTTAACATGCAAATCAAGCATCAATTTTCATACATTTAAGCCATATTCATATATTACTACTCTGTAAATTTCAGAACTCTAATATAAACATAATTTCATGGATTTAATTACTCTAAACCATATACAAATCATGTAAAATACATTTATGCATGCTTACAAACATCTAACATCAAGTTATTAAAAATTTAGCCATTGAATTCAAATTACAGAGAACTCAATGTAAGTTCATGGAGAAGATTTGAAAGAACATAAAGTAAAATTTGAATTTAAGGAATTTACCTTCAATCAGTAGTTTAGAATATTCAAGGTGATGAAAGGATTTCTTCTCAATTCTCCAATTCTCTCAAAATTCTCTCTTTTTATCTTTGTATTGTTCTGACTTAGACTTAGAAAAATAATGCGTAATGAAGAACTGACACAATATGGATGTCAGTTAATCCCATAATGGGTTAACTGACTCCAACCCCCACTAAGGCTATGTTTGCTTGTTCTTTTATTCCTCCTCTCTAGTTTATTTTAATAACTTGCTTATAATATAGTTTAATGTCACATATTTAATTAACTAAATAATCTCATTTAAATCAATTAAATAAAATAGAAAAATTCCACATTAAACCACATAGTCACATAATTAAAATTCTCATTTATTGATTTTGACAAATTATTAAATCTCTAATTAATTATTAAATTAATTAGAATAACATTATGCTTATTTAAATAATTCATTTAATCAAATAAGCTCAATTAAATACATATTTTGTATATAAATAATTCTCCACATTAATTTAACTAATGTAACACATATAATTAAATTAATCTACCATAAATTCATCAATTAATTATTTAATTCAATAATTAAATCATCGGAAAATATTTATTTAATTCAATAAATATTTAAATTAAATTACAAAAATCTCGTTCGTCACAGATGAAATTCAGGTTCAATTCCTTCTCCAATTATATAGCCCTTAATTATATCCTTGCAATCCGCTAGTTTGTTACTGGGAAGATTTGTAATGCTGAAGTTGAGAGCAATTGGAAGTCTTGGATGTTTGTTTTTGAACGTGGGTAATAGCTTGGGTTTGTGTGAAAGTAGTATGCACACAAGCTAATCATATTTGATATGATGTAGCATATACTTTGTAATCTTATTCATTTACTAATAAAAGAATTGATTTTATTAAAAGGCATTTTACATTATCTACATAGTGCTGTTATATTAAATGTGATAAACCCATAGTTTTGAGCAATGCTTTTAGAATCATGATGGTGATCATGCTAATGAGATGTAAATTCTAGATAGCTTACAAACTAAAATTGTTCCTAATCGTTGGATTACTAAAAAGGGGATTAGTGAATCCAGATAGATTAGTACATACGTTGCTTGCTTTTAGGAAGAGGATAATTGATCCCATAATCATTTGTGTGGAGACACTAAAGCAAGTATGTAGGTGCTTATTAGAGAATAAGTTCACTGAACGTGGCTCACTAAGGAATACCTAATGGAGTTTTACTCGCCTGTCACTAGGAATTCCTCTAGTGATAGTAGTACAAGTGATCCTTGGACTTGAGATCATCATAGTATCTTGTATATGATGAGTTATACTTTGACATGTCCCTTAAGACCTTTAGGGTATATCAAAGGGTATGATTGGGTACAATAAGTTATACATGGAGATAGATGAATGATCAATAAAAAATCTACCATGTCTAGTAAAAGATGTGAATGTCCTATGTGATTCGATAAATGACAACTCAGTAGTCCTTGGCCAAGGCAGAATGAAATTAGAAATGAGTTTCTAATTTGCATTATTTAGAGTTGTGCATTTGGGAATCGAAATACATATAATTAAATAGAATAAGACTTGACAGTAATTCCATGTCTTATATTTAATTGGGACATTGTATGGTAGAAGGATTGAATTGTACGGTAACTATGCACTGAAAGGTTATTTTGTGATTAATGTTGAAATCTATATTATCTGAAAAGTCGTTGATCGCTAAGGGCGTTTATCCTTATTGTAGAATAAATATTATTTATTTAAATGAATTAAATAGTTTTATTTATTTATTTAAATAATATTAGAATTGTTCTAATTGATTTATTCACAACCGGTTTAATATGGAGAACCTAAAGGGTCACACCGCAAAAGAAAAATATTTATTTAAGAAGTAAATGGCATAATTGTAATAATAAGTTAAGTGTATTTAATTTAGTCTATGGAGATAGAATAAATTAAATAGCTTAATATTTATTATTTAATATTTTGGAAATATTAAATATAAATTAATAAGAGGAGTCTTATTATTATTATTACTATTACTATTATTTAATTCCTAATAGGGATTGAGAATTAATTAATAGAAGTACTCTCAAATGAATTCTTAATTGGATTAGGAGCATAATTAATTCAAGGAGTTTAATTATAATAGAAACCCTAATCCTAAATAGTTTAGGGAAGGGTTTTCCTACATCTATAAATAAGAGAAGTGTTATCATAGATTAGGGTTACACACTCTTGCATTAGTTTGTGGAGAGTACTTGCAATTTCTATAGAGATAGAAACTAGGGTTTTGCCAACACCCAACTTCTTGAATACCTATTCTTCCTTGGTGGATCACCTATAGAGGCCAAACACTTGGATGGCTAACGTTGATCAAAAGAAGGAATCTCATCGGTGGAATTCGAGGAGAACACGAAGGAATAGGAGTTGAACTTGTACCCGAGAAAGCTTTAATCTACGAGGGTATAATTCTTATTCTCTTTCTCTTTCGAATAATTGATAATTGAACACAAGGATAGATCATGGTGATGGTTTGTATTAAGATTTTAAAATCCATTTTATCACGTTTTTGCCATATTTGTGTAATTTGATTGCATGCTTGCGTTATATACAAACCTAACAGTGGTATCAGAGCCTAATCTTTGTGTTAATTATTGATTTTGATGATTCCATGTATGAATTGATATGCGATACGATCGAATTTTTGGGCTGAAATTTTTTTCTAAATCTGCATCGCGGTGCGGCCGCGCCGCTTCCAGTTCATTCTGGAGCGCGACCGCGCCCTAACTCAGAAAACGTTTCTGGGGGTGTAGCGCGGTCGCGCCGCTCCTAGTTCAATTTGGAGTGCGGTCGCGCCGGTATGCAGAGTTTGAAATTTTTTTTTGTTTTTCTCAATTAACATAAATGGTTTATTAAATTGATAAAAGTTTAAAATAAAGATGTTTATTTTATCTGGAATAGGATTTCAGGTTGCTAAAATTAAAGGAGTTTAATTTGGATTTGGTTTTTGATTAAAATAAAAGAGTTTATTTTGTTTCAAAACTAAATTTTAGCAAAACGTTTGCCCATTAATTGATATCAATGCATATATGGAATGGTTTTATTATTCATGAGATGAATGTAATTTATTGATACATATAGAGATATGTATGATAATAAATAGGGATTGATTATGGACTATTGACCAGTGTGTGATTGGAATTATTTTAGAGGATACTTGAATGTATGGGTTTTTATAAATGGGGTCTGTGTACCTCGTCTTCTCTAATTTTTCTTAATGTAAATTCTATCTCCCTCCTATGTACTTCCCTTTGACTACTGATCAAGGTTTCTATTTATTGTAAATAGTTTTTGTAATAGGACTAGTTAGAATTAATTTTGAAGAATTGGAGACAAAGTAGAAAGGAGCGCTTGAAGACCCGTTTGTATTGGAGCTCGAGTTTAAATGTAATAGTTATATATAAATTTTATTCTTGCACCCTAGGTTTGACCTTTTGATTCACTTGGTGGCTCCAGTGAACCAAACTAGAATAAAAGTCCATAATCAATCCGGGTAGAATATAGTATTCTATATGTGCATGATTACTATATATATATATATATTATATTATCCAACATGCTTCGCATGTTAAATAATATGACGCATATTTTATATATATATGTGCATGCGCACTAAACAAGATGAGACTAATAATAATAAACCCCTCAAAGAAATCATATTAAGTCCTAAGCGTTCAAAGATATTAGGAATATCGAACGTCGCCTTCTAGCATAGTAAAACGATAGAGTATTAAATATTTAATATGAGTTTGTTGTGTACACATAAGGCGAGTATTAAATATTTAAGATGTTGTTTTATCACATTTGGTGCTTATTAAGGAATTGAACATTACTGCTTTGTTATGCACACACAAGGGCAGTCTTTTTCTCTTCACATATATGGAAGTGCTAGGTTGGACTTAACTTAGATTATTTTAGTTCGGATGTGCACACACTTGACCATTATAATCTAAGAGGCAAAATACAAGGAGTTACATAGTGATATAATTGACAATAGTTGTCTACCTATTTATTTATATATAGTTTGTTGTGAACACACAAGGCTATATATATTTGAAATGGGATCCTTATTCTCACAAGCAAATCTTTAATTAGATTTGTCGAACTATATATATTGAGGTTAACATAGTTTGATGAAAAAGTGAGAGATACCAATTTAAATAAAGACCTATCACTGCGTAGCATACTTGATGCTAACAAACTGACCGGACCGAATTACACGGACTAGTTAACGAATCTGAGAATTGTTCTCACTGCTGAAAAGATTTCTATTGTCCTAAATTCGATAGTCCTTGCAAATGTTGCAGAAACAGCCTCTGAGGAAGAGATTGCTACTTTCAAAAAGTGGCAAGATGATACAATCTTGGCTCAATGCATCATGCTCGCATTCATGAGTAACGAGCTTCAGCGTCAGCATAAAACTATGGATGCTCCTACTATATTGCTGCACCTCAAAGAGTTGTATGGTGAGCAAAGTAGGACTGCTAGATATCAGATATCTAAGGAGCTCTTCCGATCTCGTATGACCGAGGGCACTGCTGTTGAGACTCATGTCCTTAAGATGATCAATCTGATTAAACAACTTGGACAGCTTTGGTTCGTGATGGATGGGGAGTTAAGTTAAGATTTGATCTTGCAGTCACTCCCGGATACCTTCTCACAATTTGTTGTAAATTTTCACATGAATAAGTTGGACGTCAGCTTGCCTGAGTTAGTTAACATGCTGAAAACTGCTGAAAGTCACTTCTCATCCAACAAGAACCAAGTCTTACTAGTGGACGACTCTTCCAAGAAAAGGAAGAGGCCCAAGGTATCTTCTGAAAAGAAGAAAACCAAGAAGGCCAAGGGCAAGGCGAAGAGAAAGGATAAAAAGAAACCTAATCCAGATAGCAAAGGGATTTGTTACCATTGCAATAAGCCAGGACACTGGAAGAGGAACTGCAAGGAGTATCTTGCGGACCAAAAGAAGCTTGGAGAAGCTTCGACTTCCGATCTAGGTTTGTTCGTGATTGAAATTAATTTTTCTGAAAGTCAAAATTCTACTTGGGTATTGGATACCGGCTGTAGTTCTCACATATGTAATAATATGCAGGGACTAAGTAGAAGTAGAAGCTGAACAAGGATGAAGTCGTCCTACATGTGGGAAATGGAGCAAAGGTTGCTGCATTAGCTGTAGGAACTTATTGTTTAGCACTGCCTTCGGGCAAGTTCATTAGTTTAAATAATTGTTATTATGTTCCAACACTCATTAGAAACATTATTTCAATTTCTGTATTGGATATGGATGGTTTTGATATTATAATAAAGAACAACAATTGTTCTATTTATAATAAAAATGTTTTATATGGTGTTGGCAATTTACTGAATGGACTTTACATACTTGACTTGCATGAAAATATACTTCAAATTGAACAAACTAAGAAAAGAAAAAGAGATGATGTTAATTATATCTTTATGTGGCACTGTAGACTCGGTCATATCAATGAAACAAGATTAACCAAGTTTCATAAAGATGGGCTTTTAGAGCTATCTGATTATGAATCATATCCAACTTGTGAATCTTGTCTCACGGGTAAGATGACTAAATCTCCTTTTAGTGGAAAAGGAGATAGAGTTATAGAGTTGTTAGCGTTGGTACACACAGACGTATATGGACCTATGACAACGAATGCACGAGGAGGGTATTCTTATATTATTACTTTCACTGATGATCATTCTAGATTTAGATATGTGTATTTAATGAAATACAAATCTGAATCGTTTGAAAAGTTCAAAGAATTCAGAAATGAAGTAGAAAAGCAAACTGGTAAGAGTATTAAGATTCTTTGATCGGATCGAGGAGGTGAATACTTGACCAATAAGTTTCTAAGTTGTCTCAAAGAAAATGGTATAATCTCACAATGGACTCCACCAGGGACGCCACAGTTGAATGGTGTATCTGAAAGGAGAAATCGAACATTGTTGGACATGGTTCGTTCCATGACGAGTTATACCGACCTTCCAATATCCTTCTGGGGTTATGCCCTAGAAACGGTTGCATACCTGCTTAACAAGGTACCTACCAAATCCGTCCCAAAGACACCATATGAGATATGGACAGGGAGGAAACCTAGTCTTAAGCATGTTAAGACTTGGGGTTGTCCAGCTTATGCTAAAAGGTTTGAGCATGATAAGCTGAAGACTAGATCCGATAAGTGTAGATTTGTGGGATACCCTAAAGAAACTGTAGGGTATTATTTCTATTATCCCAATGATCAAAACGTGTTTGTTGCGAAACACGGTGCCTTCTTGGAAAAGGAGTTTATCTTTGAAGGGGTCAGTGGGAGTAAGATATATCTTGAAGAAGTTCAAGAACCACAAAATACTAAGGATCAAAGTCAGGTACCTGACCAAGTAGAAGAACCTACTGTACCACTACCTATTCGTAAATCTGGAAGAGTATCGAAGATACCTGATAGGTATGGATTCATCATAGAGGATGATGATGAGGTATGCATCATAGATGATGATGATCCATTGACTTACGAAGAGGCTATGAGTAGTAAAGACTCAGAGAAATGGCTAGAAGCCATGAAATTCGAGATGGACTCCATGTATGAAAACCAAGTATGGACTTTGGTTTCACCACCTGAGGGCATTAAGCCTATTGGGTGTAAATGGGTCTTTAAGAAAAAGACTGGAGCGGATGGCAAGGTAGAGACCTATAAGGCCCGACTGGTTGCAAAAGGTTTCAAACAAAGATAAGGAGTTGACTATGATGAAACTTTCTCACAAATAGCTATGCTCAAGTCCATTCGGATTTTACTTGTAATTGCAGCTTATTATGACTACTCTGGCAAATGGACGTGAAAACGGCCTTCCTCAATGGAGAGCTTGAGGAGAATGTATATATGATACAGCCAGAGTGTTTTGTTTCAACGGTTGGAACAAACCAAGTCTGTAAGCTACAACGATCCATTTATGGATTGAAGCAAGCTTGTCGAAGATGGAACATCCGTTTTGATGAGATAATCAAAAGGTTTGATTTTATCAAAAATGAGGATGAACCTTGTGTGTACAAGAAGGTTAGTGGGAGCGCTGTTTCATTCCTTGTATTATATGTTGATGATATATTACTGATAGGGAATGATGTTCCTATGCTACAGTCGATCAAAATTTGGTTATCTAAACACTTCTCCATGAAGGACTTGGGTGAGGCATCCTATATTTTGGGGATAAAGATCTATACAAATAGATCTAAAAGGATGCTTGACTTGACCCAAGGAAAGTACATTAACTCGATGCTAAAGAAGTTTAGCATGGAAGATTCCAAGAGAGGTCTCATGCCAATGAGCCATGGAATACATCTCTCCAAGAAACAGGTCCCAAAGACACCTGAGGAGAGAGACCATATAAGTAAGATTCCTTATGCTTCAGCAATAGGATCTATCATGTACGGTATGATATGTACTAGACCAGATATCGCTCATGCACTTAGTGTAACAAGCAGATATCAGTCGAATCTAGGAGAAGAACACTGGAAGGCAGTGAAAAACATCCTAAAGTACTTGAGAAGAACTAAGGATGTATTTCTTGTCTACGGTGGGTCTGAATTAAAACTAGAGGGCTATACAGACAAGTTTTCAAACGGATCAAGATGACAGTAAATCCGTTTCAGGGTACGTGTTTACCTTAAACGGCGGCATAGTGAGTTGGAAAAGTTCCAAGCAGCAAACAGTTGCTGATTTAGTAACAGAGGCAGAGTACATAACTGCAAGTGAAGCTGCAAAGGAAGCTGTTTGGATGAAGAAGTTCATAACTGAACTTGGAGTGGTTCCTAGTATTAGAGGAGTCGTACCTTTATTCTGTGACAAGACCAAAGCTATTGCGCAGGCTAAGGAACCCATGTCTCATCAGAAATCCAAACACGTGTTGCGGTGGTTTCATTTGATTAGAGAGATCATTGAAAGAGGAGATGTTACCCTGAGCGTGTGGACTCTCAAGACAACATTGCAGATCCATTTACTAAAGCTTTAACACAACAACAGTTTGATCGTCACTTAGAGAAGATGGGTATTAGATACCATGGCAATTAGCTTTAGTGCAACTGGGAGATTGAAAGTAGTATGCACACAAGCCAATCATATTTGATATGATGTAGCATATACTTTGTAATCTTATTCATTTATTAATAAAAGAATTAATTTTCTTAAAAGGCATTTTACATTATCTACATAGTGTTGTTATATTAAATGTGATAAACCCATAATTTTGAGCAATACTTTTAGAATCATGATGGTGATCATGCTAATGAGATCTAAATTCTAGATAGCTCACAAACTAAAATTGTTCCTAATCGTTGGATTACTAAAAAGGGGATTAGTGAATACAGATAGATTAGTACATACGTTGCTTGCTCTTAGGAAGAGGATGATTGATCTCATAATCATTTGTATAGATACACTAAAGCAAGTATGTAGGTGCTTATTGGAGAATCAATACACTGAACGTGGCTCGCTAAGGAATACCTAATGGAGTTTTACTCGCCTATCAATAGGAATTCCACTAGTGATAGTAGTACAAGTGATCCTTGGACTTGAGATCATCATAGTATCTTGTGTATGATGAGTTATACTTTGACATGACCCTTAAGACCTTTAGGGTATATCAAAGGGTATGATTGGATATAATAAGTTGTACATGGAGATAGGTGAATGATCAACAAAGAATCTACCACATCTAGTAAAAGATGTGAATGTCCTATGTGATTCGATAAATGACAACTCAGTAGTCCTTGGCCAAGGCAAAATAAAATTAGAAAGGAGTTTCTAATTTGCATTATTTAGAGTTGTGCATTTGGGAATCGAAATACATATAATTAAATAGAATAAGACTTGACAGTAATTCCATGTCTTATATTTAATTGGGACATTGTATGGTAGAAGGATTGAATTGTACGGTAACTATGCACTGAAAGGTTCTTTTGTGATTAATGTTGAAATCTATATTGTCTAGAAAGTCGTTGATCGCTAAGGGCGCTTACCCTTATTGTAGAATAAATATTATTTATTTAAATGAATTAAATAGTTTAATTTATTTATTTAAATAAGATTAGAATTGTTCTAATTGATTTATTCACAACCGGTTTAATATGGAGAACCTAAATGGTCACACCGTAAAAGAAAAATATTTATTTAAGAAGTTAATGGCATAATTATAATAATAAGTTAAGTGTATTTAATTTAGTCTATGGAGATAGAATAAATTAAATAGCTTAATATTTATTATTTAATATTTTGGAAATATTAAATATAAATTAATAAGAGGAGTCTTATTATTATTATTACTATTACTATTATTTAATTCCTAATAGGGATTGGGAATTAATTAATAGAAGTACTCTCAAATGAATTCTTAATTGGATTAGGAGCATAATTAATTCAAGGAGTTTAATTATAATAGAAACCCTAATCCTAAATAGTTTAGGGAAGGGTTTTCCTACATCTATAAATAAGAGAAGTCTTATCATAGATTAGGGTTACACACTCTTGCATTAGTTTGTGGAGAGTACTTGCAATTTCTATAGAGATAGAAACTAGGGTTTTGCCAACACCCAACTTCTTGAATACCTATTCTTCCTTGGTGGATCACCTCTAGAGGCCAAACACTTGGATGGCTAACGTTGATCAAAAGAAAGAATCTCATCGGTGGAATTCGAGGAGAACACGAAGGACTAGGAGTTGAACTTGTACCCGAGGAAGCTTTGATCTACGAGGGTATAATTCTTATTCTCTTTCTCTTTCGTATAATTGATAATTGAACACAAGGATATATCATGGTGATTGTTTGTATTAAAATTTTAAAATCCGTTTTATCACGCTTCTGCCCTATTTATGTAATTTGATTGCATGTTTGCGTTATATACAAACCTAACATTGTGGGGGGTTTTGGGGGAGTTTGTGTTTAAGCCCCGTATATGGCCGAGTGTGTGGGAGAAATGGGGTAAAATAAGGCGTTTGTGCTGACTTTGTTTTGTTGATTCCCGCTTAAGCACTGTAATTACCCGAAAATTTAAGATAATATTTTGTGAAAAATTTGTAATTAATTTTTTTTTAAACATAATTATAGGTGCATATTTAAATTTAAGAATGAAAAGGGAAGCCAATATATTGTTAAATATGAATATGTGTGGATATTGAATTTTAAATTAAAGGATGACAATATAATTAATTTATTTAATTATATCAGGGTAATGATAAATCATTTAATTAGTTTGAATGCTTGGCTTGATATACTAAATCATTTTATTAATTAAGTGAGTAACTTAAATTATGTGTTAAGAAATAATACTATGTTGGTATTTATGAAACAACTCAAGTCATTAATACTTATTGAGGTGGTATACAATTTAGTGCTATATGACTAATTTTGTTTTATGTGTGGCAATAATATTTAAGTATTTACATTTTTATAACCCAAATAATAAATTTAGTGAGAGAATGTGGTGTTATATTTTGTAGGCTTAATTAGACTTAGTAAACAAACTTAATGATATTTTTCTAGCTTAACACCCTTAATAGGCATATAAGCCCAATGGAAATGTGTAGCCTAATTTAATAAATTAGTAGCTCAAGTGATGGACTAGTAATACTTGAATGCTAGTGGCCCAAAAGATTTTATTAAGAGTCCAAGATCATCTAAATGAAAGCCCAATTGATAGCCCATTTGGGGTAGACTTTCTAGTAGGTTAATTATTCATTAATGCAATAATAAAAGATATAGATAGTACTCCCTCCTCCCCCAAAATTCGGCCAAATGGCCTAGAGTAGCCTTGGGGCTACAATTTTTTATTATTCTAGCCATGTGGGAAATCTTGAGATGGGATATGGCCTAATGATGGCTTAGGATAGGCTTTTCACCTACTCTTAAGTGACCATTGGATAAAGCAATCTTATGACGGTTATTTCTATTGTTTAGCCATGTGATAGAAGTGATGGGCTAGGTGGTAGTAATGATGAGTGAGGGTATGGCCTAAATGTAGCATTAGGTAAGCTTTTTACCTAATCTTAGATGACCATTAGATAAAGCAATCATATGGCGGTTATTTCTATTGTTTAGCCATGTGATAGAAGTGATGGGCTAGGTGGTAGTAATGATGAGTGAGAGTATGACCTAAATGTAGCATTAGGTAACCTTTTTACCTAATCTTAGACGACCATTGGATAAAGTAATCTTATGATGGTTATTTCTATTGTTTAGCCATGTGATAGAAGTGATGAGCTAGGTGGTAGTAATGATGAGTGAAAGTATGACCTAAATATAGTATTAGGTAACCTTTTTACCTAATCTTAGACGAACATTGGATAAAGCAATCTTATGACGGTTAAATACGTGTATTGTACATATATATGGATATTATACGTATGGGAATTTTGTTAGGTTTGTATATAGCGCGAACATGTAATCAAATTACATAAATAGTGCGGAAGCGCGATAAAATCAGATTTTAAAATTTTATACAAACCATCACCAAGATCAATCTATGTGCTCAATTAACGATATAAACGAAAGAGAAAGAGAATAAGAATTATACCCTCGTAGAACAAAGCTTCCTCGGGTACAAGTTCAACTCCTAGTCCTTCGTGTTCTCCTTGAATGCTACGGTGTGATTCCTTCCTTTGATCAACGTTAGCCACCCAAGTGTTTGGCCTCTAGAGGTGATCCACCAAGGAAGAACAAGTATTCAAGAAGTTGGGTATTTGGCAAAACCCTAGTTTCTATCTCTATAGAAATTGCTCTCCACAATCTAATGTAAGAGTGTGTAACACTAATCTATGATAAGACCCTTCTTATTTATAAATGTAGGAATAACCTTTCCCTAAACTATTTAGGATTTAGGGTTTGTATTATAATTAAACTCCTTTAATTAATAATGCTCCTAATCCAATTAGGAATCCATGGGAGAGTACTTCTATTAATTAATTTCCAATCCCTATTAGGAATTAAATAATAGTAAAAGTAATAATAATAATAAGACTCATCTTATTAATTTATATTTAATATTTCCAAAATATTAAATAATAAATATTAAGCTATTTAATTTATTCTATCTCCATAGACTAAATTAAATACACTTAACTTATTATTACAATTATGCCATTTACTTCTTAAATAAATATTTTCCTTTTACGGTGTGACCCTTTAGGTTCTCCATATTAAACCGGTTGTGAATAAATCAATTAGAACAATTCTAATCTTATTTAAATAAATAAATTAAACTATTTAATTCATTTAAATAAATAACATTTATTCTACAATAAGGGTAAGCCCCCTTAGCGATCAACGACTTTCCAGATAATATAGATTTCAACATTAACCACAAAAGAACCTTTGAGTAGATAGTTACCGTACAATTCAATCATTCTACCATACAATGTCCCAATTAAATATAAGACATGGATTTACTGTCAAGTCTTATTTTATTTAATTATATGTATTTCGATTCCCAAATGCATAACTCTAAATAATGCAAATTAGAAACTCCTTTCTAATTTCATTCTGCCTTGGCCAAGGACTACTGAGTTATCATTTATCGAATCACATAGGACATTCACATCTTTTACTAGATGAGGTAGATTCTTTGTTGATCATTCACCTATCTCCATGTACAACTAATTATACCCAATCATACACTTTGATATACCCACAAGGTCTTAAGGGACATGTCAAAGTTTAACTCATCATACACAAGATACTATGATGATCTCAAGTCCAAGGATCACTTGTACTACTATCACTTGAGTAATTCCTATTGACAGACGAGTAAAACTCCATTAGGTATTCCTTAGCTAGTCACGTTCAGTGAACGTATTCTCCAATAAGCACCTACATACTTGATTTAGTGTCTCCACACAAATGATTATGAGATCAATCATCCTCTTCCTAAGAGCAAGCAACGTATGTACTAATCTATCCGGATTCACTAATCCCCAATTTAGTAATCCAATGATTAGGAACAATTTTAGTTTGTGAGCTATCTAGAATTTAGATCTCATTAGCATGATCACCATCATGATTCTAAAAGCATTGCTCAAAACTATGGGTTTATCACATTTAATATAACAACACTATGTAGATAATATAAAATGCCTTTTAAGAAAATCAATTCCTTTATTAATAAATGAATAAGATTACAAAGTATATGCTACATCATATCAAATATGATTGGCTTGTGTGCATACTACTTTCAATCTCCTACCTGCACTAAAGCCAATCGCCATAGTATCTAATACCCATCTTCTCTAAGTGACGATCAAACTGCTGTTGTGTTAAAGCTTTAGTAAATGGATCTGCAATGTTGTCTTGAGAGTCCACTCGCTCCAGGGTGACATCTCCTCTTTCAATGATCTCTCTAATCAAATGAAACCGCCGTAACACGTGTTTGGATTTCTGATGAGACCTAGGTTCCTTAGCCTGTGCAACAGCTCCGTTGTTATCACAGAATAAAGGTACTGCTCCTCTAATGCTAGGAAACACTCCAAGTTCAGTTATGAACTTCTTCATCCAAACAGCTTCCTTTGCAGCTTCACTTGCAGCTATGTACTCTGCCTCTGTCACCGAATCAGCAACTGTTTGCTGTTTGGAACTCTTCCAACTCACTGCGCCACCGTTTAAGGTAAACACGTACCCTGAAACGGATTTACTGTCATCTTGGTCCGTTTGAAAACTTGAGTCTATATAGCCCTCTAGTTTCAATTCAGACCCACCGTAGACAAGAAATACATCCTTAGTTCTTCTCAAGTACTTTAGGATGTTTTTCACTGCCTTCCAGTGCTCTTCTCCTGGATTCGACTGATATCTGCTGGTTACACTAAGTGCATGAGCGACATCTGGTCTAGTACATATCATACCGTACATGATCGATCCTATTGCGGAAGCATAAGGAATCTTACTCATACGGTCTCTCTCCTCAGGTGTCTTTGGGGCCTGTTTCTTGGAGAGATGTATTCCATGGCTCATCGGCATGAGACCTCTCTTGGAATCTTCCATGCTAAACTTCTTTAGCATTGAGTCAATGTACTTTCCTTGGGTCAAGCCCAGCATACCTTTTAAATCTATCTCTATAGATCTTTATCCCCAAAATATAGGATGCCTCACCCAAGTCCTTCATGGAGAAGTGTTTAGATAACCAAATTTTGATCGACTGTAGCATAGGAACATCATTCCCTATCAGTAATATATCATCAACATATAATACAAGGAATGATATAGCGCTCCCACTAACCTTCTTGTACACACATGGTTCATCCTCGTTCTTGATAAAATCAAACCTTTTGATTATCTCATCAAAACGGATGTTCCACCTTCGAGAAGCTTGTTTCAATCCATAAATGGATCGTTATAGCTTATAGACTTGGTTTGTTCCAACCGTTGAAACAAAACCCTCTGGCTGTATCATATATACATTCTCCTCAAGCTCTCCATTGAGGAAGGCCGTTTTCGCGTCCATTTGCCAGATCTCGTAGTCATAATAAGCTGCAATTGCAAGCAAAATCCGAATGGACTTGAGCATAGCTACTGGTGAGAAGGTTTCATCATAGTCAACTCCTTGTCTTTGTTTGAAACCTTTTGCAACCAGTCGGGCCTTATAGGTCTCTACCTTGCCATCTGCCCCAGTCTTTCTCTTAAAGACCCATTTACACCCAATAGGCTTAATGCCCTCAGGTGGTGAAACCAAAGTCCATACTTGGTTTTCATACATGGAGTCCATCTCGGATTTCATGGCTCCTAGCCATTTCTCTGAGTCTTCACTACTCATAGCCTCTTCGTAAGTCAATGGATCATCATCATCTATGATGCGTACCTCATCATCATCCTCTATGATGAATCCATACCTCTCAGGTATCTTCGGTACTCTTCCAGATTTACGAATAGGTAGTGGTACAGTAGGTTCTTCTACTTGGTCAGGTACCTGACTTTGATCCGTAGTATTTTGTGGTTCTTGAACTTCTTCAAGATATATCTTACTCCCACTGACCCCTTCGAGGATAAACTCATTTTCCAAGAAGGCAGCGTGTTTTGCTACAAACACCTTTTGATCAGTAGGATGATAGAAATAATACTCTGATGTTTCTTTAGGGTATCCCACGAATCTACATTTGTCGGATCTAGTCTTCAGCTTATCATGCTCAAACCTTGTGACATAAGCTGGACAACCCCCAGTCTTAACATGCTTAAGATTTGGTTTCCTCCTTGTCCATATCTCATATGGAGTCTTTGGGACGGATTTGGTAGGTACCTTGTTAAGTAGGTATGCAGCCGATTCTAGGGCATAACCCCAGAATGATATTGGAAGTGATGAGTGGGTTTTATACCTACGAATTAGTTATCCTTTGAACTCAATTCTTTGCTATCCTTAGGTGTTTTTAGTATCTATTTACTTGTTTTATGCTTTTATTGTGCAGGGAACAGTTGTGGACGATTGTGGTGGTTTTTGGCAAATTGGGGGCAAAAGAGTAATTTCAGCGGGACATGTGACCTCGCCGCGGCGAGCTCCCCTGGCTGTTTTTCTCGCCGGGGCGAGAGTGCGATTTCTGGTGCGGCTGGCTTTGTCTGTTCTGCTATTGTGGCGCACTAGAGGAGGAATTTCAGGAACGGGAAAATGAGGAGAGAGGGAAGGCAGATGAGTAGGCATCCAGGGAGTTGGTATTGGAGAATTCAAGCTTGGTTACACACTTGGAAAAAGCTAGGGTTTGAGAGAAAAGAAGAAGAAAAAAAAAAGAGCTAAAGAAAAGATTATCAGAATTTCATCAACCAAAGAGGCTTGGAGCACGAAATAGGAAACAAGAGCAACTCAAGAAGAACTACATCTCACTAATTCGGGAATATCATCACAAAAGGGGTGTATCTTCATTTGTTGTAGTTCTTTATTCTTACCTTGTTATTCCAAACCATGTACTATAATCAGTTTATGATGTTATTAAGATTAAATATGAGCTAAACTCTTCATTCTAAGATTGCAATGGAACTCAACTTGTAGTTTAAATTGAATGCTCTCTCCTGAATGGTAATTAGGCATTTTGTGAATTGGAGTTTATAACCTTTGATTAAGGATTAATTACTTGGCCCGTAATTACTTGGGTAACTTATATGGAATTGAGAGAGGAAGTATAAGTTGAGACCTAGTTATGAATTCATGTGAAAATTAGATATTCTTTATGGATAATGTATGAGATTATGTGACGTGAGTCTTATGTATTATTCTTGAAGGTTGATAATTTGATTGTATTTAGGATAGACATATACCTAAATACCACATGTATCCATTTGAGAACCATGCTTAATGATTTCTATTGTGAAAGTTGGTAATTGATAGAATGGTTAATGGGACTTTACGTGACATGTGTCTTATTAATTGTTCTTGATATGGGATTCTTGCTTGTGTATAGAATAGAAATATATTTATGCACCACAATAGGAAATACGTATTCGACCATCGAGAGAGGCTTATATATACTTGTGATTTCTCGGATAGCAATTCTTATGTTCTAATTTACCAAACAAGAGAGAGTAGGATATTTAAATGAAGAGTTGGGGGATATTGTAATCTTAGACCTTTTTATCTTGAACTTTATCCGTGTTAGTAAAACCTTGTTTTCTAAATTTCCTTTATTTTAGTTTTAATCAACAACAAACACAAACCATATTGTCATTGTTTAAATTGGATTGATTTACATGCGATTGATATTTGGTAATTATTTAACATAATTCCTCGTGGGTTCGACACTTTACTTATCTTATATTACTTGTGGACCGCGTATACTTGCGCGTGTTTTATTGATTGCGAAATCGAGCAACAAGTTTTTTGGCGCCGTTGCCGGGGATTATTTTACAATAATTTTACCTATATCGATTATAGTTAAATTGATCTTAATTTAGACTTGTTTTTAATTTTTACTTACTTGATTGTGTAGGTACCCTTGATTTGTATGCGCCGATCACAAAGTCTTGAGTTATTTCCTTACGATCCCGAGATTGAGAGAAATACCCGAAGACTAAGAAGAGAAAGAATCAGGGATTCTAACAATCAAGAAACTATGGCGGCAGAGGAACAAAAAGCATTGAGCGACTATATAACGCCGCAGATTAGTGATCTACAGTCTAGTATCATAAGGCCGGCAATAACTGCAACGGCCTTTGAAATTAGACCGGGAACAATACAAATGGTGCAAAATTCGTTACAGTTTGGGGGTTTGCCCAATGACAACCCTAATGAGCATCTGTTGAGTTTTATTGAGATATGTGATACTTTCAAATTTGTTGGGGTAACGGATGATGCTTTGAGACTTAGACTTTTCCCGTTCACTTTGAGAGACAAAGCTAAGAGTTGGCTTCACTCATTGCCACCGGGGTCCATCACTACATGGTCAGACTTAGCACAAAAATTTTTGGCGAAGTTCTTCCCTCCTGCAAAGTCTGCGAGATTGAGAAATGAAATTGCAACCTTTGAACAACATCATGGGGAGTCATTGTATGAGGCATGGGAAAGATTTAAAGATTTGCTTCGAAGATGCCCGCATCATGGATTCCTCCCATGGATGCAATTGAATACCTTCTACAGCGGATTGGGATCTCACAATCGATCTTGTATAGATGCAGCAGCTGGGGGATCTCTCATGGCTAAGAATTATGGGGAAGCAATTGAGCTGTTGGAGGTCATGACTGCAAATAACTACCAATGGCCTACTGCTAGGATGAGTCAACCAAAGGTAGCCGGAGTATTAGAGGTGGATGCCATCACAGCCTTAGCAGCTCAGATGGCAGCAATGTCTAAGAAAATTGATACCTTAACTGATTCAAAAGTGCAGCAGGTGGCTGTTGTTTGTGAAGTGTGTGCAGGAACACATGCCAATGACCAATGTCCATTTGACCACGAGGCAGTTCAGTTTGTAAGTAGTTATCAGAGACCGCCAAATCAGTACCAAAACACTTACAATGCTGGAAATAGGAACCACCCTAACTTTTCATGGAGCAACAATCAAAATTTTCAGCAAGCTCCTAAACCACATCATCCACCAGGGTTCCAAAATCCACCTCAACAACATCATACAGCTCAAACCTCACAATCACAACCAGAGAGAAAATCAGAATTTGAGGAGTTGATTTTGAAACACATAGCTAACCAAGATATCTTGATAAAAAACCAAGCAGCAGCACTCAAAGCTTTGGAAAATCAAATTGGGCAAATGGCTAGTTCTATGTCAAATAGACCCCAGGGATCTCTTCCAAGTAACACAGAGACTAATCCACGAAGAGATGGGAAAGAGGAATGTCAGGCAGTAAGTAACTCTCAGAAGTGGTAAACAAACCTTACAGGAGCCCGAATTGCAAAAGGGGGCAGCCCACTCAAGCTCTCCCCCGAACTTGACTAATGCTGATTTTTCTAAGGAAATGGACAGCAGTGTACCACCTGAGTCAGAGCGGAGAGATACCACAGATAAACCTCGTGTTGAGCCTACTCCAAAAGTATATCCACCAGTACCTTTCCCTCAAAGACTGCAGAAGCAGAAGTTAGATAAACAGTTTGCCAAATTCCTGGAGGTCTTCAAGAAGCTACAAATTAACATTCCTTTTGCAGAGGCCTTAGAACAGATGCCTAGCTATGCCAAATTTATGAAAGGAATTCTGTCTAGGAAGAAAAGGCTAAATGACTTTGAGACAGTGGCTTTGACAGAGGAATGTAGTGCCGTGCTGCAAAGAAAGCTACCCCCCAAGTTGAAAGATCCAGGCAGCTTCACTATACCGTGTACTATTGGTAGCCTTTCTTTCAACAAATGTTTGTGTGATTTGGGTGCGAGTATTAATCTCATGCCATTATCAGTGTATACTCAGTTGGGGTTGCCTGCACCAAAGCCTACAAACATTTCTCTTCAGCTTGCCGATAGGTCGGTTACATACCCAAGGGGAATTGTTGAAGACATTCTTGTCAAGGTGGATAAATTCATCTTCCCGGCTGATTTTATCATCTTAGATTATGAGGAAGATAAAAACATTCCTATTATTCTAGGGAGACCATTTTTAGCCACTGGAAGAACTTTAATCGATGTGCAAAAGGGAGAGCTCACTATGAGGATTCAGGATCAAGAAGTGACCTTCAATGTATTTAAGGCCATGAAATTCCCTTCGGATGAGGAAGAATGTTTTCATGTGGATGTTATCGAGCAAGCCGTGAAAGACGAGTTTTTGAATGTGTTAAACAATGATCCATTAGAAACTGCACTTCTGGGAGAGTTTGACATAGAAGATCCAGATTTGGTTGAATATCTACAGATTTTAGATACAGTGCCACGGGGGAGCAAGTTTCAAATTCCGTTTGAATCTCTTGAACATGCTGAGAATGCTACAGATCGGTTGAAACCATCACTTGAGACACCTCCATCACTTGAGCTAAAGCCCTTGCCTAACCATCTCAGGTATGCATATTTAGGTGATTCAGCTACTTTACCTGTTATTATTGCATCTGTGCTTAACGAGTTTCAGGAAAGCAAGCTGTTGCGGGTTCTTAGGGAGTACAAATCTGCTATTGGATGGACCATCGCCGACATCAAGGGAATAAGCCCATCTTACTGTATGCACAAAATCCTGATGGAAGATGATAGTAAGCCCACTGTGGAACATCAGAGGAGACTCAACCCAATTATGAAGGAGGTAGTAAAGAAAGAGATTTTGAAGTGGTTAGATGCTGGAATAATTTATCCTATCTCTGACAGTGCTTGGGTGAGCCCAGTTCAGTGTGTACCCAAGAAAGGGGGCATGACAGTCGTTGCCAATGAGAATAATGAATTGATTCCAACAAGAACAGTAACTGGTTGGAGGGTGTGCATGGATTACAGGAGGCTTAACAAAGCAACTCGAAAGGATCACTTCCCATTGCCCTTCATCGATCAAATGTTGGATAGACTAGCCGGGCATGAGTACTATTGCTTGCTAGATGGATATTCGGGATATAATCAGATTGCTATTGCTCCAGAAGATCAAGAAAAGACTACCTTCACATGCCCATTTGGTACTTTTGCTTTTAGAAGGGTCTCATTCGGACTGTGTAATGCACCGGCCACCTTTCAAAGGTGTATGATGGCTATTTTCTCAGATTTGGTAGAACGCAATGTTGAAGTTTTCATGGATGACTTCTCAGTATTTGGTGATTCATTTGACAACTGCTTGGAAAATCTAGTTCCAATACTGAAGAGATGTGTGGAAACTAATCTGGTGCTCAACTGGGAAAAATGTCACTTCATGGTGCAAGAGGGGATTATACTTGGGCATAAAGTGTCATCCAAGGGTCTTGAGGTGGATAGAGCAAAACTCGAAACAATTGAAAACTTACCTCCACCAACCTCAGTGAAGGGCATTCGCAGTTTTCTGGGACATGCGGGGTTCTACCGAAGATTCATTAAGGATTTCTCTAAGATCACAAAGCCTTTATGCAGTCTCCTTGAAAAAGATGTGCCATTCAAGTTTGATGAGGAGTGTTTGATGGCATTTGAGTTATTAAAGAAGAAATTAACCACTGCACCAGTGATAGTTGCTCCGGATTGGTCAAAACCCTTCGAGTTGATGTGTGATGCCAGTGATTATGCGGTGGGGGCTGTTTTGGGACAGCGAAAGGAGAAGGTTTTTCATGCCATTTACTATGCTAGCAAAACCTTAACTGATGCACAACTCAATTACACCACTACCGAGAAGGAGTTGCTTGCAGTAGTTTATGCATTTGACAAGTTTCGATCTTACTTGATTGGAACAAAGGTGGTTGTATTCACGGACCATTCAGCTATTCGATATCTCATTGCAAAGAAAGATGCTAAACCGAGATTGATTAGATGGATCCTATTGTTACAAGAGTTTGACTTGGAGATTCGGGACAAAAAGGGAACTGAAAACCAAGTAGCCGACCATCTATCTAGATTGGAGAATCCGGGGTATGATAAGGAAGATAAGGTGCTAATAAATGAATCTTTCCCGGATGAACAACTGTTTGTGGTGCAAGGCGAAATACCTTGGTATGCTGATTTTGCTAACTACTTGGTTAGTAACACTCTTCCACCGGACTTGTCGTGGCAGCAAAAGAAAAAGTTTCTTCATGATGTTACTAGGTATATGTGGGATGAACCCTATTTGTTCAAGCATTGTGTGGACCAAATGATTCGAAGGTGTATTCCACAGAGCGAGGTCGAGAACATTCTCCATCACTGTCATGATTCGTTATATGGAGGACACTATGGAGGTGAGAAAACAGCCACTAGGGTGTTGCAAGCGGGGTTCTTTTGGCCAACTTTGTTCAAGGATGCTCATCAGTTTGTGCTAAAATGTGATAGATGTCAACGGATGGGGAATATCTCCAAAAGGCACGAAATGCCTCTAAATATGATTCTGGAGGTTGAAGTATTTGATGTTTGGGGCATAGATTTCATGGGGCCATTCCCACCCTCTTTCAACAATCTATACATTCTCTTGGCAGTAGATTATGTATCTAAATGGGTGGAGGCAGCCGCATTTCCCACTAATGATTCCAAGGTTGTGCTGAAATTCCTTCAAAAGAATATCTTTACAAGATTCGGCACTCCCGAGGGCGATGATTAGTGATGAAGGGAGTCACTTCTGCAATAAACATTTTGCTGCCCTCTTGGGAAAATATGGGGTCACTCATAGAATTGCTACTGCTTATCACCCCCAGACCAATGGACAAGCGGAGGTTTCCAACAGAGAAGTTAAAAAAATCCTGGAAAAGATCGTTAACCCCACAAGGAAAGATTGGTCGACAAAGCTGGATGAGGCACTATGGGCGTATAGAACGGCTTTTAAAACACCCATTGGTATGTCACCATACCAGCTTGTTTATGGCAAGGCGTGCCATCTCCCGGTTGAGCTTGAGCATAAGGCGTTTTGGGCCATTAGAAAGTTGAATTTTGACCTCACAGCTGCAGGTGAGAAAAGGCTTCTTCAGCTCAATGAACTTGATGAGTTCCGACTGCAAGCTTATGAAAATGCAAAATTGTACAAGGAAAAGGTAAAGAGGTGGCATGATAAGAAGATTATTGACAGAAAATTCGAGCCTGGCCAAGCAGTATTGCTGTTCAACTCTAGATTGAGGCTTTTTCCCGGAAAGCTCAAATCGCGTTGGTCGGGTCCTTTCACTGTCAAGCAAGCATTTCCACACGGAGCTGTCGAAATCTATGGTGATAATCCGGAAGTGACGTTCAAAGTCAACGGGCAACGCCTTAAGCATTATTGGGGTGGCGGCTTCGCTCGCCAAAAGACCTCGATAACTTTAGCCGATCAACCTTGAAAATTGATGAAAAGTCGGGCCGAGGACTCAAAACCAAGCGCTCGGTGGGAGGCAACCCACCATCTTCCGTATACTTTTATGATTCAGTTGGGTGTCGTAATTATTGCATTTTCCATGATTAGTTAGTTTTTAAATTTTTCATATTTAGTATATTGTGTGTTAGTTTTGGATTTTTTAGCACCGAGTCACCGTTGAGGGCCATTTTTGGCCCATTGTGTCTAATGTATGTTTTGAAAGTTGCAGGGATACAGGGAGTTGTTATGAGGCATGGTCCCTGGATGAAATTTTCAAAAATCTAATTTTTGCTTCAGCAGGAGGGCTCGCCGCGGCGAGGTTTTTAGCCTTGGAAACTCTCGCCCCGGCGAGATCTCGCCCCGGCGAGAAAATCATGAGTAAATCTCTCGCCCCGGCGAGAGACACGGAATTGCAGAACCTAAAAACCTCCTCCCCGTTCGATTTTTTCCATTCTTCTTCTTCTCCATTCTCTGCAACCCAAAACCCAATAGCCCCAAACCATACTTGAGCAATCGAATTCCACCCTAGCCACATCCCACTCTCGATTTCAACTAACCAACGGATTGAGCACCCCTTTTTCACACGAAATCCACTTCCAACTTGGGTTTTCAATCAGTTCTACCATTACAGTCACCATCATCAACACCATTCGAATTAGGTCAGTTAGTTGGAAGAATTGGGGCTGGAATTTAACCTCATTACATCTCAGCGAGGAATCAAGTCGCAATTTGGTGAATTCAAGCAGGCAATTCCTCCTTCTTCATAATTGAAACTGACAGCGGCAAGTTGAGTTGTTTGGTCTCAACTGCTGGATTGGGGATATATTTTGTGTATTTGGAGACTTCTTGCAGGAAAAATTTGGTTTATGAAAAATTCAAGTTTGGGGGAAGTTCCTATATAGCAGTGAATTGAATTCAGTGGGGTTTGGGTCAGTTTTGAAATAGGAATTTCTGCTTTGTTGCTACCATGCCTCCTAAGAGATCTCGTACTGAGGGATCCGCATCTGCTCCACCAAGGCAGTATGACCACAGTAAGTTTATCAGTGCCGAGGCGGCAGACAGGTTTGATGACTTCATCACGGGTAAAGCTCTAACTCCCGAGCGCGGACTCAGGCCTGAGAGAGGGGTTGATGGAGAGATTTGGGAGCAGATAGATGAGAGGGTGTGGGACACTTTCACCCACCACCCCGACCCAGCAGTGGTTCCTGTGGTGCAGGAGTTCTATGCCAACGCTCAGGACAGGCAGCCTTTTGAGGCCATAGTCAGGGGGATGAGGGTACCGTTCAGCGCACAGGCAATTAATCACTACTACAACTTGGTGCCTCCTGCATTATGCCAGTATACAGAGTTCATTCGCTCGCAGCCTGATTTTGACAAGATTGTAACTGAGTTGTGCAAACCGGGTACCACATGGATCACTAGGCGAGATAGAGGTGCTTCTCTCTTCCCCAGCAAAGACCTCAGCCTGTATGGAAAGATTTGGTACGCCTTTCTGAGTGCCAAGCTCATGCCTTCCCAGCACGTGAGCGATGTTTCTAAGGAGAAGGCCGCGTTGCTTTACGCTATTGTTATGGATTTCTCGATTGATGTAGGGAACATCATCGAGGGTAGTATCCGCCGGCTTCTGCGGGGTAATGTTCAGGGCGGACTACCTCACCCCTCCCTCATTTGTGGACTGTGTAGGCAGGCGGGGGTGCAGTGGCGAGATGATGAGGTCACACAGCAGCCATCGCAGCTTCTCGACCACAGGCTAATCGCGAGGTACAAGGTTTGGGATGGAGCCGAGTCGCATCCTCGTGGCCGGGGCTTTATTATTGAGGCTACTTCCGAGGAGGAGGAGGAGGATACTCAGCTGCCTGCCGGTTCATCACGGCCTAAGGCAAAATTCAGCACTCAAATTCGCAGCCTCCAGTTACTTATTGACAGTCAAGCTAAGAAGCTTGAGAGGAGGCTAAGGAGGCAGAATCAGCGCATTGCAGAGAGGCAGGAGCACATGTGGAACTTCACCACTAGTTTCAGCGCGGTTCTAGCAGCACAGTACCCGAGTGCACCTCCACTTCCTTTCCCCGTGCCTGCACCGCTGCCGCCTTTCCCACCATCAGATTCTGACGTCGAGGAGACAGACGATCACCCCGCCGAGTGATATCATAGGGAAGTCCTCAGTTTTTCATGTCTTTATCTTTTCTGCAATGAGGACATTGTTATTTCCAAGTTTGGGGGTGTTTTAGAGTTTTTAGTTTGAAGTTATAGTATTTTAGTATGTTGCATTTAGCTGTAGTTTTGCATCCACGTAGTATGTTTCAAACTTATGTTATAATTAAGTACTTATAATATCATCAAAATGACTTTTCTTGCTTTTAATGATTAGTTCTGTTCTGGTCATTTGTGTGATATTCATTGTACATATTCATCATCTGCTTTGTTCTTCATTCAAAAAAAAAAAAAAAAAAAAAAAAAAAAATTATTTGCATTTAGAAAGCTCCTGAGCAGCGCACTTAAGGAGAGCCGATGATGACATGGTGATAAATTGTTTTTAAGATATTCAACACTTTGGATTCGAATTGTTATGTTAGAAATGTTAGCTCGTACCTAATTTTCTTAAATTTTTAACCCTTTGAGTTACTAATGCACATATCAGTGTTGTCGAGTACGTGAGATTGTATGTTCAAGTCTTTGAAGCTGTTATTGCTCATTAAAAGATAGGATAGTTTAAAAAAAAAAAAAAAAAAAAAAAAAAAAAAAAAAAAAAAAAAAAAAATTATTTCTATGCTTATTTAATGCTTCGATGTCTGTCTTGATGCTGGTGATAATTGAAAAATGAAATATAGACAGATATGAGCAAATCTAGACCGTTTTATCTTTGTGGCCGGTGTCATTCGAACAAGTAAACCCTTTGGAGTGTTCTACACTTGGTGCCCTAAGACCATCTGGTTTGGGAGTCATCGGTGGAAAGTTTGCTACATGGGTGACATTGATGAGCCTAAGAAAGATAGACATTGCACAGATCTAGATGTAAATAAAACTATCATCGAGATGGAGCGTAAAACGCACTCGGTGATTGTGATAAAATATAGTTAATAGAGTGTGAAATAAAAGCTAGTGAGTATGTGAGATACTAGTAGTGGTACTCGACTATTTTATCTTCTTTTGAGCACTATAGTTCTTAGATCGAATTGTGATCATTGCGTACTCTGTCTTTCTGACCACACACACACACATAAGGGTTAATCATTTGGCGAAATTTGGTGCGTGTCTCATTTCTGATAGGCCTACAGTCGTGTTGTTGTTGTTTATTTGTTTCTGATTGTTGAGGCTTGTCTTCCTTATCTTGGCTGCTCTAGGCTTATAGTTCATGCATTTGCATTCATTTAATTAGTTGCATTGTGTATTTTTCATCTCCGTTGTTTTTGCTTGAGGACAAGCAAAGTCTTAAGTTTGGGGGTATTTGATGAGTGGGTTTTATACCTACGAATTAGTTATCCTTTGAACTCAATTCTTTGCTATCCTTAGGTGTTTTTAGTATCTATTTACTTGTTTTATGCTTTTATTGTGCAGGGAACAGTTGTGGACGATTGTGGTGGTTTTTGGCAAATTGGGGGCAAAAGAGTAATTTCAGCGGGACATGTGACCTCGCCGCGGCGAGCTCCCCTGGCTGTTTTTCTCGCCGGGGCGAGAGTGCGATTTCTGGTGCGGCTGGCTTTGTCTGTTCTGCTATTGTGGCGCACTAGAGGAGGAATTTCAGGAACGGGAAAATGAGGAGAGAGGGAAGGCAGATGAGTAGGCATCCAGGGAGTTGGTATTGGAGAATTCAAGCTTGGTTACACACTTGGAAAAAGCTAGGGTTTGAGAGAAAAGAAGAAGAAAAAAAAAAGAGCTAAAGAAAAGATTATCAGAATTTCATCAACCAAAGAGGCTTGGAGCACGAAATAGGAAACAAGAGCAACTCAAGAAGAACTACATCTCACTAATTCGGGAATATCATCATAAAAGGGGTGTATCTTCATTTGTTGTAGTTCTTTATTCTTACCTTGTTATTCCAAACCATGTACTATAATCAGTTTATGATGTTATTAAGATTAAATATGAGCTAAACTCTTCATTCTAAGATTGCAATGGAACTCAACTTGTAGTTTAAATTGAATGCTCTCTCCTGAATGGTAATTAGGCATTTTGTGAATTGGAGTTTATAACCTTTGATTAAGGATTAATTACTTGGCCCGTAATTACTTGGGTAACTTATATGGAATTGAGAGAGGAAGTATAAGTTGAGACCTAGTTATGAATTCATGTGAAAATTAGATATTCTTTATGGATAATGTATGAGATTATGTGACGTGAGTCTTATGTATTATTCTTGAAGGTTGATAATTTGATTGTATTTAGGATAGACATATACCTAAATACCACATGTATCCATTTGAGAACCATGCTTAATGATTTCTATTGTGAAAGTTGGTAATTGATAGAATGGTTAATGGGACTTTACGTGACATGTGTCTTATTAATTGTTCTTGATATGGGATTCTTGCTTGTGTATAGAATAGAAATATATTTATGCACCACAATAGGAAATACGTATTCGACCATCGAGAGAGGCTTATATATACTTGTGATTTCTCGGATAGCAATTCTTATGTTCTAATTTACCAAACAAGAGAGAGTAGGATATTTAAATGAAGAGTTGGGGGATATTGTAATCTTAGACCTTTTTATCTTGAACTTTATCCGTGTTAGTAAAACCTTGTTTTCTAAATTTCCTTTATTTTAGTTTTAATCAACAACAAACACAAACCATATTGTCATTGTTTAAATTGGATTGATTTACATGCGATTGATATTTGGTAATTATTTAACATAATTCCTCGTGGGTTCGACACTTTACTTATCTTATATTACTTGTGGACCGCGTATACTTGCGCGTGTTTTATTGATTGCGAAATCGAGCAACAGGAAGGTCGGTAAAACTCATCATAGAACGAACCATGTCCAACAATGTTCGATTACTCCTTTCAGATACACCATTCAACTGTGGCGTCCCTGGTGGAGTCCATTGTGAGATTATACCATTTTCTTTAAGACAATTGAGAAACTCACTGGTTAAGTATTCCCCTCCTCGATCCGATCAAAGAATTTTAATACTTTTACCAGTTTGTTTCTCTACTTCACTTCTGAATTCTTTGAACTTTTCAAACGATTCAGATTTGTATTTCATTAAATACACATATCCAAATCTAGAATGATCATCAGTGAAAGTAATAAAATAAGAATACCCTCCTCGTGCATTCGTTGTCATAGGTCCACATACGTCTGTATGTACCAACGCTAACAACTCTGTAACTCTTTCTCCTTTTCCACTAAAAGGGGATTTAGTCATCTTACCCATGAGACAAGATTCACAAGTTGGATATGATTCGTAATCAGATAGCTCTAAAAGCCCATCTTTATGCAACTTGGATAATCTTGTTTCATTGATATGACCGAGTCTACAGTGCCACATAAAGGTATAATTAACATCATCTCTTTTTCTTTTCTTAGTTTGTTCAATTTGAAGTATATTTTCATGCAAGTCAAGTATGTAAAGTCCATTCAGTAAATTGCCAACACCATATAAAACATTTTTATTATAAATAGAACAATTGTTGTTCTTTATTATAATATCAAAACCATCCATATCCAATACAAAAATTGAAATAATATTTCTAATGAGTGTTGGAACATAATAAAAGTTATTTAAACTAATGAACTTGCCCAAAGGCAATGCTAAACAATAAGTCCCTACAGCCAATGCAGCAACCTTTGTTCCATTCCCAACTCGTAGGACAACTTCATCCTTGTTCAGCTTCCTACTTCTGCTTAGTCCGTGCATATTATTACATATGTGAGAACTACAGCCGGTATCCAATACCCAAGTAGAATTTTGACTTTCAGAAAAATTAATTTCAATCATGAACAAACCTAGATCAGAAGTCGAAGCTTCTCCAAGCTTCTTTTGGCCCGCAAGATACTCCTTGCAGTTCCTCTTCCAATGTCCCAGCTTATTGCAATGGTAGCAAATTCCTTTGCTATCTGGATCAAGTTTCTTGTTATCCTTTTTTTTTGCCTTACCCTTAGCCTTCTTGTTTTTCTTCTTTTCAGAAGATACCTTGGGCCTCTTCCTTTTCTTGGAAGAATCATCCACTAGTAAGACTTGGTTCTTGTTGGATGAGAAGTGACCTTCAGTAGTTTTCAGCATGTTAAGTAACTCAGGCAAGCTGACGTCTAACTTATTTATGTGAAAATTCACAACAAATTGTGAGAAGGTGTCCAGGAGTGACTGCAAGATCAAATCTTGGCTTAACTCCCCATCCATCACGAACCCAAGTTGTCCAAGTTGTTCAATCAAATTGATCATCTTAAGGACATGAGTCTCAACAGCAGTGCCCTCGGTCATACGAGATCGGAAGAGCTCCTTAGATATCTGATATCTAGCAGTCCTACTTTGCTCACCATACAACTCTTTGAGGTGCAGCAATATAGTAGGAGCATCCATAGTTTCATGCTGACGCTGAAGCTCGTTACTCATGGATGCGAGCATGATGCATTGAGCCAGGATTGCATCATCTTGCCACTTTCTTAAAGTAGCAATCTCTTCCTCAGAGGCTGTTTCTGCAACACTTGCAGGGACTGGTGAATTTAGGACATAAGAAATCTTTTCAGCAGTGAGAACAATTCTCAGATTCCTTAACCAGTCCGTGTAATTCGGTCCGGTCAGTTTGTTAGCATCAAGTATGCTACGCAGTGATAGTGAGTTTGGACATTTTTAAATTCTGCATGTGAAATAGACAACATTTTAGCATACATTCATTTAATTAATTACCAAAATAAATTAGGTCTTTATTTTAAATTGGTATCTCCCACTATTTTCATCAAACTATATTACCCTCATTATATAGTTCGGCAATTCTAACTAAAGATTTGCTAGTGAGATTAAGGATCCCATTTCAAATGTATATAGCCTTGTGGTGACACAACAAGCGATATATAAATAAATAGGTAGACAACTATTGTCAATTACATCACTATGTAACTCCTTGTATTTTGCCTCTTAGATTATTTTGATCAAGTGGTGACACATCCGAATCAAAATTATCCAAGTTAAGTCCAACCTAGCACTTCCATATATTCGAAAGAAAAACCCTGTCCTTGTGGTGACACAACAAAACATCATCGTTCAGTCTATTTATAAGCATCAAATGTGATAAAGCAACATCTTAAATATTTAATACTTGCCTTGTGGTGACACAACAAACTCATATTAAATATTTAATACTCTATTGTTTTACCATGCTAGAAGGCGACGTTCGATATTCCAAATATCTTTGAACGCTTAGGACTTAATATATTACTTTGAGGGGTTTGTTATTATTAGTCTCATCTTGTTTAGCGCGCAAGCACATATATATATAAAATACGCATCATATTATTTTACATGCGAAGCATGTTGGATAATATATAATATATATATAGTAAGCATGCACATATAGAATACTATATTCTACCCGGATTGATTATGGACTTTTATTCTAGTTTGGTTCACTAGAGCCACCAAGTGAACCAAAAGGTCAAACCTAGGGTGCAAGAATAAATTTAAATATAACTATTACATTTAAACCCGGGCTCCAATACAAACGGGTCTTCAAGCGCTCCTTGCTCCTTTGTCTCCAATTCTTCAAAAAATTAATTCTAACTAGTCCTATTACAAAAACTATTTACAATAAATAGAAACCTTGATCAGCAGTCAAGGGGAAGTACATAGGAGGGAGATAGAATTTACATTAAGAAAAATTAGAGAAGACGAGGTACGCAGACCCCATTTATAAAAACCCATACATTCAAGCATCCACTAAAATAAATCCAATCACACATTGGTCAACAGTCCATAATCAATCCCTATTTATTATCATACATATCTCTATATGTATCAATAAATAACATTCATCTCATGAATAATAAATCCATTCCATATATGCATTGATATCAATTAATGGGCAAAAGTTTTGCTAATATTTAGTTTTGAAACAAAATAAACTCTTTTATTTTAATCAAAAACCAAATCCAAATTAAACTCCTTTAATTTTAGCAATCTGAAATCCTATTCCAGATAAAATAAACTCTTTATTTTAAACTTATATCAATTAAATAAACCATTTATTTTAATTGAAGAAAAATAATATTTTTCAGATTCTGCTTACCGGCGCAGCTGCGCCCAGAATGAACTGGGCAACGACGCAGCTGCGCAGCTCCCCAGAAAAAACCGATTCTGGGTTTCGGCGCAGCTGCGCTCCAGAATGAACTGGAGACGGCGCAGCTGCGCCGTGTCGCTGATTCAAAAAAACTTTTATTCTGCCCAAAAAATTTCGATCCAATCGCATATCAAGCATACATGGAATCATCAATATCGATAATTAGCACAAGATTAGGCTCTGATACCACTGTTAGGTTTGTATATAGCGCGAACATGTAATCAAATTACATAAATAGTGCGGAAGCGCGATAAAATCAGATTTTAAAATTTTATACAAACCATCACCAAGTTCAATCTATGTGCTCAATTAACGATATAAACGAAAGAGAAAGAGAATAAGAATTATACCCTCGTAGAACAAAGCTTCCTCGGGTACACGTTCAACTCCTAGTCCTTCGTGTTCTCCTCGAATGCTACGGTGTGATTCCTTCCTTTGATCAACGTTAGCCACCCAAGTGTTTGGCCTCTAGAGGTGATCCACCAAGGAAGAACAAGTATTCAAGAAGTTGGGTATTTGGCAAAACCCTAGTTTCTATCTCTATAGAAATTGCTCTCCACAATCTAATGCAAGAGTGTGTAACACTAATCTATGATAAGACCCTTCTTATTTATAGATGTAGGAATAACCCTTCCCTAAACTATTTAGGATTTAGGGTTTGTATTATAATTAAACTCCTTTAATTAATAATGCTCCTAATCCAATTAGGAATCCATGGGAGAGTACTTCTATTAATTAATTTCCAATCCCTATTAGGAATTAAATAATAGTAAAAGTAATAATAATAATAAGACTCATCTTATTAATTTATATTTAATATTTCCAAAATATTAAATAATAAATATTAAGCTATTTAATTTATTCTATCTCCATAGACTAAATTAAATACACTTAACTTATTATTACAATTATGCCATTTACTTCTTAAATAAATATTTTCCTTTTGCGGTGTGACCCTTTAGGTTCTCCATATTAAACCGGTTGTGAATAAATCAATTAGAACAATTCTAATCTTATTTAAATAAATAAATTAAACTATTTAATTCATTTAAATAAATAACATTTATTCTACAATAAGGGTAAGCCCCCTTAGCGATCAACGACTTTCCAGATAATATAGATTTCAACATTAATCACAAAAGAACCTTTGAGTAGATAGTTACCGTACAATTCAATCCTTCTACCATACAATATCCCAATTAAATATAAGACATGGATTTACTGTCAAGTCTTATTTTATTTAATTATATGTATTTCGATTCCTAAATGCATAACTCTAAATAATGCAAATTAGAAACTCCTTTCTAATTTTATTCTGCCTTGGCCAAGGACTACTGAGTTATCATTTATCGAATCACATAGGACATTCACATCTTTTACTAGATGAGGTAGATTCTTTGTTGATCATTCACCTATCTCCATGTACAACTAATTATACTCAATCATACCTTTTGATATACCCACAAGGTCTTAAGGGACATGTCAAAGTATAACTCATCATACACAAGATACTATGATGATCTCAAGTCCAAGGATCACTTGTACTACTATCACTTGAGGAATTCCTATTGACAGGCGAGTAAAACTCCATTAGGTATTCCTTAGCGAGTCACGTTCAGTGAACTTATTCTCCAATAAGCACCTACATACTTGCTTTAGTGTCTCCACACAAATGATTATGAGATCAATCATCCTCTTCCTAAGAGCAAGCAACGTATGTACTAATCTATCCGGATTCACTAATCCCCAATTTAGTAATCCAATGATTAGGAACAATTTTAGTTTGTGAGCTATCTAGAATTTAGATCTCATTAGCATGATCACCATCATGATTCTAAAAGCATTGCTCAAAACTATGGGTTTATCACATTTAATATAACAGCACTATGTAGATAATATAAAATGCCTTTTAAGAAAATCAATTCATTTATTAATAAATGAATAAGATTACAAAGTATATGCTACATCATATCAAATATGATTGGCTTGTGTGCATACTACTTTCAAATTCTCCTATAAATAAGAGTTCCCAATTCATTGAGAAAAATGGCTTGAAATTGGCTAAGCTTGCTTACTAGAGAGAAAATAGAGAGAGGAAAAGGGTGTGTGGTGTGTCAAAAAAGAAGAAGAAGGATTAACAAGGGTTTATCATCCTCTTTTATAAACAAGTACAAGATAAATTGGTCAACATGTATTGTATTGTTAATCTACGCACGAGGCAAGTTCCATCTTACTCAACTTTTATATTGAGCAAGTTCCTAATGTGACGCCCCCAAATCCGGGTTACCTTAACCTCGAATCTGGTGTATCACTATGCAACTCATACACATACTATTAATAACTAATTGCGGAATAATAGAAATACTTACATTGATATAACATAAATACTCTCGTCCCAAGTCTCGATACCAATACAAATACCTGACATAACAAATTACACAATGACTAATACATAAGTCTGAATACACAACATAGTTTAATACATAATCTCTAAACGAGTCTTAAAACATAGCATAATCATAACATAGTAGGACCAAGCTAATCCGTAGCTTTGCCTTTGCCTTTATCCTTTCCCGAGCTCTCGCCTCTATGGGTAAGCACTGAAATATTTTAAGGAAAGCAAGGGTGAGCAACGAGTTTGCCCAGCAAGTATAACAATAGAGATAATGCATGATCAAAAGTAAGATTTCTCAAGTTATAATACCAATCTCCGTTATTACTGATGAGTCACTATGGACTGGATGAATATCAAATGAATTCAAGGATTTCAAATTGTTTCAATTGCAGGAATCACTGAGTGGCCACCATGGCACTTACCTTTTATTAGAATTAACAGTATTACACTATTAACTCCACAACAACAAATACAGGTACAATAGGTGATCAGCCTAAAATACCCCGCGTTATGCATAAGCCTCAAACGTTCTACTTACGCGCGTGTCGGTTCCCCGACTAAAAATATATTTTTCCCTACTATGAGGGTTGTTCATCTCTGCAAAGAGTCCGTACCAAAACAATTGGTTTGGATAGCTTTCTAAATCATGGACATTAGTCTAGCCGAATCAAATGGCATTGACCCTCTTCGTAAACAGTTCATGCATAATGTGAACTTAAAAGCTTTAATAGTTTATGTCAATAACACATCTTGAACGCTTGAGCAAATATGAAAGATTCGCATAAGTATGGAATTCACACAATATTATTTGTATTACGTAAATATGAACTTTGAACATTAAATAGCATTCGTAAGAATATAATCGAATGAAGTTGATAAGCTTGCCTAGCACGAGGATTAGACAAGGATTAGAAAACTTGCTCAATACACCACATTGGTGTAATTTAGGAAAATGTAGAATATTTGTGCAATATCAACTTAAACAAGAACTAGAAAATCTGCTCAATATATGTCTTTTGTATAAGATAAGAAACTTGCATTCAATAGCGAAAATGAATGAAGTTAGAGAACTTGCCCAACACAAGGGTTAGACAAGGGTTAAAGAAGAACTTGCCTTAAGCGCTGCTACTATTTGACGTTAATCGTCCTCAAATAGGTCCTATGCATTTAAACACATATTCACATGCCAATTAGTTTCACAATAAACATCAAACATAGGCTTTCATTAATCAACACATTATAATCATTACGAACACTTATGCTTGACTAACTAATTAATAGCATGCTTCATGCATTACTGCTTAAGAGGCTCATATACACATGCCTCAAGCTTCAGTTTACAAAAAGAAACAACTTGGCGACTCTGCAGCACGGCGCGGCCGCGCTGCTTTTTGGCCTGGGAGTAGCGCGGCCGCGCTACTCCTCCTGTAGCAAATTTCTGGTTTATTTCTTACTCTAACCAACCTCTAGATGCTTGGGGTCATTCTAACATCATACTAACATAATATATATATGTTTTGGGGTATCTATAACATGCTAGGTTTTTAAAAACATGCATTGAATCAATAAGACAAAGCAGCACAACTTGTCACTTCTGCAGACCAGCGCGGCCGCGCTGGTTTTATGCTTGGGAGTGGCGCGGCCGCGCCACTCGGCATCCAGGGAGTTGCAGGTTCTGCTTCTGCAGAACCTCGACCCAAAATTTTTGGTTTCCTTCTCATTTGCTACTTAGCCAATACACAACAAGTTTATATGACTTTAAACATGCTTTCAATACCCAACTAAGCAATATAACACTATTTCATCAATTAATCAACACTAGTTCTCATAATTTTTAGAGAAATCATTCTCTTGGGCAATAAACCAAATAGTTGGTGGGCATGGCTTACAAACTCACATTGGAGTAGAGTTTAATAATGTTCTAGTCCAGATTTCCAACTGAAATCATTACCCACATGCCTCTAAGAACATGGCAACAATTCTCTACCATCTAACACAACCAAAATAACCAACCAAAAGCTATATTTACCACAAGGTACATAAATTGTCCAAATCAGTCCATAATTGTCCAACAGTCCATTAATGTCCATTCTTGATTCCTTATGCAAAGGTTTTGATTATCAAACATTGTTCCACTTTCATTGATCATTATTAAGGCTTTTAAAGAGTTAACCACATTCATATATATTCATGAACTAACTACACAATTTCAGCAACATATACTCCCACAAGCAATCAATAACAAACCAAAAACTTGAAACAACAATGGAAATGAGTTTGGTTCCAAAACACTAACCTCTTGAAGCAACTTCTAGGATGAAAATGGGATTGATACACAACTGCTACCACACTTCTTCTTCTTCCTCAAATCACCCGTACACTCAATACTCACACCCCTCACAATTTCCAGCTCTATCTTAGCAACAATGAACAAAGGAATGCATAAATGGCAATGGAGGAGTATTTATAGAGGGAAGAATTGAGCTCCTTGAAGGATGAACAAGCTGAGCATGCTTGGATGATCAGCTCCCTATACATGGGAGGCTGGGATTGGACTCCCCCATGTACGGGTAACTCCCCCTCTCCTTCTCCCCAATTGTTCTTCATCCCTTTTCCTCTCCCAAATGCAAAATTGTTGCTTCCCAAATGTTCTTGATTCTTCTTGTTCCTTCTCCTCCCATTCTTCTACCCGTATACTCCTTCCCCATTCAATTGCAGCTGATGATTTAACCCATTTCCCTCATGGGTCATGGGTTGGGTCATGGGTCGGGTCGCGGGTCATGGATCATGGGTTTGGGCCACCCTTAAGTAATTTGGGGCTTCTAATTAAATCCCAATTTGGCTAAAATAAAATCCAACACTTGGATTATTAACCCATCACATTAACACCATGACCAAAATTAGAAAATTCGAAATAAACGAAAAAGACATTTTTGGGGCGAATAGTGCCCGCGCGAATAGTAACCCGCGAATAGAATTTTGACGATATTTCTCCGAAATCATTTTAATAAGTCCTACCAAATAACAACACTTAATATCATTGCAAACACATAATCTAGGTTATTACATAACCTTTAATCACATCACATAAAATAATATTCATAAAATTTCATTCATTAAATAATAATTATAAGCATATATTACAAAGTCATGCAAAATTCGCGGTCGTTACATCCTCCCCTCCTTATAAGAATTCTGTCCCCAGAATTACAACTAAGCAAAAAGATGGGGATAATTCTTCTTCATTTTATCCTCTAACTCCCACGTAGCCTCCTCGACATCGTGGTTTCGCCAAACTACCTTCACAGAAGGTATAACTTTATTCCTTAATACTTGCTCCTTCCTATCAGTTATCTGAATAGGAATTTCCTCGTACGTGAGATCCTTCTCGATCTGGACGGGCTCATAGGATATAACGTGCTTGTAATCGGGTTTATATGGCCGTAGCACTGAGACATGAAACACATTGTGGATATGCTCCAGTTCGGGAGGTAAAGCTACCTCGTACGCCACTTCGCCTACCCTTCTCAAGACTTCAAACGGTCCTACGAACCTTGGACTCAGCTTCCCTTTCTTGCCGAATCGGATCTTCCCCTTCCAGGGAGATACCTTCAAAAACACAAAACTTCCATTTCCAAACTCTCGGCTTTGACGGTGCAAATCTGCGTATTTCTTCTGCCGATCTTGGGCTGCTACCAATCTAGCTCTTATTGTACCAACAATATCTGCCGTTTGTTGAACTAGTTCTGGTCCCAACAGTCGTCTCTCTTTGACTTCATCCCAACATAACGGTGTTCTGCACTTTCTTCCGTAGAGAGCTTCGTACGGGGGCATACCGATACTTGCGTGATAACTATTATTATAAGCGAATTCCACGAGGGGTAAGTGGTCATCCCAGATTCCCTTGAAATCCATCACACAAGCTCTAAGCATGTCCTCCAATGTTTGTATTGTCCGCTCACTCTGTCCGTCGGTTTGAGGATGATAAGCAGTACTTAGCCTCAGCTGTGTTCCCATTCTTTCCTGCAAGCTCTTCCAAAAATTTGACGTGAAGCGCGGATCTCGATCAGAAACGATTGACACCGGCACTCCATGTCTTGAAACAACTTCCTTTATATACAACCTTGCTAACTAATTTAAATTAAATGGTATCCTTATCGGTAGAAAGTGGGCTGACTTTGTCAATCGATCCACAATAACCCAAATTGCATCATAGCCCTTCTGTGTGCTTGGAAGCCCCACTACGAAATCCATCGTAATGTGTTCCCATTTCCATTCTGGTATCTTAAGTGGTTGAAGTAGTCCACTTGGTCTCTGATGCTCTGCCTTGACCCGTTGGCAGGTGAGACACTTACTGACGTACTCTGCCACCTCTCGCTTCAGATTTGGCCACCAAAAATGTTGACGAAGATCCTTGTACATTTTTGTGCTGCCTGGGTGAACAGAATATGGTGAGTTATGTGCCTCATGCAAGATTGCCTCTCTTAGTTCGGTCACGGCTGGCACCCACACACGGTCTTCAAATCGCAAGATACCATCTTTATCCAATCTGAACTTTTCTCCATCGTTTTCTGCTACTCTTTCCTTTATCTTTTCACATTCTTCATCGTTTCTCTGCGCCTCCTTTACTTTATCTAGCAACGTCGGACGAGCTTCCATTCTGAATAAACGCTCCGCTGCCATTCCCGGACTTTTCACTTCTATCTCTAGTCGCGTCATTTCCTTCACTAGCTCCTCTTGTGTTGTCAGCTTGAACAAGTTCTCCCTTCCTTTTCTGCTCAACGCATCTGCTACTACGTTTGCCTTCCCCGGGTGATAAAGAATCTTGCAGTCATAATCTTTGATTAATTCCAACCACCTCCTTTGTCGCATATTGAGTTCTTTCTGTGTGAAGATATACTTCAGACTCTTGTGGTCCGTATATATCTCACATTTCTCCCCATAAAGATAATGCCTCCAAATCTTCAGGGCAAAAACTACCGCGGCTAACTCCAAGTCGTGGGTAGGGTATCGCTTTTCATAGTCCTTCAATTGACGTGACGCATATGCAATGACTTTGCCATTTGCATTAGAACACAACCAAGACCTCGGTGTGACGCATCGCTATACACTACAAAACCTCCTGTATCATCCGGTAGGGATAACACAAGTGCCTTGCTCAATCTCTTTTTCAACGCTGTAAAACTTTCCTCACACTTCTCCGTCCACACAAATTTCACAGTCTTCCTCGTTGGATTGGTCAACGGGGTCGCTATCTTAGAAAAATCTTGGATAAATCGCCGATAGTACCCGGCTAACCCTAAGAAAATCCGCACCTCCGTCGGTGTCCTCGGTTGATCCCAGTTACTCACTGCTTCCACTTTCGCAGGATCCACTGAAATCCCATCTTTATCTATCACATGCCCTAGAAATTGTACTCTTTCCATCCAAAATTCACATTTAGAAAATTTTGCGTACAACTTCTCTTTCCTCAGCGTTTCTAGTATCGCCTTCAGATGGTCGGCGTGCTCCTCTTCGGTCTTTGAATAGATTAGGATGTCGTCGATGAAAACTACCACAAACTTGTCTAAGTATGGCTTGAGAATTCGATTCATCAAATCCATAAATGCTGCTGGCGCGTTCGTCAGACCGAAAGACATCACCAAAAATTCATAGTGCCCATACCTCGTTCGAAACGCGGTCTTTGGCACGTCTTCCCTCCTCACCTTTAACTGGTGATATCCGGTCCTCAAATCTATCTTCGAGAAATGCCTCGCTCCTTGAAGTTGATCGAAAAGATCATCGATTCTTAGCAACGGATACTTGTTCTTGATCGTTGCCTTGTTCAACTCTCGGTAGTCGATACAAAGCCTCATCGTTCCGTCCTTCTTTTTGACAAACAAGACCGGTGCTCCCCAAGGGGACACACTCGGTTGAATATACCCATTGTCCAACAATTCTTGAAGTTGGATCAATAATTCCTTCATTTCCACTGGCGCCATGCGATACGGGGCTTTCGAAATTGGTGCAGTCCCTGGCGCTAAATCTATTGCAAACTCAATTTCCCTGTCTGGTGGTAGACCGGGTAAATCACTTGGAAACACGTCGGGAAAATCCTTCACTATCGGTATGTCGGTTATTTCTTCTCCCTCCTTCTTTGTATTTACAATATAGGCTAAATAGCCTATGCACCCTTTTCTTAGTAACTTCTTGGCCTGCATCATCGTAAGACAACACAATCGTCTAAGCGATGTGCTACCATTAAATACTACCCTCGACCGATTCGAGGTCCGAAGGTTCACACTTTTCTTCTGACAGTCAATTATTGCTGCATGGTTATACAACCAATCCATTCCTAGTATTACATCAAACTCTCCTAATTTAATCGGGATCAAATCTACCTTTAGGTTATGACCCCTAATTACAGCATCACAATCACGGTATATGAATTCTATGAGAATTAACTCCTCGTTAGCAATTTCTACGCTCAAGGGATTATCTAGTCGTTCTTGGGGTAAATTCAATCGACTCGCAAATTCCTCAGATACAAACGAATGGGTAGCACCCGAATCAAATAATACTTAAGCATTTATATCATTGATCGGGATAATACCTGACACCACGTCCCTTGAAGCTATGGCATCCTGGGCCGTCATGTTGAATGTCCTGGCGGTTGGTCGACTAGGCGGAACAGGCCCACCAGTCGCTGGCTTGTTGCTTCCCCCTTTGTAGCCACTTCCCCCGCTGCTCCCTTTTTGGGGACAGTCCTTGATCTGGTGCTCGACCGATCCACAAGCGAAACATCCACGGATTTTCTTCGGATTTGGGCATTTTGGTGCTATATGTCCCTCCTGGCCGCAGTTATAACAGACACTGCGTCCCTTCCAACATTCTCCCAGATGATTTTTCCCACATTTTGAACATGCCTCGATTCTCTTTTTGAATCCTCCCTGATTGCTTCCGGTCGGATTATTGCTGGTACCATTGTTACTGCTATCCCACTTTCTTTTCCCCAAGTTGCTCCCTCCGCTACTACTTCCTCCCCGATGGTCGCCTCCGTTTTTCTTATTCTTCCTTTCCCTATTATATTGACTCAAGGCCTCACTTCCACCCTCAGCAATGATGGCCTTCTCTAGGAGTGCATTAAAGGTCTCGATTTGGAGCACCGACACCTTACTGTACACCCATGGCTTCAGCCCTTGTTCGAACCGTTGCGCCTTCCGCTCCTCCGTATCCACTTGGTGTGGCGCAAAGCGTGCGAGTTCATTAAATTTGACGGCGTATTGCGCCACCGTCAAATCCCCTTGCTTAAGTTCCAGGAATTTCACTTCCATCCGACTCTTCATGCTCTTCGGGAAGTAATTCTCGAAGAACAGTTCCTTGAATCTTTCCCACGGCACTACTCCTTCTCCAGCCCGTTGTTGATTGGCTTCCCACCAATAGTTCGCCTCTCCCTTCATCATATAGGTGGCGAATGTAGTCTTCTGGTCCTCTCCCACGCGTGCAATGGTAAAAGCCTTCTCGGTTTCTTTGACCCAAGACTGGGCCTCTATCGGGTCAGTCGTCCCTTTGAACTCTGGGGGTCCTACACTTTTGAAGTCTTTAAAATTTGCTATCGGGGCAGTTGGGGGAGTTGGGTTCCCGGGTCCTGCATTCCTGCCTTGGAACACTCCCTCAAGTAGGTCTGCTAGCCGTTGTATGGGGTCTGCTTGGCCTCCTTCATTGTTTACTGACCCTTGAGGGGTTCGCTGAACGGGTATCCTACGCGGCGGCATTTTCTGTTTAATGGAATAGAACTAACTGTTACCATCTCACTATACCATGCAAATGTTTACCAAGTAATGTGACCATTAAATAACACATTTGACAAGAACATTTCATTAATAAGTCAATAGCCAGTACATCATATGTGATCGTCCTATAGCACACCGCTATGAACGTCACCATACACCCCCCCAATACACAAAAGATGGGGAATATACTAACATAGTACCCTCTGTCAAGAATAAAGACTTGGGGTATACAAAACTTATCCCACACAAAATAAAAAAAAGGGTCGGGATTTACATATACAAAATCATGTACTGCTAGACACATAACTAATCTAGTCTATCCAAGCATACCGCGCTCCACGGCGCTGTTATACTCCAAACGTCCCATACGGACCATCAGATCTCGACTCAGAGTGTGGCGAGTCTGCCCTTCCTCGGCCGGATAATGCCAAACACCATCTATCCATCTACCGATAGCCGTGCTGAATGCATAGCCCATCCGGTTCATCTTCCTCCTCTTCCTTCTCACTTCTCCTTCTAGGTCATCAGCTCGCTCTAAGGCGTCATCCCGCTGTTCCTCAATTTGGATGCGGTCAGTTACTTCTACCTCTAGTTGGGCTCGCAAAGCCTCCTTCTCCACCTGTAGGATCCCTGCCCGCTGCTCGGACTGCTCTAGATTTCCTACCAGTTCTACATTCCTTGCCATAAGACGGTAAACCATAGCCCCTAACTGCACAGAGACCTCATGTCGTCCCTGAGCTTCCTGCTCTAACTCTCGGACTGTATCCTCTAGCTTGATGATGCGATCAGCATACTCCCCTAACAGATCATCTTCATATGTGGTACCATCATGGGGCACCTCTCCTGGTTCATCTAAGGAATCACTTCCTATAGGGTCCTCCTCGAAGTCCTCCTCCGGGTCTTCCTCCGGATCAGACTCCATCACATATTCCTCCTCGGCTGGGGATACTGCCGTAATGGGCTCAACTATAAGGGGTGACTCGAACACCACATGGATGTCACGTGGCTCTCCCTCCATAATTCTGCTTGGCTCGCCCATCTCTGACATACTACAAACACAAGACAAAACAAACAAAACCTATCAGTATCTCTTAACAAAAATATAAATCCATTACATGGAATGAAAATACGTTTCACGACACTACTAACTTTCTAATCGAAGTCTATATCACGTAAGCTCTACATGAGTTTTCTTTGTTTCTATTGCTCTATGTTCTCCAAGGTTATAGCCTAAGGACTCTCCATTTCCTAAGGTTTATAACCTATAGCTCTGATACCAACCTGTGACGCCCCCAAATCCGGGTTACCTTAACCTCGAATCTGGTGTATCACTATGCAACTCATACACATACTATTAACAACTAATTGCGGAATAATAGAAATATTTACATTGATATAACATAAATACTCTCGTCCCAAGTCTCGATACCAATACAAATACCTGACATAACAAATTACACAATGACTAATACATAAGTCTGAATACACAATATAGAATACATAATCTCTAAACGAGTCTTAAAACATAGCATAATCATAACATAGTAGGACCAAGCTAATCCGTAGCTTTGCCTTTGCCTTTATCCTTTCCCGAGCTCTCGCCTCTATGGGTAAGCACTGAAATATTTTAAGGAAAGCAAGGGTGAGCAACGAGTTTGCCCAGCAAGTATAACAATAGAGATAATGCATGATCAAAAGTAAGATTTCTCAAGTTATAATACCAATCTCCGTTATTACTGATGAGTCACTATGGACTGGATGAATATCAAATGAATTCAAGGATTTCAAATTGTTTCAATTGCAGGAATCACTGAGTGGCCACCATGGCACTTACCTTTTATTAGAATTAACAGTATTACACTATTAACTCCACAACAACAAATACAGGTACAATAGGTGATCAGCCTAAAATACCCGGCGTTATGCATAAGCCTCAAACGTTCTACTTACGCGCGTGTCGGTTCCCCGACTAAAAATATATTTTTCCCTACTATGAGGGTTGTTCATCTCTGCAAAGAGTCCGTACCAAAAACAATTGGTTTGGATAGCTTTCTAAATCATGGACATTAGTCTAGCCGAATCAAATGGCATTGACCCTCTTCGTAAACAGTTCATGCATAATGTGAACTTAAAAGCTTTAATAGTTTATGTCAATAACACATCTTGAACGCTTGAGCAAATATGAAAGATTCGCATAAGTATGGAATTCACACAATATTATTTGTATTGCGTAAATATGAACTTTGAACATTAAATAGCATTCGTAAGAATATAATCGAATGAAGTTGATAAGCTTGCCTAGCACGAGGATTAGACAAGGATTAGAAAACTTGCTCAATACACCACATTGGTGTAATTTAGGAAAATGTAGAATATTTGTGCAATATCAACTTAAACAAGAATTAGAAAATCTGCTCAATATATGTCTTTTGTATAAGATAAGAAACTTGCATTCAATAGCGAAAATGAATGAAGTTAGAGAACTTGCCCAACACAAGGGTTAGACAAGGGTTAAAGAAGAACTTGCCTTAAGCGCTGCTACTATTTGACGTTAATCGTCCTCAAATAGGTCCTATGCATTTAAACACATATTCACATGCCAATTAGTTTCACAATAAACATCAAACATAGGCTTTCATTAATCAACACATTATAATCATTACGAACACTTATGCTTGACTAACTAATTAATAGCATGCTTCATGCATTACTGCTTAAGAGGCTCATATACACATGCCTCAAGCTTCAGTTTACAAAAAGAAACAACTTGGTGACTCTGCAGCACGGCGCGGCCACGCTGCTTTTTGGCCTGGGAGTAGCGCGGCCGCGCTACTCCTCCTGTAGCAAATTTCTGGTTTATTTCTTACTCTAACCAGCCTCTAGATGCTTGGGGTCATTCTAACATCATACTAACATAATATATATATGTTTTGGGGTATCTATAACATGCTAGGTTTTTAAAAACATGCATTGAATCAATAAGACAAAGCAGCACAACTTGTCACTTCTGCAGACCAGCGCGGCCGCGCTGGTTTTATGCTTGGGAGTGGCGCGGTCGCGCCACTCGGCATCCAGGGAGTTGCAGGTTCTGCTTCTGCAGAACCTCGACCCAAAATTTTTGGTTTCCTTCTCATTTGCTACTTAGCCAATACACAACAAGTTTATATGACTTTAAACATGCTTTCAATACCCAACTAAGCAATATAACACTATTTCATCAATTAATCAACACTAGTTCTCATAATCTTTAGAGAAATCATTCTCTTGGGCAATAAACCAAATAGTTGGTGGGCATGGCTTACAAACTCACATTGGAGTAGAGTTTAATAATGTTCTAGTCCAGATTTCCAACTGAAATCATTACCCACATGCCTCTAAGAACATGGCAACAATTCTCTACCATCTAACACAACCAAAATAACCAACCAAAAGCTATATTTACCACAAGGTACATAAATTGTCCAAATCAGTCCATAATTGTCCAACAGTCCATTAATGTCCATTCTTGATTCCTTATGCAAAGGTTTTGATTATCAAACATTGTTCCACTTTCATTGATCATTATTAAGGCTTTTAAAGAGTTAACCACATTCATATATATTCATGAACTAACTACACAATTTCAGCAACATATACTCCCACAAGCAATCAATAACAAACCAAAAACTTGAAACAACAATGGAAATGAGTTTGGTTCCAAAACACTAACCTCTTGAAGCAACTTCTAGGATGAAAATGGGATTGATACACAACTGCTACCACACTTCTTCTTCTTCCTCAAATCACCCGTACACTCAATACTCACAACTCTCACAATTTCCAGCTCTATCTTAGCAACAATGAACAAAAGAATGCATGAATGGCAATGGAGGAGTATTTATAGAGGGAAGAATTGAGCTCCTTGAAGGATGAACAAGCTGAGCATGCTTGGATGATCAGCTCCCTATACATGGGAGGCTGGGATTGGACTCCCCCATGTACGGGTAACTCCCCCTCTCCTTCTCCCCAATTGTTCTTCATCCCTTTTCCTCTCCCAAATGCAAAATTGTTGCTTCCCAAATGTTCTTGATTCTTCTTGTTCTTTCTCCTCCCATTCTTCTACCCGTATACTCCTTCCCCATTCAATTGCAGCTGATGATTTAACCCATTTCCCTCATGGGTCATGGGTTGGGTCATGGGTCGGGTCGCGGGTCATGGATCATGGGTTTGGGCCACCCTTAAGTAATTTGGGGCTTCTAATTAAATCCCAATTTGGCTAAAATAAAATCCAACACTTGGATTATTAACCCATCACATTAACACCATGACCAAAATTAGAAAATTCGAAATAAACGAAAAAGACATTTTTGGGGCGAATAGTGCCCGCGCGAATAGTAACCCGCGAATAGAATTTTGACGATATTTCTCCGAAATCATTTTAATAAGTCCTACCAAATAACAACACTTAATATCATTGCAAACACATAATCTAGGTTATTACATAACCTTTAATCACATCACATAAAATAATATTCATAAAATTTCATTCATTAAATAATAATTATAAGCATATATTACAAAGTCATGCAAAATTCGCGGTCGTTACACCTAACCTTAAACTTCTTACATATTGCAAGTTCCATCTTACTCAACTTTTATATTGAGCAAGTTCCTAATCTTAAACTTCTTACATATTGCAAGTTTCCTATCCCTCTCCTTACATTGAGCAAGTTCTTATTATTTCTATGCAAGTTCTCTATCCTTGTTCAAAAATTTATTGTACAAGCTTTTTAAAATCTAAACTTGATCCATTATGCAAGTTCTTAAGCTCTTAACTTCTTACTTGAGTATATTAAGCTTCAAACTTATTATGCAAATTCCTAAATTTAAACTTATCCTATTTCAAGTTCATTTTATGGTAAAAATGGTATTAAACCTAACTTGTGTTAATTCGTAAGTAGGGATAATTATTGTACATTATTCCTTATCATATTGATTATTGTTAATCGCACTTATGTGCACATCGTATGTACTATTTAAAGGATATGTTTATGTCAATTACTTCGGCTAGACATTTCATGCATTCGTATCAAATATAGAATGTTTGAAGTGAAAGTAGTATGCACACAAGCTAAACATATTTGATATGATGTAGCATATACTTTGTAATCTTATTCATTTATTAATAAAAGAATTGATTTTCTTAAAAGGCATTTTACATTATCTACATAGTGCTGTTATATTAAATGTGATAAACTCATAGTTTTGAGCAATGCTTTTAAAATCATGATGGTGATCATGCTAATGAGAGCTAAATTCTAGATAGCTCTGATGAGTGTGTTTTATACACACAAATTGGGTACTTTTAACCTTGATAATTTGCAAGTCTTTAGCTTTTTCGTTTAGTTTATGTGTTTTCATCTTATTGTTGTGTAATGTAGTTTTGTATTACTTTTATATGTTTTTGTATGCTTTTATGTGTTTTTACTTTGTTTTGTAGGAATTGAAATAAAGGCCCCTTGGATCGATGCGTTTTTGGCTCGAATCTAGCATTCCCGCTGCTTGTTTCTCAATTTGACCCATGATGCAATCTGAATCTCTCAAAACTCAAAGAAAGAAAGTTGTAGATATTCATCTCAGCTTTTTAAAACATCTGGAATCATCCAATTTGAAGTTCGTATGAGAGAGTTATGGTCATTTTACCATCGGATTTTGCATGAAGTTTACACAGCAGCTGCTTCCAGGACAATTTGAGCCTTGCTCCGGCCATTATCTCGACGAACTCCAGTTATGGAAGTTGTATATCTACTTCTTAGCTTTCCATAGCCTCCTTAATCTCCTTAATCCGAGTTCGGACGAAGACGTTATGGCCATTTTACCAACAGGCATCGAAACTGTCTCGGGGTACAGAGTGCCACCGTCGAGGCGGCAATTTCTAGTACTATTTCGCCGTCGGGGGAGCCCACCGCCGGGGCATCGGAATTCAGGCCATTTTTCACCGCCGGGGCGGTAACTCCTTGGTTGTAGTCGGATTTCGCGATTTTTGGCCAATTTATGATATCTAGGCTAGGGTTTCATATACCCATCTCTTAAAACACCTAGGGGGCGGCTCATATAGGCATTTTAACACCATCTAACACTTCTAACATCAATTGTAGAGAGATGGAGGCTTCCATAAACATCAAATTAAGAGCAAAAGTGCTGCAATTCAAAGGAAAATCAGCAAAGTTCAAGGAGCAAGAAGAGCAAGGAGTATCAAATCTTGAAGGAAAGCTAGAGAACAAGATTCAACACATCAAGCAACTATTGAATATCTTCCTAAGGGGTTTTATCATTTTATCTCTAGTATTATCTTCTTAATTTGTAATTCCATCATGATGTATAGATCAAATTTGATGTTTATTGTAATTCCCATGAACTAGAACTACTTTTCTAAGATTTCAATGGAACCCAATACATAGTTTGAAAGTAGTATGCACACAAGCCAATCATATTTGATATGATGTAGCATATACTTTATAATCTTATTCGGTTGTTAAACGTATTTTACTTTATCTACATGGTGTTGTTATATTAAATGTGATAAACCCATAGTTTTGGGCAATACTTTTAGAATCATGATGGTGATCATGCTAATGAGATCTAAATTCTAGATAGCTCAAAAACTAAAATCGTTCCTAATTGTTGGATTACTAAAAGGAGATTAGTGAATCCGGATAGATTAGTACATACGTTGCTTGCTCTTATGAAGAGGATGATTGATCTCATAATCATTTATGTGGAGTCACTAAAGCAAGTATGTAGGTGTTTATTAGAGAATAAGTTCACTGAACGTGGCTCGCTAAGGAATACCTAATGGAGTTTTACTCGCCTGTCAATAGGAATTCCTCTAGTGATAGTAGTACAAGTGATCCTTGGACTTGAGATCATCATAGTATCTTGTGTATGATGAGTTATACTTTGACATGTCCCTTAAGACCTTTAGGGTATATCAAAGGGTATGATTGGGTATAATAAGTTATACATGGAGATAGGTGAATGATCAACAAAGAATCTACCACTTCTAGTAAAAGGAGAGAATGTCCTATGTCATTCGATAAATGACGACTAAGAAGTCTTTAGCTAAAGCAGAATGAAATTAGAAAGGAGTTTCTAATTTTCATTAATCAGAGTTGTGCATTTGAAAATCGAAATACATATAATTAAATAAAATAAGACTTGACAGTAATTTCATGTCTTATATTTAATTGGGACATTGTATGGTAGAAGGATTGAATTGTACGGTAACTATTCACTGAAAGGTTCTTTTGTGATTAATGTTGAAATCTATATTATCTGGAAAGTCGTTGATCGCTAGGGGGCTTACCCTTATTGTGGAATAAATATTATTTATTTAAATGAATTAAATATTTTAATTTATTTATTTAAATAAGATTAGAATTGTTCTAATTGATTTATTCACAACCGGTTTAATATGGAGAACCTAAATGGTCACACCGCAAAAGGAAAATATTTTGTTTAAGAAGTAAATGACATAATTGTAATAATAAGTTAAGTGTATTTAATTTAATCTATGGAGATAGAATAAATTAAATAGCTTAATATTTATTATTTAATATTTTAGAAATATTAAATATAAATTAATAAGAGGAGTCTTATTATTATTATTACAATTACTATTATTTAATTCCTAATAGGGATTGAGAATTAATTAATAGAAGTACTCTCTCATAAATTCCTAATTGGATTATGAGTTTAATTAATTAAAGGAGTTTAATTAAAATAAAAACCCTAATCCTAAATAGTTTAGGAGGGTTCCCTATATCTATAAATAAGAGGAGTCTTATCATGATTTAGGGTTAGATAGTTACACACTCTTTCATAAGAATTGGAGAGAGAGAGAGAGTACTTGCAATTTCTATAGAGATAGAAACTAGGGTTTTGCCAACACCCATCTTCTTGAACAACTATTATTCCTTGGTGGATCACCTCTAGAGGCCAAACACTTGGGTGCCTAACGTTGATCAAAGGAAGGAATTTAATCGGTGGAATTCAAGGAGAACGCGAAGGATTTGGAGGTGAACTCGTACCTGTGGAAGCATGGTTCTACAAGGGTATGATTCTCATACTTTATCTCTTTCGTTTAATTGATAATTGAGCACATGGATGATCATGGTGATGGTTTGTATGAAAATTTTTTAAATACGTTTTATCGCGCTTCCGCAATTTTTATGTAATTTGATTGCATGTTCGCGCTATATACAAACCTATCATAGTTTGAATTGAATGCTCTCTCTTTGATGTTGGTTAATTATTTGTGATTGGATATCATAATTTGTGTTTTATATATTAATTACCTAGCTAGTAATTACCTTGGGAACTTATATGGAATTGAGAGAGGAAGTATAGGTTAAGACCTTGTTATGATATCATGTGAAAATTAGATATTCCTATGGATAATTTATGAAATTAAGTGACGTGTGTTTTATTTATTACCCTCATAATTGGATAATTTGATTGTATTTAGGATAGACATATACCTAAATACCACATGTATCCATTGGAGAATCCATGCTTAATGATTTCTATTGCGAAAGTTGGTAATTGATGGAGTAGTTAACGAGGTTTTGTGACATACACCTTACTAATTGTTCTTGATATGAGAATCTTACTAGTGTGTAGAATAGAGTTATATCTATACACCGTAATGGGAAATACGTATTTGACCATCGAGAGAGGCTTAGACATACTAGTGATTTCTCGGATAACAATTCTTGTGATTTAACTAGTTGAAAAGAGAGAGTTAGGACATTCAAATGAAGTGTTGGGGGAAATTACAATCTTAGACTTGTTATTATTTGATTTCATTATATTAAAGCTTTCCATAGTTCTTTGATTATTTGTTATCTTCATTAATACAAAACAACAAAAACAATTATCATTTGTTTAAATAAGATTGAGATGATAAAAGATTAGTATTTGGAAAAGACTAGTAATAATTCCTCGTGGGATCGATACTTTACTTACTCTTTATTACTTGTTGACCGCGTATACTTGCGCGTAAATTGTCGTTATATAAATCGGACAACAAGTTTTTGGCGCCGTTGTCGGGGAATTATTTTTCTAGTATTTTTTTTCAATATTAGTCATAATCAAATTAGTCTTAATTTAAACTTGTATATAAATTTGCTTTTAGTTTATTTTATCATTTATTTTTCTGTTTTAATGCTTTCTTCTTTGCAAGGTACACCATGGATGACTTTGTTGATCAATGGTCGTACATGAGTATGACTCAACCAAGGGAAGCTGGGATTGATGGACTCAATGCACTCTCTGCATTGTCAGCACAATTTGAAACACTATCGAGGAAGTTGGATGCTTTAGTAGTAGAGAGCACTCAAGGTATAACAGTTACTTGTGATTATTGTGCTGACAATCATCCGAGTCATCAATGCACCGTCAGTTTTGGACCGGTACAATACGGTGGTGATTACCTCAACAACTATGATTATCCCGATTATCACCAAGATTGGGGGTATCACCCAGATACTACATGGAGCTACAATTATGATGATCAATGTTATGCTCCAAGCCCATCATACACTCTTGAATCTCAGAATCAAGCTCCTACTCAAGAAGAACGAATGTCAAAATTTGAGGAACTTGTGTCCAAGATCATGGCTTCGAATGAGGAGATGTTGAAAAGTCAGGAGATATCGATTCGAAATCTCGAGAACCAGGTGGGACAGCTTGTCATTGCCTTCAATAATAACTATCAAGAAGCATGGCCCAATGACTCGATTCCGGAAACTGATTGAGTGCCCAAGCTGATTTTCGAGGAATCTATGGGGGAGAAGACATGTGAGGAGCAAGAAGTGGAGGTCGAGGAAGATCTAGCCTTGAGCTCCAATGATGATGAGCCAATTTTGATAGTGCCTCATACACCTTCTCCACTAAAGCTCAAGGATTCGGGCAGTTTTGCAATACCGTGTCCACTTGGTAGTCATTTCATAGGAGAGGCTCTATGTGACAATGGAGCTAACATAAATTTGAACCCATGGTGTGATGAATTAGGGGTCCAAGAGAAGAAAGCTGAAAATTCTTTTGTGTTTGAAAAACTTAATTTCAACAGTCCTTTCACAGACACAATGGAACAATCGCCTAGTTATGTGAATCTCTTAAATGAGATTGTTCCTAAAAGTAACAAGCTAGGTGAACTTGATACAATGACCCTTGGTGAGGAGAAACCCTCGAATGTTACATGGCTATCAATGGATGGTGGGTTCCTCAACTTCCGAAGGGGAATTGGATAAAAACAGGGAGTTAGTCAGGCTGAAAGACTTTAAATCAAGCGCTCGATGGGAGGCAACCCATTCATTTCCATTCATTTGCATTCGTTGTTTTTTATTTACCACATTTTTAAAGTTTTCAAGTTATGTGTGTATTTAGTTAGTTAAGTTTTAGGATTGGATTTGCTTGCTATGTCTCATCATATTCTCAATGTTGTCTATGTAATCTTTGGTATGTTGCATTTATGTAGGTGTGGGGCATTGAGAATGATTGCTAAACTGAAAAGCTAAAAAGATCAAGTTTTGGGATACAGGGGGTTACTGCCCTAGCGGCAGGATTGAGCTTATTTTCACCGCCCCGGCGACGAGCTCACCTCGGCGACAACCCAAGTACATTTTCACCGCCCCGGCGACGAGCTCGCCCCGGCGGCAAATGTTAGGCTTATTTGACCGCCCCGACACTGAACGCGGAATCCAGTTTTTAAAAATCCTTCCAGGCAGTTTGGTCCCCTTCCTAGCCCTATCAAGCAAGCACCCACAACCAATTTCATCTCCTCCCAGTCGGATTAAACACAACCCACTGAGCATTCAAAAGTATTCATCTCCAAATTGAAGGTAACATCAAACAACTTCTTTTGCCAAAACAAAGCAAGGTACTCACTCTAATTTTTGCATATAAGTAAAATAAATTTGGCAATTGCGATGGGTATTCTTGGTTAGTTAAACTGTTATACTTGGTTTTGCATTGGGTAATCATATATTCTTGAAATTTGGATAAATGTAAATTGGTTTCCCAATTGAGTTTGTGTTGGCTCAATTGGAGGATTTTGGGTTATTCATTGCTATGATTTGATTGAATATTACAATAACTTAGCAATTTTTGTTGAAACTGAGTTTGGGGGAGGTATTTAATGAAGAATTTCAGTCAGCGCACATCACGTAGTCAACGAATTGTCTAAAAGAAAGTTGGCCTGATTGAGCATTGTTTGGTAAGGAATTACTTGGTTATTATCCGAATGTCGTCCCAATGCATGTTCTTGAGCCATAACCGTTACCAGTTTATCCACCGTCAAACTCAAATGTTTAGAAGGCTATGGTCGAGCATGACGCTTGGCCAATCAGGGAAGTTCTCAGTTTTTATTTTTTATCTTTTAAACAATGAGGACATTGTTCACTTTGAGTTTGGGGGTGGATCATATAGCATTGGCATCATAATTACATAGCATGTGTTAGTTATTTGTGCATTTTAATGTTTTTTTGCTATTTTGAAAAAAAAATTAAAAAATTTATGGTTATGTGTCTCTTGAGCATTGTTTTAATTTGATTTGAACTACAATTCATGGTCTATGATAAGAACTTGATTGAATAGTTTCTAACTCATGGAAAATGGATAAATGTTGATTAGTCTTTGTGCTTAATTGTTATTGTTGGTTATTGTTTTACTTATGCGTCCTTTCATTCTTTTGCACCTACCCATGAGTATTGAGCTAGTTGTATGCTTAGAGAAGGCTTTTATAACCGAATGCTTGTGGGAAATATCTATAAACTCTATAACTCGTTTAAAAAAAACATCACTCGAAGCAAGGTGTCCAAATTTGTTATGTTTTGAATTGATGGTCATATGGTGAGTTGAGATGGAGCGTAAAACGCATTCACTCATGGACACATGCGTAGGAGAGATAGAGCGTAAAACGCACTCTCTTATAATTTTGATAAAAGTAAGACATTTATGTTTATCAAATCTTGCGATGGGTTGAGATGGAGCGTAAAACGTACTCACCCACAAGAGTGGACTTAGGATAAGATGGAGCATAAAATGCACTTACCTAGAGTCCTTTAATTTCATATTTTTGGAAATTGTGATTTGTATACCTTTGTATTGAGTGATGTGTTAAGCATGTAGTTTTTGTGGTTTATTTTGATTATTTCATACGGTAATGTGGTTGCATAGCTTCATCTGAGCTTGATTGATTTAGTATTATTGGGTACTCACACACACACGGAAGGAACCTAAAGCAAGCTATAACTAGCTAATTGTAAATCTAGACTTGCAACGTTTTGAAAGTTTCCTTGAGTTTTCATGTGTTTATGCTTTGAGACCATTGTTTAAACTTATTAATTCATTGCTCAAGATATGTTTTATTAGAAGTGTTTACTTTTTATAGCTTGTGTGTTTTGCTTGAGGACAAGCAAATATTTAAATTTGGGGGTATTTGATGAGTGTGTTTTATACACACAAATTGGGTACTTTTAGCCTTGATAATTTGTAAGTCTTTAGCTTTTTCGTTTGGTTTTATGTGTTTTTATCTTATTGTTGTGTAATGTAGTTTTGTATTACTTTTATATGTTTTTGTATGCTTTTATGTGTTTTTACTTTATTTTGTAGGAATTGAAATAAAGGCCCCTTGGATCGATGCGTTTTTGGCTCGAATCTAGCATTCCCGCTGCTTGTTTCTCAATTTGACCCATTATTCAATCCGAATCTCTCAAAACTCAAAGAATGAAAGTTGTAGATATTCATCTCAGCTTTCCAAAACATCCGGACTCATCCAATTTGAAGTTCGTATGAGAGAGTTATGGTCATTTTACCATCGGTTTGTGCATGAATTTTACACAGCAGCTGCTTCCATGCCAATTTGAGCCTTGCTCCGGCCATTATCTCGTCGAGCTCCAGTTATGAAAGTTGTATAGATACTTCTTAACTTTCCATAGCCTCCTTAATCGCCTTAATCCGAGTTCGGACGAAGACGTTATGGCCATTTTACCAACAGACGTCGAAACTGTCTCGGGGTACAGAGTTCCACCGCCGGGGCGGCAGTTTCTAGTACTATTTCGCCGCCGGGGCGAGGCCACCGCCGGGGCATCGGAATTCAGACCATTTTTCACCGCCGGGACGGTAACTCCCTGGATGCAGTCGGATTTTGCGATTTTTGGCCAAATTTTGATATCTAGGCTAGGGTTTCACATACCCATCTCTTATAACACCTAAGGGCGGCTCATATAGGCATTCTAACACCATCTAACACTTCTAACATCAATTCTAGAGAGAGGGGGGCTTCCATAAACATCAAATTAAGAGCAAAAGTGCTGCAATTCAAGGGAAAATCAGCAAAGTTCAAGGAGCAAGAAGAGCAAGGAGTATCAAATCTTGAAGGAAAGCTAGAGAACAAGATTCAACCCATCAAGCAACTATTGAATATCTTCCTAAGGGGTTTTATCATTCTATCTCTAGTATTCTCTTCTTAATTTGTAATTCCATCATTATGTATAGATCAAATTTGATGTTTATTGTAATTCCCATGAACTAGAACTAATTTTCTAAGATTTCAATGGAACCCAATACATAGTTTGAATTGAATGCTCTCTCTTTGATGTTGGTTAATTATTTGTGATTGGATATCATAATTTGTATTTTATATATTAATTACCTAGCTAGTAATTACCTTGGGAACTTATATGGAATTGAGAGAGGAAATATAGGTTGAGACCTTGTTATGATATCATGTGAAAATTAGATATTCCTATAGGTAATTTATGAAATTAAGTGACGTGTGTTTTATTTATTACCCTCATGAATGAATAATTTGACTGTATTTAGGATAGACATATACCTAAATACCACATGTATCCATTGGAGAATCCATGCTTAATGATTTCTATTGCGAAAGTTGGTAATTGATGGAGTAGTTAATGAGGTTTTGTGATATATACTTTACTAATAACTTTTGGGTAGAATTTACTGGAACTCTTACCTCGATCTCAAGTTTGTCAAACTCTTTTATCAGTACTTCATTGTTGGTTATTATATTCAACTTTTCTTGGTTCTTCCTACTTAATGCATCTGCTACGACGTTGGCTTTCCCTGGATGATATAAGATTTCACAGTCGAAATCCTTTATCAATTCTAGCCATCTCCTCTGCCTCATGTTTAACTCCTTCTGCGTGAAAATATACTTCAGACATTTATGATCTGTGTATATCTCACACATTTTTCTCCATACAAGTAATGCCTCCAAATTTTCAAGGCAAATACTACAAAGGCTAACTCAAGATCATGCGTAGGATACTTCTTTTCATAATCTTTGAGTTGTCGTGATGCATATGCAATCACCTTCCCATGTTGCATCAACACACAACCTAATCCCTTGTGTGATGCATCACTATAAACGACAAGGCCTCCTGTATCATCGGGTAAAGATAACACTGGGGCCATGCTCAATCGTTTCTTCAATTCTTGAAAGCCTTCTTCACATTTATCTGTCCAGACGTACTTTACCGTCTTTCGAGCTAAATTGGTTAGTGGGGTTGCTATTTTTGAAAATTCTTGTATAAAACGTCGATAGTACCCTGCTAAATCGAGAAAACTTTGTACTTCTGTTGGAGTTGTTGGTTGTTCCCAATTTATAACCGCCTCTATCTTTGCTGGATCCACCGCTATTCCATTTTTGTCAATTACATGACCCAAGAACTGGACTCTTTCCAACCAAAACTCACACTTGGAAAACTTTGCGTAAAGTTATTCCTTGCGTAATATCTCTAATACGCTTCTTAAGTGTTCAGCATGCTCTTCTTTTGTTCTCGAGTATACTAAAATATCATTGATGAACACAACGACATAATTGTCTAAGCATGGTTTAAACACTCGGTTCATTAAGTCCATGAATGCTGTCGGCGCATTTGTTAATCCAAAGGACATCACAAGAAACTCATAATGTCCATAGCGTGTTCTAAACGCTGTCTTCGGCACATCTTCCTTTCTTACCTTTAATTGATGTTAACCTGATCGTAGGTCGATTTTCGAAAAGTGTTCGGCCCCTTTCAATAGTTCAAACATATCATCAATTCTTGGTAAAGGATATTTGTTCTTTATGGTCAACTTATTTAATTCTCTATAGTCAACACATAACCTCAAAGTTCCATCCTTCTTCTTTACAAACAACACCGGTGCTCCCCAAGGTGAAACACTAGGTTGTATGTACTTTTTGTCTAAGAGTTCTTGTTACTGCACAAGTAACTCCTTTAACTCTACTGGTGTCATCCTGTACGGTGCCTTCGAAACTGGCGTCGTACCAGGTGCAAGATCGATAACAAACTCAATCTCCTTATCTGGAGGTAGACCTGGTAAATCATCGGGAAATACATCTTGAAATTCCCTAACTACATGTATTTGATCTAGCTTTGCTCCTTCCTTTCGAGTATCTACTATAGATGCCAAATAACCTGTATAACCCTTCCTAAGCAATCTCGCCGCTTGCATTACTGTCAGACATCGAGATCGTTTAGGTGAGCAACCACCGTTGAACACTACCTTTGACTTCGACGCAGTCATTAGGTTTACATGCTTCCGATGGCAGTCAATCATTACATTATGATTAACCAACCAATCCATGCCTAAGATTATATCGAATTCCCCTAGCTGTATAGGAAAGAGGTCCACAAGAAACTTGTGTCCCTTAATCTCTATGTTACAATCTTTATATACAGTTTTAACGGGAATTATCTCTCTATTTGCAATTTCCACATTGAAAGGTATGTCTAAGTCTTCGCATGGCATATTCAAATTCTTAGCAAAGCTATTAGACACAAATGAACAAGTAGCACCAGAGTCGAACAACACATATGCATTTAAAGTGTCGATAGGGATGATACATGTCACCACGTCCTGTGAAGCAACAACATCCCTCATTGTCATATTAAATGTTCTTGTGGTTGGACGACTCTGACCTCCAGCTCCTGCTACTATTGGTTTGAGGGTGTTGTTTGTGGTTTGATTCCCTCCCCCAGTTTGGTTCCTATTCTTTGGACAATTTCTAGATATGTGACCCGTTGCACCACAATTATAACATTTATAATTCTTATTGCCTTGAGTGATAGTATTATTATTCTTCTTAGGACAATCAGAAGCATAATGGCCCTCCTAACCACAACTATAATAGTAAACCACCTTCCTATGACATACTCCCTGATGGTTTTTCCCACAGGTGACACAACGTTCCACCTTGTTATTCTGGTTTCTGTTGGTGGTATTGTTGTTATTGTAATTATTCCCCCTTTTCCTAAAATTAGTAGAAAAAGTGGTATCCCACTTCCTCTTGTTGTTATTATTACCCCTGTACTGACTTCTCCTTTGAATTTTCCCCCTTCATTCTGACTCCTCTTCTCCTTATGGAATTTTAGAAGGTTTTCATTCTCGATCTCAGCTATGACAGCCTTCTCAAGAATCTCTGAAAATGTCTTTAACTGGAAGATTGATATCTTACTCTTTATCTGAGGTTTCAACCCTTCCTCAAATCTCCTAGTTTTTCTTGTCTCAGAGTTTACTTGATGTGGGGAAAAACGAGACAATTCGTTAAACTTGGCTGTATACTGAGATACAGTCATTTCCCCTTGTTTTAACTCTAGAAATCTTACCTCCATTCGGTCTTGCATTGTTTGTGGAAAGTAATTTTCAAAGAATAATTCTTTGAATCTTACCCAAGGAACTACTCCTTCACCGGCCCTGGTTTTTGTGGTTTCCCACCAAAAATTTGCCTCACCTTTTAGGAAAACGGTCGCAAAGATTATCTTTTGTTCCTCATTCACGTTGGTTACAGTGAAAAACTTTTCCATTTCAGTTACCCAAGTTTGGGCTTCAACTGGATCCACAGTTCCCTTGAACTCAGGTGGTCCAACGGTTTTAAAGTCCTTAAATGCTGACCTATGTGGATTATTTGGGTTAGGTTGGTGTGGTGGATGACCTTGTAAGGCTCCTAATAGTAGGTCTACTAGTTGTTGAGTGGGGTTTGTGTCCATTAGTCTCATTTCTGGTCTGGTTTCTTCGTCTTGATGCCATGATTCTAAAATAAAGAAAAACCAGTATAAATACAAGGATATACTACACATAGAACTAATAATTTGATTGTACAAACACAATTTGTATATCACATGCAGAACGGTTACATATTCGACTAGTGGTTTATATTACCACAAGTTAATACAGAGGATTTCCTATTTTACAACCCAAAATCTTTATAATACAAACTACAGCAAACAAACTTAAGTACTAAACTAGACTGAACGATCACGTGTCTCCTTATAAGCATCCTGAACCATATGACGGACCACTGATCTATCTATCATATAATCTACCTTCCTCTCCTCGATGGGATACATAAGTACCTGACGTTCTAAGCCTTGGAATGTATCCCGACATCCCTTGTCAACTCGGTACAACTGCATCTGAGCATCTTGTCTTTCCTTCTATGTATTTTGGAGAAATGTCCTAAGACGGCGAGTGTTATCCCTTTCACTCTCCAATAACCCTTCAGCTACATATGCTCGAAAATTGGCAGCCTCTAAATCTGCGGATGACTGCTGGACAAATCCCGTCACTATCTCCTCGTGTCTATCGACACACATCATCTGACTCGCTCCAATCTCCTTATCAGGATCAGGATCTACTAGCTATCCATCTATGGGATGTTCAACCTCCTCAACATCTAGTATCTCCTGGTCGTGCAGAAGTTCTTCCTCCTTTGGGTCCTCCTCCTCTGGTGTCCCTAGTGCGGGATATATCTCTTCTGGATCTTCTTCTGACTCACTCTCTATCAGCCACCCTACCATGGGTTGGTCTATCACTAGGAGATCATTCCAATTTGTCTCTGACATCCTACAAAAGAATTTTAGTTATTTAGTATTAAAGCGAAGCAAATTTACACATAATATAAAGCTTTTAAGATTATTTTATGTATGATTAAGTATTTTACGGACTTAATGACTATATCCTAAGGTAATTCCTAACTACCTTAGAGCTATAATCTACAGCTCTGATACCAACCTGTGACGCCCCCAATTTCTCTACACTTCCCTGTAGCAGATCTCGTGCTCACGTGAAACTATACAACTATAAATATTCAATAAAATATGACTTATATCTATCCAAGGTTCACAGTATCCCATAACAGATGATAATTCTTGCCAGAACGTGATCTGTGGTTGGATACCCTCACTTGGATGTATAGATTCATATCTCATGAATACTTCTTTCATATCGATATTCCCTATCTATCTGACATTCACAGTATTAACGATAAGATTGTCCATAGAACTGAGGGGCGCATTCCGGTAAAGATGGCACCTTACCGGCGCTCATTAAGTGTAACCTCGGACCTTATAGGACTTTTAATATCATTTAAATACCCTTATTCAGATGTATAGTTCGTATAGATACTGTATTTAACTTAGTACAACTATGCTAAATAAAGTAAAGATCAAAGTATAACGCATTCGATGTAATAAAGGATGATAATATATTACATATCATTACGTTCGGTTACATCGTTCTCAGTACTAAGTTATTACAACAAAGCCTTATAAAAGATTTGAATTATTCAAAAACAGTAAATAAAACTAGTAAACATGTCATTTTCCTTTGTCTGTCCCAGAAGTGCCGGGATTATCATTTAAAACTGCAAAGAAGATATATGCGAGAATGAGCTACAAATGCTCAGCAAGTTCATTTGAAAACGTAAACACAATGTGTTTGATTTAAAAGATGTTAATGATGTATAACTGAGGGTTCTGTACATGAACCATATATTTCAATTAGTTCTATCAGTCTTCAATGACTTAAAACCGTTTGATTTCGGATATCTGGTAGGGGATCAGCCTAACCAATATCCTAGGAGTATGCATATCATCCTACAATTTTGTGTCGATATATAATCAACATTTACCGGCACCTTATATCAAGGTATTGCAGTTCACCTTACCTCAAGGTGTTTCATTTCTCAGTATAAGATGTCGTACCAAAATAATTTGGTTTGACACAACAATTTACGCTCGAATAAACAATATATGAATAATAATTCATTTCTTAAGTTATGCTGAACAAGAAGCAATAACTTTGTATCAATTGATAGCAAGATGTATAATACTTGCTTAAATGTAATAAGGTTAGAAGACTTGCCTCGTATATCTTTTACAGTTAATATAACGGTCTAAACGTTCGTCGTAAATCCTACACGATTATAAGTTTATGTAGACAAATAAGCGTTTAATGATTAAATCTTTTAAGTTTTATTTCGGGTATCATAACCGCATATAAATTAGACTTCTTCTACAATATATGAAATAATTTTAGCATTATAACTGCTTACAGAATGAATACTTTTCAACTATATTTAAAATAAATTGAGCATTATAACTGCTTGCAAAATGAATATTCGGCTATTATATTTGAGAAAATTTTAACATTATAATTGCTTATAAAATGAATATTCGGCTATTATATTTGAGAAAATTTCAGCATTATAACTGCTTATAAAATGAATATTCGGCTATTATATTTGAGAAAATTTCAGCATTATAACTGCTTATAAAATGAGTATTTTTACTAAATAGTTGAAGAAATTCGGACATAGTAACTGCTTATAAAAGTATATTTTCTAATATATAATAGAAATAAATCGGACATTATAACTGCTTGTAAATAGGACTTTTGTACTATATACTTAAAATAATTTGGGCATTATAACTGCTTATAAAAGTATATTTTTAAAAGAAGAATGAAAATAATAACCACTAGAGTAATACCTCTTGTAGTTGCTAGCTTTACTTCCAATTACGCAGCGCTTCGATGCTTAGAAAGTAATTTTTATCTCACAATATCTCTCATAATATAAATATAAAGTGTTTTTGGTCTTGAACTGCTCTTGAAAAATAGTAAGGAATGAATTAACTGAGCTTGCTATTTATAGAAAAGCCAAGTTTCACTAATTGCACGTTAGGGGCTCGGCTTATTACACTTTGCACCCTAGCATATTCTTAGAATATTCTTCTAAGCTCCTCAATGAAAATATCTTCCAAGCTCGACAATGCAGCTTGCAATCTAAGCTCCTCAATGAAAATATCTTCTAAGCTCGACAATGCAGCTTGCAACTGAACCTATCTTCTAAGCTCCTTAATGAAAATATCTTACAAGCTCGACAATGCAGCTTGTTACCGTAAGCACGACAAAGCACTATATCAGTTTAAGCACGACAAAACAGCTTACTAAAAATAATTTGCCGGGATACTTCTTAGTGAAATCGTGGAAAGCACGACAAATCATTTTGTCAATGTAAGCACGACTAAGCAGCTTGACAAAAATTTTTTATTTGACCAAATTCATCATTTACACTATAAAATTATAAAACACCTGGTTCGAAATATCATTTCAATCTTTATTAAGCACATATGTTACAAACTTCAAATCTCATTAGGGTTTAAGGTTTTAAACTTCTCGATATCCAGTTTTTACATTATACGTTTTAATTCTAAATGTATACGATAATGTTTTCGAATCGTATTAGGTTTTCAAAGATTACCTGGACAATCGTTCATCAGAATATATCATCACATAACATAGAGTCGAAATAAGAAATTTCATTTGATAAACACATAATTTACATATACAAATCTTATTAGGGTTCCGAATATTACATTCACCCCCACTAATAAGAATTTCGTCCTCGAAATTACAATACAGATTATAAAAACAAGTGTGGATAATTATCTCGCATTTTACTCTCGAGCTCCCACGTAGCTTCCTCTATGTTTTGATTCCTCCAAATAACTTTGACTGAAGGTATCACTTTATTACGTAGATGTTATTCTTTCCTATCTATGATTTCAATAGGAACTTCTTCATATGATAAATCTTTTTCGATCTGAATAGGCTCGTAATCTATAACGTGTTTATAATCGGGTTTGTATGGTCGTAACACAGACACATGAAACACGTTATGGATATATTCTAACTCAGGAGGTAAGGCTACCTCATAAGCTACTTCACCTATCCTTCTTAATATCTGAAATGGTCCAATGAATCTTGGACTCAATTTTCCCTTCTTGCCGAAACGTATTTTGCCTTTTTACGGAAAAACTTTTAAAAACACGTGACTACCGACATCGAAATCTTGTAGCTTCCTGTGTTGATCCGCATATTTCTTCTGTCGATCTTGAGACGCTTGCAATCTTCCTCGTATAATTCGAACTACCTCAGCGGTTTGTTGAATTATTTCGGGTCCTAGCATTTGTCGCTCACCGACCTCGTCCCAACATAAAGGCGTCCTACATTTTCTTCCATACAGAGCTTCAAATGGTGGCATTCCTATGCTGGCATGATAGCTATTATTGTAGGCAAACTCTACCAAAGGTAACTGATCTTCCCAACTTCCCTTGAAGTCCATGATGCAAGTGCGCAACATGTCTTCCAATGTTTGAATGGTTCTCTCACTTTGACCGTCAGTTTGTGGGTGGTAAGTTGTGCTTAATCTCAACTGGGTTCCTAAATGTTTCTGGAGACTTGTCCAAAAATTTGAAGTAAATCGCGGGTCTCGGTCTGATACTATAGAAACAGGGACTCCATGTCTAGAAATAACTTCATTGATGTAAAGTTTGGCTAACTGATCAAGACTAAAGTTGACTTTTATGGGTAGAAAATGAGCTGATTTGGTAAGACGATCTACAATTACCCAAATGGCATTGTGACCTTTCTGTGTATTTGGGAGACCAATTACGAAATCCATGGTAATATGTTCCCATTTCCACTCAAGAATTTCTAAGGGTTGTAATAGTCCACTCGGCTTTTGGTGTTCAGCTTTAACCCTTTGACACGTTAAACATTTACTTACCCACTCTGCTATTTCTCTTTTCATGTTAGACCACCAAAAGTGTCGGCTTAAATCTTTGTACATTTTTGTACTACGTGGATGTACAACGAACTTAGAACTATGGGCTTCATTCAATATTTCATCTTTCAATTCTTGTACTGAGGGTACCCAAATTCTATCTTCGTACCTCAGTACTCCATCCTTATCCATTCTGAATTTGTTATTCTTTTTATGGGTTATTTCAGTCTTACACTTCTGACACTCTGCATCCGTCTCCTGTAGTCTCTTGACTCTCCAACAAAGTTGAACCATTTTCCACAACAAATAACTTTTGGGTAGAATTCACTGGAACTCTTACCTCGATCTCAAGTTTGTCAAACTCTTTTATCAGTACTTCGTTGTTGGTTATTATATTCAACTTTTCTTGGTTCTTCCTACTTAATGCGTCTACTACGACGTTGGTTTTCCCTGGATGATATAAGATTTCACAGTCGAAATCCTTTATCAATTCTAGCCATCTCATATGCCTCATGTTTAACTCCTTCTGCGTGAAAATATACTTCAGACTTTTTTGATCTGTATATATCTCACACATTTTTCTCCATACAAGTAATGCCTCCAAATTTTCAAGGCAAATACTACAGCGGCTAACTCAAGATCATGCGTAGGATACTTCTTTTCATAATCTTTGAGTTGTCGTGATGCATATGCAATCACCTTCCCATGTTGCATCAACATACAACCTAATCCCTTGTGTGATGCATCACTATAAATGACAAGGCCTCCTGTATCATCGGGTAAAGATAACACTGGTGTCATGCTCAATCGTTTCTTCAATTCTTGAAAGCCTTCTTCACATTTATCTGTCCAGACGTACTTTACCTTCTTTCGAGTTAAATTGGTTAGCGGGGTTGCTATTTTTGAAAAATCTTGTATAAAACGTCGATAGTACCCTGCTAAATCGAGAAAACTTCGTACTTCTGTTGGAGTTGTTGGTTGTTCCCAATTTACAACCACCTCTATCTTTGTTGGATCCACCGCTATTCCATTTTTGTCAATTACATGACCCAAGAACTAGACTCTTTCCAACCAGAACTCACACTTGGAAAACTTTGCGTAAAGTTGTTCCTTGCGTAATAAGTCTAATACGCTTCTTAAGTGTTCAGCATGCTCTTCTTTTGTTCTCGAGTATACTAAAATATCATCGATGAACACAACGACATATTTGTCTAAGCATGGTTTAAACACTCGGTTCATTAAGTCCATGAATGCTGCCGGCACATTTGTTAATCCAAAGGACATCACAAGAAACTCATAATGTCCATAGCATGTTCTAAACGCTGTCTTCGGCACATCTTCCTTTCTTACCTTTAATTGATGCTAACCTGATCGTAGGTTAATTTTTAAAAAGTGTTCGACCCCTTTCAACTGGTCAAACAGATCATCAATTCTTGGTAAAGGATATTTGTTCTTTATGGTCAACTTATATAATTCTCTATAGTTAACACATAACCTCAAAGTTCCATCCTTTTTCTTTACAAACAACACTGGTTCTCCCCAAGGTGAAACACTGGGTTGTATGTACTTTTTGTCTAAGAGTTCTTGTAACTGCATAATGTTGGTCGATTTCGCAACCGAAAAATACGCGCAAGTATATGCGGTCAATAAGTAATAAAGTGATAAGAGAGAGTTGTCGAACCCACAGGGAATTAACTCTAATGTATGGCCAATGACTAATTCAATATCGACTCGATCTAAATCAAACTCTTGGATTTGAGAGATAAGTAGAGGTTACATCTAAATTGCATGGAACACAAATACGATAAATTGATAGATAAGGGTCTAATATTACAATTTTCCCCATTCAAGCATTTTGTCAAACACTTGGTGTGCAATACTTTGTTCAAATATCTTAACTCCCATTTTAGATCAATTAACCACATAGAATTGACATCCGAGAAATCACAATTACGTAAGAGCCTCTGTCGATGGTCAATTACGAATCATCCTAATGCGGCATGTAGGTATATGTCTATCCTACACACTATCAAGAGACCAATTTCAAGAATAACTAACAAGACACATGTCACTAAATCTCATCAACCACCCTTTTAATTACCAACTTTCACAAAGGAAGTCATTAAGATTAGATTCTCAATTAGTTGCACACGGTATCTAGGTATATGTCTATCCTAAATACTATCAAGTTACCTATCATTGAGGATAATCAACAAGACACACGTCACTAAATCTTTATTAATCACCCACAACAATCTTTAACTTTCGTATGATATCATAACTAGGTCTCAACACTATAATCCGTTTGTCAAGTTCATATAGGTTCCCAAGGTAATTACTAGCCAAGCAATTAATCCATAAGCATAGGTTATGATAACCAATTCATATGAGCAACAATAATCAAAAGGAAGAGAAAATCAATTCAAATAAAGTAATGGGTTCAATTACAATCTTAGATTAAAAACTAGTTACATAGAGGACAAAGAAAAAGAAAGATAAAGGATGGCTTCCTCATTGTTGTTGGATGAAACTCCATTGAAGCACCTCCATTGAAGCTCCTCCAAGCTTTAGAAGAACCATGGCCAATGGCCATGGCCTCCCTCTTTTTGCTCCAAGCTTCCTCTCTCTCTCTCTAAATCTGATTTTGGAACTCTAGATGTCATAAAATGGAGGCTACATGTTATATTTATAGTGCCCAATATAAAACCCTATCTTAGCCCATGAAAAATGACCAAAAGGTACTAAAAATCGCGAAATCTGACAAGTCTGGAGCGCCCGCACGCTGGCTGGTGCGCCCGCGCCCATGCCGCTGCCCAGCCGCACGCCCATGCCGCCTGACACGGTGCGCCCGCGCGCTGCGTGCTGTCACCCGACTCAGCTTTGACGTCTGTTAGTAAAATGGCCATAACTTTCGCATACGAACTCAAAATAAGGCGATTCAAGAGGATATGGAAAGCTAAGAAGTAGCTCTACAACTTCCATAACTGGAGTTCGAAAAGATAATGGCTGGAGAAAGGGTGAAATTGAGCTCGAAGTGGCCGTTGTGTAAAATTCATGCAAAATTCGATGGTAAAATGACCGTAACTATCTCATATGAACTTCAAATTGGATGATTCAGGATGTTCCCGAAAGCTGAAATTAATATCTACAACTTTTGTTCTTTGAGTTTTGAGAGATTCGGATTTGATCATGGTTGAAATTGGGCCGCAAGCAGCTCCTATGTCAATGTTAGGCTCAAAATGGCAAACTAGGCATCCACGAGCGTTGGTGATCAACTAGCACTTGCTCCATTTCCTACAAAACTAAGTAAAAACACATAAAAACAATACAAAACATATAAAAGCAATATAAAACCATAATATCTAAAAATAAGATAAAAACACAATAAAACCACATAAAGTACCCAAAGACTTACAAATTATCAAGGTCAAAAGTACCCAAATTGTGTGTATAAAACACACTCATCAAATACCCCCAAACTTAAATCTTTGCTTGTCCTCAAGCAAAACAAACCTAAACTACACAATTGACAGGCTTCTAATACAACCTAACTTGAGCAATGAATTAATAAGCCGACAATGGTCTCAAAGGCATCAACACATGGAACTCAAGAAAATAGCCAAAACGTTGCAAGTCTAAAATATCAATTAGCTAGTCATATCTTGCTTTAGGCCCCTTCCGTGTGTGTGTGTGAGTACCCAATAGCACTAAACCAACCAAGCTCTGATGAACTTATGCAACTATATTACCTTATGAAATAATCAAAATAAACCCCAAAACAACATGCTTAACACATCACTCAATACAAAGGTATACAAATCACAATTCCAAAAATTTTGAGACTCAAGGGCTCTAGGTGAGTGCATTTTATGCTCCATCTCAACCTTAAGCACGCTCATATGGGTGAGTGCGTTTTACGCTCTATCTCAACCCCCTGCAAGATTTGTAATACAATATTTTCTTTCTTTTGTCACAAAAATAAGAGAGTGCGTTTTACGCTCTATCTCCCCTAAGCATGTGTCCATGAGTGAGTGCGTTTTACGCTCCATCTCAACTCACCACATGACCAACAAATCAAAAACAACAAATTTGGATACCTTACTTCAAGTGATGTTTAAACGAGTACTAGAGGTTATAGATATTTTCCACAAGCATTCGGTTATAAAAGTCTTCTCTAAGCATACGATTAGCTCAATACTCATGGGTAAGTGCATAAAAGTGAAAGGATGCATGAGCAAAACAATAACCAACAACAAAATTAAGCACAACGACTAAGCAACATATGTCCCGTTTCCATGAGTTAGAATTTATTCAATCAAGCTATTATCATTGATGTAATGCCCGTGAATTTTGAACGTCCTTATTAATTAAATCTAATTTAATTTAATGAGTTAACGTTGTGTTCTATTTAAACCAACTTGGGTTAATTGGTGGGAGATGTATAAGATGTGTCTATACTTGTGTTGGCAGGTATGATATAACTATGGTTAAGAAATAACCATATGTGAGTCAAGTGTAGGAATTGGTGTGTAATGGCTAAAATGGCCAAGAGTGGTTAATAACCAAGGTAATTATGAAGGGGCAATAACCATTGTATATCCAAGTGGTTAATAACCAATGTAATTATGGCGGGATAATAACCATTGTGTTTAAACAATGTAATTATGGCAAGATAATAACCAATGAAGAATGGTTAATAACTAATGGATAATTAAGATTTTGCGAAAAGACTATTTTAACCTTAAAAGAAGTTGGGTAATGATTAAAATACCCTTGAGGAAGCTGCTAGGAAGCTTCCTATTATTGATGAATTGATCAAATTGCCCTTGCCTAGTCATGATTAATGACTATTTTTCCCATGGTCTCTACTTTCCTATAAATAGGACCCCTCACCAATGCTAGTAGGGGTTGGTTCATCTATTATTCACCAAGTATAGAGAGTTTGTGAGCTTGAGAGAGAGCTAAGGAAGAAACCCATTCTCAGGTGGAGCTTAAACACTTGTGAGAAATATTTGAGAGGAAAATTAAAGAGGAGGTAGTGTTCAAAATTTAGGTATGGATCTTCATTTCTTCAAACCCTAGTTGTTGTGTTGGGATTACATTTTTATGTTTGTTGTTGATGCTTATGGAAGGAATGAAGTGTGTATAGATCTATGTTTTATTTTGCTAGATCTAAATTTTATTTTGCTAGATCTATATTATTGCAAAAATATGTTTATCAAATGTGGGTTAAAAGCTATATAAGTAGAGATCTTGGTCTTGTATGCCTTATTGATAGCATATATAGGTTTTAAAAATTTTTGTAACATGTTTTGGTGGGTTTGTATGCTAAGACATGGAAGTAATATTATTTATTGGAGTATAATATTTATGGGTGAAAAATATTGATTTAAGTCATAAATATTTTATTGTAATATTAGGAATATTTTTCTTGGTCATGGGAAATTTTTTTTTTTTTGGAATTTATTTTGGAGATTTAAAACATGCTTGTTGGTATTAGAACTCATTTGGTGGAGAAGAAAAGGAAGGAACCAACCGAAACTCCCTGGAAGGCTGCTGGTTGGTTGGGCTAAGGCAGGTCGCGCATGGCGCGCGCCTGGTTTGAGAATGGGCTGGCCGCGCATGGCGCGCCAGGCTGCTGAGTCCGGGCGCCAAACGGCGTCGTTTTGGCCAGGCGAGGAGACTCACGCGCAATGCACGGGCAGGCGGGAAATTACGGCTATGCCCCTCCGTCCAAACTTCGCTTTAATTACAGATGTGCCATCAAGATTTATTTTTAATTAAATTTAAATACTAAACCTTATTATCATTATTATTATTTATAAATAATAATAAATAAAATAAGAGCCTTATAAAATTTAATTCTGGGATATGCTATTATATTTTCCATATATAATAAATTAATTATTGTTTATTTATTTTAAACAATGATTAAGGATAATTAAGAATTGTAAATTAATTATTTATTATTTGATTTACTTTAAATAATAAATAAACCTAATTAGTTATTTATTATTAAATAATAACTAAAGATAATTCATATTTACTAATTAATTATTTATTATTTGATTAACTTTAAATAATAAATAAAACCTAACTAATTATAATTTAAATCTTAAATAATTAAAGACAATTAAAATTTATAATTCGATTATTATCTAATTAATAATTAAATAATAAGTAACTGTAATTAGTTATTAATTACTATTATTAATAACTAAAGATAATTAATTAATTATTATTTAATAGTAATTAAATGAAGATAAAGTTAATAAAATAGAGAGAGTTTAATAACCCATTAATTAAACAATAAATTGTTTAAGGGTTTAATAAATGAACATTACTTAAGAAAGAGTAATGTTAATTAATTTAACAATCATAATAAATTGCTTAGAGGTTAATAAGGGATTATCACTTAAGGGAAACATCGTTAATTAATTAAACAATCAACCTAAGGATCAATTAAGTGTCTTATAGGATTTACGATAGTTTATGTGTGCTATGTGATTTGCTTAATTGTTAAATAAATAGCATAAGTAAGCGTGTCGATATACAACTACGCAATACTAATTGATAGATCAACATTATCAATGTTAGGTTCTTCAAGGCCAATTAATTAAAGCTAGAATTATTTGTAGCTGAGCAGACAGGCAAGTTCCCTAACTCAAACTCGAGTTATTATTTTCAAAGCATGTTAGTGAATAATTATTGTTGATTATTCACATCTATACTGATTATTGAGATTCGCACCTTGTGCAATTGAATTCCTATTCTATTATTATTGAACTGTGAATTAGATTAAAGTTCTTTCAAGCATGAACTGTTTATGAGGTAGATCTATGCTATTTGTATCAGCTAGATCAATCATGTATAAATTTGTTGAATCAAAGGTATTTTAAAATCTGTTCTTATTAAATTGTTAGGGTAAGAACTCTTGGCTGAGAAAAGGATAAATTTGATTAAGGCAGGATATCAATGCTGGTTTATTAAGTGTTTATGCATAAATCACGGGGTATGAAAGGTTGATCCCCTTGATTACCAAAAGTTTTTAAGAGGTCCAGTTTAAATGCTGAGAACCTTGGCAAATGTCTATGGTTATTTTCAACCACTCAGTAATTGTCACTCAATTATTCGAATATTCAATTGTTGACTATTAATTCATGTTTCTTCACAATTTTATACTGTCGTTGAACATTGAAAGCGAAACTTCCTTCTATTCATGATATATCTCCCTTGTGTATAAACTTGCTAAGCAAACTAGTTGCTTACCCTTGCTATATCATGATTTTTATTTCAGCTAAGGCAGAAACGTCAAAAGGGGACAAAGGAAAAGGGAAGGTGCAAGAATAGTTGCCTGATAGGGCTTATGTATTAGTTATCTAGAAATGTTATTTGGCTATGTGAACTCTTATTGTATTGAGGGTATGTTTTAAGTTAAGGTTAAAGAACCTTGGGACCATGATTGTAATACTTTATTACTATTTCGATAAACAATGTATGTTTATTATTCCGCATTAGTTAGAAAGTATATTTGTTGTTGAGTATCGTGAACACCGAATTCGAGGTTAGGAGACCCGGATTTGGGGGTGTCACAATTGACCATAAATTATAGTTCAAACCAAATTAAAACACTGCTCAAGAGACGCATCCTAAATTTTTTTTTTTTTGAAAAATACACTAAAAACGCATAAATACTAAATTAAAAAACACAAATACTAAATTAAAAACACACAAATACTAGATACTACTCCCAAACTTAAACTTGACATTATCCTCAATGTCTGAAATAGGAAAAATTAAAATAGAAGACTTCCCTGAGAACGTGTCGAGTGCCATTGATATCATCTTTCAAGTCCTCAAAGCTGGGAGCGTATTTTATTTTGCACGATAATCAGCACCTAAAAATAATTAACTAAAGAAATTAAAATGCAATCAAGCAAAAGCAAAACAATAGACTTGGGTTGCCTCCCAAGAAGCGTTTGGTTTATAGTCCTCAACCCGACTTTATTTAAAACATAAATACAAGTTCAAATTAAGATAAAATCAATTGAAATTAATATTGGAAAAATATTTGAAGAATAATTCCCCGGCAACGGCGCAAAAAACTTGTTGGTCGATTTCGCAACCGAAAAATACGCGCAAGTATACGCGGTCAACAAGTAATAAAGTGATAAGAGAGAGTTGTCGAACCCACAGGGAATTAACTCTAATGTATGCCCAATGACTAATTCAATATCGACTCGATCTAAATCAAACTCTTGGATTTGAGAGATAAGTAGAGGTTACATCTAAATTGCATGGAATACAAATACGATAAATTGATAGATAAGGGTCTAAGATTACAATTTTACCCATTCAAGCATTTTGTCAAACACTTGGCGTGCAATGCTTTGTTCAAATATCTTAACTCCCCTTTTAGATCAATTAACCACATAGAATTGACATCCGAGAAATCACAATTATGTAAGAGCCTCTGTCGATGGTTAATTACGAATCTTCCTAATGCGGCATGTAGGTATATGTCTATCCTACACACTATCAAGAGACCAATTTCAAGAATAACTAACAAGACACATGTCACTAAATCTCATCAACCACCCTTTCAATTACCAACTTTCACAAAGGAAGTCATTAAGATTAGATTCTCAATTAGTTGCACACGGTATCTAGGTATATGTCTATCCTAAATACTATCAAGTTACCTATCATTGAGGATAATCAACAAGACACACGTCACTAAATCTTTATTAATCACCCACAACAATCTTTAACTTTCGTATGATATCATAACTAGGTCTCAACACTATAATCCGTTTGTCAAGTTCATATAGGTTCCCAAAGTAATTACTAGCCAAGCAATTAATCCATAAGCATAGGTTATGATAACCAATTCATATGAGCAACAATAATCAAAAGGAAGAGAAAATCAATTCAAATAAAGCAATGGGTTCAATTACAATCTTAGATTAAAAACTAGTTACATAGAGGACAAAGAAAAAGAAAGATAAAGGATGGCTTCCCCATTGTTGTTGGATGAAACTCCATTGAAGCACCTCCATTGAAGCTCCTCCAAGCTTTAGAAGAACCATGGCCAATGGCCATGGACTCCCTCTTTCTGCTCCAAGCTTCCTCTCTCTCTCTCTCTCTAAATCTGATTTTGGAACTCTAGATGTCATAAAATGGAGGTTACATGTTATATTTATAGTGCCCAATGTGAAACCCTAGCTTAGCCCATGAAAAATGACCAAAAGGGGCTGAAAATCGCGAAATCTGACAAGTCTGGCGCGCCCGCACGCTGGCTGGTGCGCCCCCGCCCATGCCGCTGCCCAGCCGCACGCCCATGCCGCCTGACACGGTGCGCCCGCGCCCATTCCGCGCGCCCGCGCACATTCCGCGCGCCCGCGCGCTTCGTGCTGTCACCCGACTCAGCTTTGACGTCTGTTAGTAAAATGGCCATAACTTTCGCATACGAACTCGAAATAAGGCGATTCAAGAGGATATGGAAAGCTAAGAAGTAGCTCTACAACTTCCATAACTGGAGTTCGAAAAGATAATGGCTGGAGAAAGGTTGAAATTGAGCTCGAAGTGGCCGCTGTGTAAAATTCATGCAAAATCTGATGGTAAAATGACCGTAACTCTCTCATACTAACTTCAAATTGGATGATTCCGGATTTTCCCGAAATCTGAGATTAATATCTACAACTTTCGCTCTTTGAGTTTTGAGAGATTCAGATTGGATCATGGTTGAAATTGGGCCGCAAGCAGCTGTTATGTCAATGTTAGGCTCAAAATGGCAAACTAGGCATCCACGAGCGTTGGTGATCAACTAGCACTTGCTCCATTTCCTACAAAACTAAGTAAAAACACATAAAAACAATACAAAACATATAAAAGCAATATAAAACCACAATATCTAAAAATAAGATAAAAACACAATAAAACCACATAAAGTACCCAAAGACTTATAAATTATCAAGGTCAAAAGTACCCAAATTGTGTGTATACAACACACTCATCACACAAGTAACTCCTTCAACTCTACTAGTGTCATCCTGTATGGTGCCTTCGAAACTGGCGTCGTACCAGGTGCAAGATCGATAACAAACTCAATCTCCCTATCCGGAGGTAGACCTCGTAAATCATCGGGAAATACATCTTGAAATTCCCTAACTACAGGTCTTTGATCTAGCTTTGCTCCTTCCTTTCAAGTATCTACTATATATGTCAAATAACTTGTATAACCCTTCCTAAGCAATCTCGCCGCTTGCATTACTGTCAGACATTGAGATCGTTTAGGTGAGCAACCATCGTTGAACACTACCTTTGACTTCGACGCAGTCACTAGGTTTACACGCTTTCGATGGCAATCAATCATTGCATTATGATTAACCAATCAATCTATGACTAAGATTATATCGAATTCCCCTAGCTGTATAGGAAAGAGGTCCACAAGAAAGTTGTGTCCCTTAATCTCTACGTTACAATCTTTATATACAGTTTTAACGGGAATTATCTCTCGATTTGCAATTTCCACATTGAAAGGTATGTCTAAGTCTTCGCATGGCATATTCAAATTCTTAGCAAAGCTATTAGACACAAATAAACAAGTAGCACCAGAGTCGAATAACACATATGCATTTAAAGTGTCGATAGGGATGATACCTGTCACCACGTCCTGTGAAGCAACAGCATCCCTCATCGTCATATTAAATGTTCTGGCGGTTGGACGACTCTGACCTCCAGCTCCTGTTACTATTGGTTTGAGGGTGTTGTTTGTGGTTTGATTCCCTCCCCCAGTTTGGTTCCTATTCTTTGGATAATTTCTAGATATGTGACCCGTTGCGCCACAATTATAACATTTATAATTCTGATTGCCTTGAGTGATAGTATTATTATTCTTCTTAGGATAATCAGAAGCATAATGGCCCTCCTGACCACAACTATAACAGTAAACCACCTTCCTACGACATACTCCCTGATGGTTTTTCCCACAGGTGACACAACGTTCCACCTTGTTATTCTGGTTTCTGTTGGTGGTATTGTTGTTATTGTAATTATTCCCCCTTTTCCTAAAATTAGTAGAAAAAGTGATATCCCACTTCCTCTTGTTGTTATTATTACCCCCTGTACTGACTTCTCCTTTGAATTTCCCCCTTCATTCTGACTCCTCTTCTCCTTATGGAATTTGAGAAGGTTTTCATTCTCGATCTCAGCTATGACAGCCTTCTCAAGAATCTCTGAAAATGTCTTCAACTAGAAGATTGATATCTTACTCTTTATCTGAGGTTTCAACCCTTCCTCAAATCTCCTAGTTTTTCTTGTCTCAGAGTTTACTTGATGTGGGGCAAAACGAGACAATTCGTTAAACTTGGCTGTATACTGAGATACAGTCATTTTCCCTTATTTTAACTCTAGAAATTTTACCTCCATTCGGTCTTGCATTGTTTGTGGAAAGTAATTTTCAAAGAATAATTCTTTGAATCTTACCCAAGGAACTACTCCTTCACCGACCCTGGTTTTTGTGGTTTCCCACCAAAAGTTTGCCTCACCTTTTAGGAAAAAGGTCGCAAAGATTGTCTTTTGTTCCTCATTCACGTTGGTTACAGTGAAAAATTTTCCATTTCAGTTACCCAAGTTTGGGCTTCAACTGGATCCGCAGTTCCCTTGAACTCAGGTGGTCAAACGGTTTTAAAGTCCTTAAATGCTGACCTATGTGGATTATTTGGGTTAGGTTGGTGTGGTGGATGACCTTGTAAGGCTCCTAATAGTAGGTCTACTAGTTGTTGAGTGGGGTTTATGTCCATTAGTCTCATTTCTGGTCTGGTTTCTTCGTCCTGATGCCATGATTCTAAAATAAAGAAAAACAAGTATAAATACAAGGATATACTACACATAGAACTAACAATTTGATTGTACAAACACAATTTGTATATCACATGCAGAACGGTTACATATTCGACTAGTGGTTTATATTACCACAAGTTAATACAAAGGATTTCCTATTTTACAACCCAAAATCTTTATAATACAAACTACAGCAAACAAACTTAAGTACTAAACTAGACTGAACGATCACGTGTCTCCTTATAAGCATCCTGAACCATATGACAGACCACTGATCTATTTATCATATAATCTACCTTCCTCTCCTCGACGGGATACCTAAGTACCCGACGTTCTAAGCCTTGGAATGTATCCCGACATCCCTTGTCAGCTCGGTACAACTGCATCTGAGCATCTTGCCTTTCCTTCTAGGTATTCTGGAGAAGTGTCCTAAGACGGTGAGTGTTATCCCTTTCACTCTCCAATAACCCTTCAGCTACATATGCTCGAAAATTAGCAGCCTCTAAATCTGCGGATGACTGCTGGACTAATCCCGTCACTATCTCCTCGTGTCTATCGACACGCATCATCTGACTCGTTCCAATCTCCTCATCAGGATCAGGATCTACTAGCTATCCATCTATGGGATGTTCAACCTCCTCAACATCTAGTATCTCCTGGTCGTGCAGAAGTTCTTCCTCCTATGGGTCCTCCTCCTCTGGTGTCCCTAGTGCGGGATATATCTCTTCTGGATCTTCTTCTGACTCACTCTCTATCAGCCACCCTACCATGGGTTGGTCTATCACTAGGAGGTCATTCCAATTTGTCTCTAACATCCTACAAAAGAATTTTAGTTGTTTAGTATTAAAGCGAAGCAAATTTACACATAATATAAAGCTTTTAAGATTATTTTATGTATGATTAAGTATTTTACGGACTCAATGACTATATCCTAAGGTAATTCCTAACAACCTTAGAGCTATAATCTACAGCTCTGATACCAACCTGTGACGCCCCCAATTTCTCTACACTTCTCTGTAGCAGATCTAGTGCTCACGTGAAACTATACAACTATAAATATTCAATAAAATATGACTTCTATCTATCCAAGGTTCACAGTATCCCATAACAGATGATAATTCTTGCCAGAACGTGATCTGTGTTTGGATACCCTCACTTGGATGTATAGATTCATATCTCATGAATACTTCTTTCATATCGATATTCCCTATCTATCTGACATTCACAGTATTAACGATAAGATTGTCCATAGAACTGAGGGGCGCATTCCGGTAAAGATGGCACCTTACCGGCACTCATTAAGTGTAACCTCAGAGCTTATAGGACTTTTAATATCATTTAAATACCCTCGTTCAGATGTATAGTTCGTATAGATACTGTATTTAACTTAGTACAACTATGCTAAATAAAGTAAAGATCAAAGTATAACGCATTCGATGTAATAAAGGATGATAATATATTACATATCATTACGTTCGGTTACATCGTTCTCAGTACTAAGTTATTACAACAAAGCCTTATAAAAGATTTGAATTATTCAAAAACAGTAAATAAAACTAGTAAACATGTCATTTTCCTTTGTCTGTCCCAGAAGTGCCGGGATTATCATTTAAAACTGCAAAGAAGATATATGCGAGAATGAGCTACAAATGCTCAGCAAGTTCATTTGAAAACGTAAACACAATGTGTTTGATTTGAAAGATGTTAATGATGTATAACTGAGGGTTCTGTACATGAACCATATATTTCAATTAGTTCTATCAGTCTTCAATGACTTAGAACCGTTTGATTTCGGATATCTGGTAGGGGATCAGCCTAACCAATATCCTAGGAGTATGCATATCAACTTAAAATTTTGTGTCGATATATAATTAACATTTATCGGCACCTTATATCAAGGTATTTCAGTTCACCTTACATCAAGGTGTTCCATTTCTCAGTATAAGATGTCGTACCAAAACAATTTGGTTTGACACAACAATTTACGCTCGAATAAACTATATATGAATAATGATTCATTTCTTAAGTTATGCTGAACAAGAAGCAATAACTTTGTATCAATTGATAGCAAGATGTATAATACTTGCTTAAATGTAACAAGGTTAGAAGACTTGCCTCGTATATCTTTTACAGTTAATATAACGGTCTAAACGTTCGTTGTAAATCCTACACGATTATAAGTTTATATAGACAAATAAGCGTTTAACGATTAAATCTTTTAAGTTTTATTTCGGGTATCATAACCGCATATAAATTAGACTTCTTCTACAATATATGAAATAATTTTAGCATTATAACTGCTTACAGAATGAATATTTTTCAACTATATTTAAAATAAATTGAGCATTATAACTGCTTGCAAAATGAATATTCGGCTATTATATTTGAGAAAATTTCAGCATTATAATTGCTTATAAAATGAATATTCGGCTATTATATTTGAGAAAATTTCAGCATTATAACTTCTTATAAAATGAATATTCGGCTATTATATTTGAGAAAATTTCAGCATTATAACTGCTTATAAAATGAGTATTTTTACTAAATAGTTGAAGAAATTCGGACATAATAACTGCTTATAAAAGTATATTTTCTAATATATAATAGAAATAAATCGGACATTATAACTGCTTGTAAATAGGACTTTTGTACTATATACTTAAAATAATTTGGGCATTATAACTGCTTATAAAAGTATATTTTTAAAAGAAGAATGAAAATAATAACCACTAGAGTAATACCTCTTGTAGTTGCTAGCTTTACTTCCAATCACGCAGCGCTTCGATGCTTAGAAAGTAATTTTTATCTCACAATATCTCTCATAATATAAATATAGAGTGTTTTTGGTCTTGAACTGCTCTTGAAAAATAGTAAGGAATGAATGAACTGAGCTTGCTATTTATAGAAAAGCCAAGTTTCACTAATTGCACGTTAGGGGCTCGGCTTATTACACTTTGCACCCTAGCATATTCTTAGAATATTCTTCTAAGCAACTCAATGAAAATATCTTCCAAGCTCGACACTGCAGCTTGCAATCTAAGCTCCTCAATGAAAATATCTTCTAAGCTCGACAATGCAGCTTGCAACTGAACCTATCTTCTAAGCTCCTTAATGAAAATATCTTACAAGCTCGACAATGCAGCTTGTTACCGTAAGCACGACAAAGCACTATATCAGTTTAAGCAGCTTGACAAAAAAAATTTATTTGACCAAATTCATCGTTTACATTATAAAGTTATAAAACACCTGGTTCAAAATATCATTTCAATCTTTATTAAGAACATATGTTACAAACTTCAAATCTCATTAGGGTTTAAGGTTTTCAACTTCTCGATATCTAGTTTTTACATTATACGTTTTAATTCTAAATGTATACGATAATGTTTTCGAATCGTATTAGGTTTTCAAAGATTACCTGGACAACCGTTCATCGGAATATATCATCACATAACATAGAGTCGGAATAAGAAATTTCATTTAATAAACACATAATTTACATATACAAATCTTATTAGGGTTCCGAATATTACATTCACCCCCACTAATAAGAATTTCGTCCTTGAAATTATAGTACAGATTATAAAAACAAGTGTGGGTAATTATCTCGCATTTTACTCTCGAGCTCCCACGTAGCTTCCTCTATGTTTTTATTCCTCCAAATAACTTTGACTGAAGGTATCACTTTATTACGTAGATGTTGTTCTTTCCTATCTATGATTTCAATAGGAACTTCTTCATATGATAAATCTTTTTCGATCTGAATAGGCTCGTAATCTATAACGTGTTTATAATCGGGTTTGTATGGTCGTAACACAGACACATGAAACACGTTATGGATATGTTCTAACTCAGGAGGTAAGGCTACCTCATAAGCTACTTCACCTATCCTTCTTAATATCTAAAATGGTCCAATGAATCTCGGACTCAATTTTCCCTTCTTGTCGAAACGTATTTTGCCTTTCTACGGAGAAACTTTTAAAAACACGTGACTACCGACATCGAAATCTTGTAGCTTCCTGTGTTGATCCGCATATTTTTTCTGTCGATCTTGAGACGCTTGCAATCTTCCTCGTATAATTCGAACTACCTCAGCGGTTTGTTGAACTATTTCGGGTCCTAGCATTTGTCGCTCACCGACCTCGTCCCAACATAAAGGCATCCTACATTTTCTTCCATACAGAGCTTCAAATGGTGGCATTCCTATGCTGGCATGATAGCGATTATTGTAGGCAAACTCTACCAAAGGTAACTGATCTTCCCAACTTCCCTTGAAGTCCATGATGCAAGTGCGCAACATGTCCTCCAATGTTTGAATGGTTCTCTCACTTTGACCGTCAGTTTGTGGGTGGTAAGTTGTGCTTAATCTCAACTGGGTTCCTAAATGTTTCTGGAGACTTGTCCAAAAATTTGAAGTAAATCGTGGGTCTCGATCTGATACTATAGAAATAGGGACTCCATGTCTAGAAATAACTTCATTGATGTAAAGTTTGGCTAACTAATTAAGACTAAAGTTGACTTTTATGGGTAGAAAATGAGCTGATTTGGTAAGACGATCAACAATTATCCAAATGGCATTGTGACCTTTCTGTGTATTTGGGAGACCAACTACGAAATCCATGGTAATATGTTCCCATTTCCACTGGTGTGTCGTCGCAAGCACCCAAAAATAAAAACCATACTGCAAAAGATATTAATGTAGTAGTGCAAGTAAGAGTCGATCCCACAGAGAATGATTAGTCTAAACTTATACTTTGTAAAGCAAAAGGGGGGTTGGAATTTTATTTAACTAATTAACTGAAACAGAATTAAAGTAATAAGAATAAAATAAAGACTCTAGTTCTTCCGTTCGATATCACCTTATCATAGCAATATTTATCCTTCAATGAAATTAATAGCCCTAGGTAACAACAAGCTCTGCTACCCGAAACTCCCCTTAATTATCACTCAATGAAACAAGCTCTTCACAAGATTCTAACCATTATACAACCTAGAACAAGCTCTCTAGATTTAATATAATAGCAGCATTAAGAACTAGGGAATTAGACTATTTCAAGCAACAATCACACAAGCTCGGATTATTTAACCTGTCTTCCAATAATCATAGCAATACTCAAAAGCTTGACCACAATCATGTATCACTAATTGCTACTTGTGATTAGGAACAATATCAATTACACGTAATATTATCCCTTAATCTAGCAAATGATATTAATCAAATTAACTTAACTGATCACATTAAATCAATCGGAATAAATATCATTCAATAGTTAAAACAGATTATCGAGAATGAACTTCATATAAGAAGGAACAAATAATGTATAAAAAAGTTCAGCATCCCATTGGAACTAAATAAAAGAAAAGAGAAGAGTTCATAGCAAATATGCAAATATAATTTACAAGATATTCAACAATAATAAAATATAAAAAATAAAGGAAGAGTTTAGAGAAGAAAAACTATGTTTTGACATCCGACTGTCACTTTGGATCACAATCTTCAATCTCCAAACATTCGCCTTCGATTCTTCGCTTCCATAAATGTTGATTTCTTGCTTGCTCTTGAACTATAAAAATGGAGAGGAGAGTAGTCTCCCCCTGAAGGTCTACTTTCTCTCCCTACTCCTATACTAACAAACTAATGTGGAGAATGGATACAAGGAATTGGTGTATGAATTTGTGATGAATTAGTGTGTGAATTTGGTGTATTGGTGTTGAAACACCTCTTGTTATTTATAGGCACTCAAGCATACAAGATGGTCAAGATCCAACAACTAATCTAAGTCATGTGCATCAGCCATCCAAAGCAAATAACAAGCCAAAAACGTGCCCATGTGATGTGCTAAAAATTCAAATATGTCAACTAACTGATCAACACCTTGTAAGCCAATTTTTAATTAGCAAACCACCGAATTTGGACTTGGGCAAAGAACAAACATTGTAGCCCTGGAGTTTTTAATGAATTTGGGCTTGTGAATCACCTGATTTGGAGTTGGGAAACTCAAGTTATGGCCCAAATACTCCAACTGGTCTGAACAGAAATCCAGTCCATGCGGGATTCGGATTAGCTATCTAAAAATCAATATTTGGAGGCCCAAATGAACTCGAAATTTTTCCCAACATACCTTTCTAGAAAGCTTGAGAAGTCTACTACAATCTTTAAGAAGAACACATTTTTATTTGGAAACTCTAACACAATTCAAATCTCAACCGAAGCCCCAAAGGTCAATCTGTCCAAAAACTCAATTTCCTAAAATTTTCAGCTTTGACGTATGTTGGTAAAATGGTCATAACTCTCTCATCCGAACTTCGATTTAGGCGTTTTAAGATGATTCGAAAAGCTAAGAAATAGATCTACAACTTTCCTTCTTTGAGCGTTGAGAGATAAAGGTTGGATCAAGGACAAAATTGGGCCTCAATGGGCTACTGTGTCAATGATAAATTATGGACATTGATCCAAATACCCTTTTATTCTTTTTTCGTGCAAAACAAAATAAAAATACATAAAAGTGATACAAAGACATATTTCGTAACAATAAGATAAAAACACATAAAAAAGAATATAAATTACTCAAAAACTCACAAATCATCAAGCTAAAAATACTCAATTTATAGGTATAAAATTGACTTATCATCCACTCAGGAATTTCTAAGGGTTGTAATAGTCCACTCGCCTTTTGGTGTTCAGCTTTAACCCTTTGACACGTTAAACATTTACTTACCCACTCTGTTATTTCTCTTTTCATATTAGACCACCAAAAGTGTCAGCTTAAATCTTTGTACATTTTTGTACTACGTGGATGTACAACGAACTTAGAACTATGGGCTTCATTCAATATTTCATCTTTCAATTCTTGTACTGAGGGTACCCAAATTCTATCTTCGTACCTCAGTACTCCATCCTTATCCATTCTGAATTTGTTATTCTTTTTATGGGTTATTTCAGTCTTACACTTCTGACACTCTACATTCGTCTCCTGTAGTCTCTTGACTCTCTCCAACAAAGTTGAACCATTTTCCACAACAAATAACTTTTGGGTAGAATTCACTGGAACTCTTACCTCGATCTCAAGTTTGTCAAACTCTTTTATCAGTACTTCGTTGTTGGTTATTATATTCAACTTTTCTTGGTTCTTCCTACTTAATGCGTCTACTACGTCGTTGGCTTTCCCTGGATGATATAAGATTTCACAGTCGAAATCCTTTATCAATTCTAGCCATCTCCTATGCCTCATGTTTAACTCCTTTCGCGTGAAAATATACTTTAGACTTTTATGATCTGTATATATCTCACACATTTTTCTCCATACAAGTAATGCCTCCAAATTTTCAAGGCAAATACTACAGCGGCTAACTCAAGATCATGCGTAGGATACTTCTTTTCATAATCTTTGAGTTGTCGTGATGCATATGCAATCACCTTCCCATGTTGCATCAACACACAACCTAATCCCTTGTGTGATGCATCACTATAAACGACAAGGCCTCCTGTATCATCGGGTAAAGATAACACTGGTGCCATGCTCAATCGTTTCTTCCATTCTTGAAAGCCTTCTTCACATTTATCTGTCCAGACGTACTTTACCGTCTTTCGAGTTAAATTGATTAGCAGGGTTGCTATTTTTGAAAAATCTTGTATAAAACGTCGATAGTACCCTGCTAAATCGAGAAAACTTTGTACTTCTGTTGGAGTTGTTGGTTGTTCCCAATTTACAACTACCTCTATCTTTGCTGGATCCACCGCTATTCCATTCTTGTCAATTACATGACCCAAGAACTGGACTCTTTCCAACCAGAACTCACACTTGGAAAACTTTGCGTAAAGTTATTCCTTGCGTAATATCTCTAATACGCTTCTTAAGTGTTCAACATGCTCTTCTTTTGTTCTCGAGTATACTAAAATATCATCGATGAACACAACGACATAATTGTCTAAGCATGGTTTAAACACTCGGTTCATTAAGTCCATGAATGCTGCCGGCGCATTTGTTAATCCAAAGGACATCACAAGAAACTCATAATGTCCATAGCGTGTTCTAAACGCTGTCTTCGGCACATCTTCCTTTCTTACCTTTAATTGATGCTAACCTGATCGTAGGTCGATTTTTGAAAAGTGTTCGTCCCCTTTCAATTGTTCAAACATATCATCAATTCTTGGTAAAGGATATTTGTTCTTTATGGTCAACTTATTTAATTCTCTATAGTCAACACATAACCTCAAAGTTCCATCCTTCTTCTTTACAAACAACACCGGTGCTCCCCAAGGTGAAACTCTAGGTTGTATGTACTTTTTGTCTAAGAGTTCTTGTAACTGCACAAGTAACTCCTTCAACTCTACTGGTGCCATCCTGTACGGTGCCTTCGAAACTGGCGTCGTACCAGGTGCAAGATGGATAACAAACTCAATCTCCCTATCCGGAGGTAGACCTCGTAAATCATCGGGAAATACATCTTGAAATTCCCTAACTATAGGTATTTGATCTAGCTTTGCTCCTTCCTTTCGAGTATCTACTATATATGCCAAATAACCTGTATAACCCTTCCTAAGCAATCTCGCCGCTTGCATTACTGTCAGACATCGAGATCGTTTAGGTGAGCAACCACCGTTGAACACTACCTTTGACTTTGATGTAGTCACTAGGTTTACACGCTTCCGATGGCAATCAATCATTGCATTATGATTAACCAACCAATCCATGCCTAAGATTATATCGAGTTCCCCTAGCTGTATAGGAAAGAGGTCCACAAGAAAGTTGTGTCCCTTAATCTCTACGTTACAATCTTTATATACAGTTTTAACGGGAATTATCTCTCGATTTGCAATTTCCACATTGAAAGGTATGTCTAAGTCTTCGCATGGCAAAGCTATTAGACACAAATGAACAAGTAGCACCAGAGTCGAATAACACATATGCATTTAAAGTGTCGATAGGTATGATACTTGTCACCACGTCCTGTGAAGCAACAGCATCCCTCATCGTCATATTAAATGTTCTGGCGGTTGGACGACTCTGACCTCCAGCTCCTGTTACTATTGGTTTGAGGGTGTTGTTTGTGGTTTAATTCCCTCCCCCAGTTTGGTTCCTATTCTTTGGACAATTTCTAGATATGTGACCCGTTGCGCCACAATTATAACATTTATAATTCTGATTGCCTTGAGTGATAGTATTATTATTCTTCTTAGGATAATCAGAAGCATAATGGCCCTCCTGACCACAACTATAACAGTAAACCACCTTCCTACGACATACTCCCTGATGGTTTTTCCCACAGGTGACACAACGTTCCACCTTGTTATTCTGGTTTCTGTTGGTGGTATTGTTGTTATTGTAATTATTCCCCCTTTTCCTAAAATTAGTAGAAAAAGTGATATCCCACTTCCTCTTGTTGTTATTATTACCCCCCTGTACTGGCTTCTCCTTTGAATTTTCCCCCTTCATTATGACTCATCTTCTCCTTATGGAATTTGAGAAGGTTTTCATTCTCGATCTCAGCTATGACAACCTTCTCAAGAATCTCTGAAAATGTCTTCAACTAGAAGATTGATATCTTACTCTTTATCTGAGGTTTCAACCCTTCCTCAAATCTCCTAGTTTTTCTTGTCTCAGAGTTTACTTGATGTGGGGCAAAACGAGACAATTCGTTAAACTTGGCTGTATACTGAGATACAGTCATTTTCCCTTATTTTAACTCTAGAAATTTTACCTCCATTCGGTCTTGCATTGTTTGTGGAAAGTAATTTTCAAAGAATAATTCTTTGAATCTTACCCAAGGAACTACTCCTTCACCGGCCCAGGTTTTTGTGGTTTCCCACCAAAAGTTTGCCTCACCTTTTAGGAAAAAGGTCGCAAAGATTGTCTTTTGTTCCTCATTCACGTTGGTTACAGTGAAAAATTTTCCATTTCAGTTACCCAAGTTTGGGCTTCAACTGGATCCGCAGTTCCCTTGAACTCAGGTGGTCCAACGGTTTTAAAGTCCTTAAATGCTGACCTATGTGGATTATTTGGGTTAGGTTGGTGTGGTGGATGACTTTGTAAGGCTCCTAATAGTAGGTCTACTAGTTGTTGAGTGGGGTTTGTGTCCATTAGTCTCATTTCTGGTCTGGTTTCTTCGTCCTGATGCCATGATTCTAAAATAAAGAAAAACAAGTATAAATACAAGGATATACTACAGATAGAACTAACAATTTGATTGTACAAACACAATTTGTATATCATATGCAGAACGGTTACATATTCGACTAGTGGTTTATATTACCACAAGTTAATACAAAGGATTTCCTATTTTACAACCCAAAATCTTTATAATACAAACTACAGCAAACAAACTTAAGTACTAAACTAGACTGAACGATCACGTGTCTCCTTATAAGCATCCTGAACCATATGACAGACCACTGATCTATCTATCATATAATCTACCTTCCTCTCCTCGACGGGATACCTAAGTCCCCGACGCTCTAAGCCTTGGAATGTATCCCGACATCCCTTGTCAGCTCGGTACAATTACATCTGAGCATCTTGCCTTTCCTTCTAGGTATTCTGGAGAAGTGTCCTAAGACGGCGAGTGTTATCCCTTTCACTCTCCAATAACCCTTCAGCTACATATGCTCGAAAATTAGCAGCCTCTAAATCTGCGGATGACTGCTGGACTAATCCCGTCACTATCTCCTCGTGTCTATCGACACGCATCATCTGACTCGCTCCAATCTCCTCATCAGGATCAGGATCTACAAGCTATCCATCTATGGGATGTTCAACCTCCTCAACATCTAGTATCTCCTGGTCGTGCAGAAGTTCTTCCTCCTATGGGTCCTCCTCCTCTGGTGTCCCTAGTGCGGGATATATCTCTTCTGGATCTTCTTCTGACTCACTCTCTATCAGCCACCCTACCATGGGTTGGTCTATCACTAGGAGGTCATTCCAATTTGTCTCTGACATCCTACAAAAGAATTTTAGTTGTTTACTAAGCGAAGCAAATTTACACATAATATAAAGCTTTTAAGATTATTTTATGTATGATTAAGTATTTTACGGACTCAATGACTATATCCTAAGGTAATTCCTAACTACCTTAGAGCTATAATCTACAGCTCTGATACCAACCTATGACGCCCCCAAATTCTCTACACTTCCCTGTAGCAGATCTCGTGCTCACGTGAAACTATACAACTATAAATATTCAATAAAATATGACTTCTATCTATCCAAGGTTCACATTATCCCATAACAGATGATAATTCTTGCCAGAACGTGATCTGTGTTCGGATACCCTCACTTGGATGTATATATTCATATCTCATGAATACTTCTTTCATATCGATATTCCCTATCTATCTGACATTCATAGTATTAACGATAAGATTGTCCATAGAACTGAGGGGCGCATTCCGGTAAAGATGACACCTTACCGACGCTCATTAAGTGTAACCTCAGAGCTTATAGGACTTTTAATATCATTTAAATACCGCCATTCAGATGTATAGTTCGTATAGATACTGTATTTAACTTAGTACAACTATGTTAAATAAAGTAAAAGATCAGAGTATAACGCATTCGATGTAATAAAGGATGATAATATATTACATATCATTACGTTCGGTTACATCGTTCTCAGTACTAAGTTATTACAACAAAGCCTTATAAAAGACTTGAATTATTCAAAAACTGTAAATAAAACTAGTAAACATGGCATTTTCCTTTGTCTGCCCCGGAAGTGCCGGGATTATCATTTAAAACTGCAAAGAAGATATATGCAAGAATGAGCTACAAATGCTCAACAAGTTCATTTGAAAACGTAAACACAATGTGTTTGATTTGAAAGATGTTAATGATGCATAACTGAGGGTTCTGTACATGAACCATATATTTCAATTAGTTCTATCAGTCTTCAATGACTAAGAACCGTTTGATTTCGGATATCTGGTAGGGGATCAGCCTAACCAATATCCTAGGAGTATGCATATCATCCTATAATTTTGTGTCGATATATAATCAACATTTACCGGCACCTTATATCAAGGTGTTTCAGTTCACCTTACATCAAGGTGTTCCATTTCTCAGTATAAGATGTCGTACCAAAACAATTTGGTTTGACACAACAATTTAAGCTCGAATAAACAATATATGAATAATGATTCATTTCTTAAGTTATGCTGAACAAGAAGCAATAACTTTGTATCAATTGATAGCAAGATGTATAATACTTGCTTAAATGTAACAAGGTTAGAAGACTTGCCTCGTATATCTTTTACAGTTAATATAACGGTCTAAACGTTCGTCGTAAATCCTACACGATTATAAGTTTATATAGACAAATAAGCGTTTAACGATTAAATCTTTTAAGTTTTATTTCGGGTATCATAACCGTATATAAATTAGACTTCTTCTACAATATATGAAATAATTTTAACATTATAACTGCTTACAGAATGAATATTTTTCAACTATATTTAAAATAAATTGAGCATTATAACTGCTTGCAAAATGAATATTCAGCTATTATATTTGAGAAAATTTCAGCATTATAATTGCTTATAAAATGAATATTCAGCTATTATATTTGAGAAAATTTCAGCATTATAACTGCTTATAAAATGAATATTCGGCTATTATATTTGAGAAAATTTCAGCATTATAACTGCTTATAAAATGAGTATTTTTACTAAATAGTTGAAGAAATTCGGACATAGTAACTGCTTATAAAAGTATATTTTCTAATATATAATAGAAATAAATCGGATATTATAACTGCTTGTAAATAGGACTTTTGTACTATATACTTAAAATAATTTGGGCATTATAACTGCTTATAAAAGTATATTTTTAAAAGAAGAATGAAAATAATAACCACTAGAGTAATACCTCTTGTAGTTGCTAGCTTTACTTCCAATCACGCAGCGCTTCGATGCTTAGAAAGTAATTTTTATCTCACAATATCTCTCAGAATATAAATATAGTGTTTTTGGTCTTGAACTGCTCTTGAAAAATAGTAAGGAATGAATGAACTGAGCTTGCTATTTATAGAAAAGCCAAGTTTCCCTAATTGCATGTTAGGGGCTCGGCTTATTACACTTTGTACCCTAACATATTCTTAGAATATTCTTCTAAGCTCCTCAATGAAAATATCTACCAAGCTCGACAATGCAGCTTGCAATCTAAGCTCCTCAATGAAAATATCTTCTACGCTCGACAATGCAGCTTGCAACTGAACCTATCTTCTAATCTCCTCAATGAAAATATCTTACAAGCTCGACAATGCAGCTTGTTACCGTAAGCACGACAAAGCACTATATCAGTTTAAGCACGACAAATCAGCTTACTAAAAATAATTTGTCGGGATACTTCTTGGTGAAATCGTGGAAAGCACGACAAATCATTTTCTCAATGTAAGCACGACTAAGCAGCTTGACAAAAAAATTTTATTTGACCAAATTCATCGTTTACACTATAAAATTATAAAACACCTGGTTCGAAATATCATTTCAATCTTTATTAAGCACATATGTTACAAACTTCAAATCTCATTAGGGTTTAAGGTTTTTAACTTCTCGATAACTAGTTTTTACATTATACGTTTTAATTTTAAATGTATACGATAATGTTTTCGAATCGTATTAGGTTTTCAAATATTACCTGGACAACCGTTCATCAGAATATATCATCACATAACATAAAGTCGGAATAAGAAATTTCATTTAATAAACACATAATTTACATATACAAATCTTATTAGGGTTCCGAATATTACAGTTTTACTCGCCTGTCAATAGGAATTCCTCTAGTGATAGTAGTACAAGTGATTCTTGGACTTGAGATCATCATAGTATCTTGTGTATGATGAGTTATACTTTGACATGTCCCTTAAGACCTTTAAGGTATATAAAAGGGTATGATTAGGTATAATAAGTTGTACATGGAGATAGGTGAATGATCAACAAAGAATCTACCACGTTTAGTAAAAGATGTGAATGTCCTATGTGATTCAATAAATGACAACTCAGTAGTCCTTGGCCAAGGCAGAATGAAATTAGAAATAAGTTTCTAATTTGCATTATTTAAAGTTGTGCATTTGGGAATCGAAATACATATAATTAAATAAAATAAGACTTGACAGAAATTTCATGTCTTATATTTAATTGGGACATTGTTTGGTAGAAGGATTGAATTGTACGGTAACTATGCACTGAAAGGTTCTTTAGTGATTAATGTTGAAATCTATATTATCTGAAAAGTCGTTGATCGCTAAGGGGGCTTACCCTTATTGTAGAATAAATATTATTTATTTAAATAAATTAAATAGTTTAATTTATTTATTTAAATATACTTAGAATTGTTCTAATTGATTTATTCACAACCGGTTTAATATGGAGAACCTAAAGGGTTACATCGCAAAAGGAAAAATATTTATTTAAGAAGTAAATGGCATAATTGTAATAATAAGTTAAGTATATTTAATTTAGTCTATGGAGATAGAATAAATTAAATGGCTTAATATTTATTATTTAATATTTTTGAAATATTAAATATAAATTAATAAGAGGAGTCTTATTATTATTATTACTATTACTATTATTTAATTACTAATAGGGATTGAGAATTAATTAATAGAAGTACTCTCTCATAAATTCCTAATTGGATTAGGAGCATTATTAATTAAAGGAGTTTAATTATAATAGAAACCCTAATCCTAAATAGTTTAGGGAAGGGTTATTCCTACATCTATAAATAAGAGGAGTCTTATCATAGATTAGGGTTACACACTCTTGCATTAGATTGTGGAGAGTACTAGCAATTTCTATAGAGATAGAAACTAGGGTTTTGCCAACACCCATCTTCTTGAATAGATATTATTCCTTGGTGGATCACCTCTAGAGGCCAAATGCTTGGGTGGCTAACATTGATCAAAGGAAGGAATTTAGTCGGTGAAATTCAAGGAGAACGCGAAGGAATTAGAGGTGAACTTGTACCTGAGGAAGCACAGTTCTACGAGGGTATAATTTTTTAATCTCTATGAAAAATTTTAAAATCCGTTTTATCACGCTTTCGCTATATTTATGTAATTTGATTGCATGATTGCATTATATACAAGCCTAACAGTGGTATCAAAGCCTAATCCTTGCGTTAATTATTGATTGTGATGATTCCATGTATGAATTGATATGCGATACGATCGGATTTTTGGGCTGAAAAAAATTTCTGATTCAGCGGCGCGGCGCGGCCGCGCCTGAACCCAGAAAATGTTTCTGGGGTGATTCAGCGGTTCTCTTTATATGTGCAGGTGATGTAATCACATGATACAGGACATATTTATTACGATGATGACGGTATGACAGTTGTATGTCATTTACATGACATTTATTTATTTGACTGAACGATAAAAGGGCATGAAGAAGCTTCCCTTCCGTTAGGTTTATCAGAGGTTGACCTACCCTAGGGTTACTCTCGCGGGCTTTTCGGCATGAAGGTCCCCAAATATTCGCAATCTACTCGTCTGAATCCTTTCGATTGGAGCGGATTTGGGTGGTGCGTTTCCTGAGCCATCTCCGGGGAGCAGCCCCTTCGAGTCCAGTAATAAGCAACCGACAGGTTCGCCTCAGGAGGAGGTACTCTCTCAACATACATTCACATTCATCGTCCTCACCGTATGCAAATGATTACTTTTAAAGTAAAACAATTTCATTCAATCATTCATTCATTGGGCAAAACACACATTCACACAACAAAAGGTAAATAAAATCAAAATATCGCACACGCACACATTTTATGAATTTTTTGAAGGATAGGGTAGCATCAAGATTTGAACGCGGCTTAAGCCCTCTAATCTCCCCAGCAGAGTCGCCAGCTGTCGACGCCGGTTTTGTCTTTTCCAATTTTAGCCTTTTGATTGAATAATTTTTGGAAAAGGTCGGCATTGATGTCGACGGGGTTTTGAAAGATCGTTTTTTATGATGAGCCAATTAACCAGAGTCGCCAGTTGGTATATTTGAAATGGATGTACCAACTCATCCGAGTTTTCATTTTTTATTAATCGCTGGCTCATATGTGACTCCGAATTAATTGGTCTGCAAATCGAGATTCATAGAGTTCGGGGGCTTGCTTAAGCGAGGGGAAGGTGTTAGGCACCCCCCGACTTCCGTGAAACACGGTTACCGCAATCTCGATGCTTTCCTATCCTTTAATTCATGAATGTGTGTGTGTATGTGCGCGCGCGTGTGTGTGTGTGCCTATGTGAATGTTGTGGTGAGTTTGTATGAAAGAATCATTTGGATTTTTAGGGAAAGTCGTGCTTTAATTTGAGGACGCTTTGGAATGTCTTTTCGTCATACACGAGAAAGCTTTATGAGAAAGGTATGATTTTAATTGTCAAAACTGTAAGGTTTTCATTAGGTGTTGTTTTGGCAAAACAAGAGTTTTTAAACCTTCGTCAAAATAGGAATCGAGATCTATACGTTGCTTTCACAGAATGACGGCAATTTCTAGGATCTCTTTAACCCTATGCACAACGGTTTAATAAAACGTCATAAAATCATTTTGTGTGATGTTTTGGAAAACGATTTTTTCTTTGCCTTCTCGTTAAAGAGGAATCAACATTCACTAGCACTCCCAATTTCTTATCCTCGTGATGCTAATAACCTAATTTGATTGATTTTACGAAAATCCTAATCTTTTAGCTTTGAAATCAATTTTAGGTCATAAATCAAATCAAGCATTAAAATGCATTGGGGCTATTCATGGGCATGTAAGCCATCCAAATAAACCCCAACGCCCACAATTGCATACTTCACTATTACGGGGCCTTAAACCCGATTTTCAACTTGATATCGTTTTAAGGCCCGACGATTACATACTTACAATGAAGACTACATCGTTCCTCTACATATATCAAAATATGTCCATCATCGGATTTGGACCACGGGGTCGCATTCCTAGGCTCACATCCAAAATTGCCACACACCCACAATATCCTAAAATAACAATCTAAACAATCTATGCACGATACATCATTATAATGAGCTAAAGATTACATCAAACGGATATCATCGGGCCATTAGGGGGAATTTCGTTCCGATGAGACCCTCACTAATAGTCCCTAATCCATGGCTCCACAATAACATGTAAGAAAAACTACATTTAAGGTAATTCGGATGACAAAAAGCTTAACAAAAATGGTATAACATAATGCTATAACAAAGGGTTTTTCACCTTGCAAATGATCCTCACAATATGTATGAACTTGTATATTGAGTAGAGTATATAATATATGATATATAATCTCACAAAATGGATACAATTCCTCACTATTTTCTCTCTTTTCTCTCTTGATTTTCTCTTATTTTCTGCTGTTTTCTTCTTCTTTTTCTCCAGCTGCTGCCGCCTCCCCTTCTCCTTCTGTTTCTGGATGAAAACTGACCTGATAAGGGGTTGCCCTAGGCAGCCGCAGATTAATCTGCGGCTGGCCTTGGTTTTCCCCCGCTCGAGTCCCGTGTCGTCTCGAGTTCCGTCCTTGGCCGCGGATTGATCTGCGGTTGGCTGTGCTGATTTTCTCGTTCTCCATACCTCACTTCGATTCTCGTGTCGTACCGTTGGTTTCCGCTGAAAGGCTTGCATTTTGCAGTCCGGGAACCGCTGGGAAAAGTGTCACATCATTCATGGGTGCTTGCTTCGCCCGTTGTCGTGTCAGCCTTGATCGCAAGTCGTCGTGGTGGCTTTGAGTGTTCGCACTTATGTCCACCTTCCGTCTCGTAGACTGGGTTTAATTGACGACTTTGCCCTCCTGTCAAGGTTAGTATAGGAAACGCAAAATTTGGGTGTCTACATGACCAATGTGTGATTGGAATTATTTTAGAGGATGCTTGTATGTATGAGTTTTTATAAATGGGGTCTGCGTACCTCGTCTTCTCTAATTTTTCTTAATGTAAATTCTATCTCCCTCCTATGTACTGCTGATCAAGGTTTCTATTTATTGTAAATATTTTTTTTTGTAATACGACTAGTTATAATTAATTGTGAAGAATTGGAGACAAAGGAGCAAGGGGCGCTTGAAGACCCGTTTGTATTGGAGCCCGAGTTTAAATGTAATAGTTATATTTAAATTTAATTCTTGCACTCTAGGTTTGACCTTTTGGTTCACTTGGTGGCTCTAGTGAACCAAACTAGAATAAAAGTCCATAATCAATCCGGGTAGAATATAGTATTCTATATTTGCATGTTTACTATATATATATATATTATATATTATACAATATGCTTCGCATGTTAAATAATATGACGCGTATTTTATATATATATGTACATGCGCGCTAAACAAGATGAGACTAATAACAACAAACCCTTCAAAGACATCATATTAAGTCCTAAGCGTTCAAAGATATTTGGAATATCGAACGTCGCCTTCTAGCATGGTAAAACGATAGAGTATTGATTATTTAATATGAGTTTGTTGTGTCACACAAGGCAAGTATTAAATATTTAAGATGTTGTTTTTTCACATTTGATGCTTATAAATAGACTGAACAATGCTGTTTTGTTGTGTCACACAAGGACAGTGTTTTTCTTTCGAATATATATGGAAGTGCTAGGTTGGACTTAACTTGGATAATTTTGATTCGAATGTGTCACACTTGATCAAAATAATCTAAGAGGCAAAATAGAAGGAGTTACATAGTGATGTAATTGACAATAGTTGTCTACCTATTTATTTATATATAGTTTATTGTGTCACACAAGGCTATATACATTTGAAATGGGGTCCTTATTCTCACTAGCAAATCTTTAATTAGATTTGTCGAACTATATATTGAGGGTAATATAGTTTGACTAAAAAGTGAGAGATACCAATTTAAAATAAAGCCCTAATTTATTTTGGTAATTAATTAAATAAATGTATGCTAAAATGTTGTCTATTTCACATGCAGAATTTAAAAATATCAAACTCACTATCACTGCGTAGCATACTTGATGCTAACAAACTGACCGGACCGAATTACACGGACTGGTTAAGGAATCTGAGAATTGTTCTCATTGCTGAAAAGATTTCTTATGTCCTAAATTCGCCGGTCCCTGAAATGTTGCAGAAACAGCCTCTGAGGAAGAGATTGCTACTTTCAGAAAGTGGCAAGATGATGCAATCTTGGCTCAATGCATCATGCTCGCATCCATGAGTAACGAGCTTCAGCGTCAGCATGAAACTATGGATGCTCCTACTATATTGCTGCACCTCAAAGAGTTGTATGGTGAGCAAAGTAGGATTGTTAGATATCAGATATCTAAGGAGCTCTTCCTGTGACAACCCAAAAATTTATAAGATTTATTAATAAAATCTTGAATGATTAAGTAAAGGTTAAGATACAAGACCTGGAGTTCGAAACGTGAGATTGTATTGTATAAGTGAATATGAACTATGCAATATGTGCTTTTGATGTATAGTAAATATATTAGTATTATATATTTATTATATGTAAGCAGTTGTAGGGACAATTTATTTAAAGGAAATGAGATGAGTAAGATTAAAATAAGTTAAAATAATTTATAATATTAAAATTATTTTAATGTGGTAACTTGGTGGCATTAAATATACTTAATGTATAACCACCGTTTTATTAAAGAAATTATATAATACGTTATTGGATGTAATGTATGTATGTTTCTAATGTAGTGAATATATTATAATATTTACTACAGTTAAAGTGTTGAAAATAATTTAAAGAAGGGAAAAGAAAATAATTCGAATTTCCCGATAAATATTAAAATAAGAATTGAGTAAATAAATTTGCATTTTTTATATGTGATAAATATATGTATGTATATTTATTGCGCATGAATAAATTGTTATGAAACAATTTATATTACGAAGCGAAATAATTAGGTTAAGTATACAGAAATATTGTATACTTTAAATAAAGGATATTAAAATAAATTGTAGCATTGAATTATTCTAATAAAGAGAGAATATCATTTTTAATTATAATATCTTATTTATTGAATAAATTCCATTTATATGGAATATGCATTGTGAGAGGATAAATTCATTATTTATTTTCTATCAGTAATATGTGCACCTATGTGGTGTGATGCTTAGCTGTGAGATAATAAATATATATTATATATGCATATATATTTATTACGCGGGGAAATAAAATTGTTGAGAATAATTTGCGTAACGAAGGGAAAGAAGCGGTTTAAGTATATAATATTTATATATACTTTACCCAAGAGCATTAAAATAACTTCTTAAATGAATTTGTGTTAATAAAGCAAGGATACTATATTTATTATAATATCTTAAGTAAGTAAATAATTAAATTTACATGAGATATTATGTGTTGCATATTTATTTGGCATTTATAAATAAATATGTAGTGAAAACTTATTATGTTATGTTGTGTTTGATTTTGGGATTATATCATTTATATAACAAGGATGGGTTATAGATTTTATATGTTTCCAAGGGGGTAAAACATTTTAATGTGGGTGGATTAGTAACTTGAGAGTTTAACACTTAGTTACTAACTATTGGGTAATTCATTTATTCAATAAAGGTATTAAAAGAATAATTAAATTAGTGACTAATGAACTTGCCTAAGTATTTAATTAAGCAAGTTCGATGATATAATATAGCAAGCTATATGTATGAATTGAATTTAACGAGCTTAAACAATTATGAGACATGGTCCAATCAAAGTGTTGGATAGCCTAAACAATTAAGAAAAATGGCTGTCGACGCCGGGTTTTCTTCTCGCGTGTCCTTTTTAGTCTTTTCCAATTTTAACCTTTCGATTTAATGATTTTTTTTTTTTGGAAAAGGTCGGCATTGATGTCGACGGGGTTTTGAAAGATCGTGTTTTATGATGAGCCAATTAACCAGAGTCGCCAGTTGGTATATTTGAAATGGATGTACCAACTCATCCGAGTTTTCGTTTTTTTATAAATCGCTGGCTCATATGTGACTCCGAATTAATTGGTCTGCGAATCGAGATTCATAGAGTTCGGGGGCTTGCTTAAGTGAGGGGAAGGTGTTAGGCACCCCTCGACTTCCGTGAAACACGGTTACCGCAATCTTGTTGCTTTTCTATCCTTTAATTCATGAAATGTGTGTGTGTGAGCGCGCGTGTGTGTGTGTGTGCCTATATGAATGTTGTGGTGAGTTTGTATGAAAGAATCATTTGGATTTTTTAGGGAAAGTCGTGCTTTAATTTGAGAACGCTTCGGAATGTCTTTTCGATTTATACGAGAAAGCTTGATTCTTTATAAGAAAGGTTTGATTTTAATTGTCAAAACCATGAGATTTTCATTAGGTGTCGTTTTGGTAAAACACGAGTTTGTTAAACCTTGGCCAAAATAGGAATCGAGATTTATACGTTGCTTTCATAAATGATAGGCAATTTCTAGAATCTCTTTCGCCCTATGTATCAAGGTTTAGTAAAACGTCATTTTATTTATAAAATCATTTTGTGTGATGTTTTGGAAAACGATCTTTCTTTAGCTTTCTCGTTAGATAGGAATCGACATTCATTAACATTTCTCAAATTTTAACCTCGTGATTCTAATATCCTACTTTGATTGATTTTATGAAAATCTTATCATTTAGCTTTGAAACCAATTTCGTGTCATAAGTCAAATCAAGCATAAACACGCGTCGGGGCTATTCATGGGCATGTAAGCCATCAAAATGTCCCCGAACGCCAACAATCCCAAATTTCACTATTTCGGGGCCTTAAGCACGATTCTCGCCTTAGCGTCGTTTTAAGGCCCAACGATTACATATTTACAATGAAAACTATGTCATTTCTACTTCTTACATCAAGATATGTCCATCATCGGATTGGGACCCCGGGGTCGCTTTCCTAGGCTCACAACCAAGTATCCACAAACAATCGGATATTACAAGAAAATAAACCAACCCGGATAATCTAACAATACCAAGACATCCTAAAACAACGATTTAAAGGAATTGATACCAAATATAACACCTTAAAACAAACAAAGAAATTAATGAACGAATATCATCGGGTTATTAGGAAGAGTTTTATTCCGATGGAAACTTCACTCATAATCCCTAATTCATTGTTCAATCAATAAATTACATGAAAAATTGCATCTAATTTGATCAAATGATATGATAGAAATTGATATCACAAAAGAGATTTCACCTTGCAATTGATATCCAAATGGATGTAAACTTGATGTATTTGAATTGAATAAGGAGTGTATTGATACAATCAAAATCAAAAGAATTGAATTCTCTCCTTTTTTCTCTCTTTTCTTCCTATTTGATTGCAAAATTTCTCTCTTTTTCCTCTCAATTTCCGTGTTCTTTTGCTGCTGGAATTTCCTTCTTCTTCCCAATTCTAAAAATTGCTGAACCTCCTGTATGCTGCCTGAAGCTGGCTTAAATAGGCTGGCCAGAGCCAGCCGCAGATCTATCTGCGGCTGGCCGCAGATGGATCTGCGGCTGGCCAGCTGGCGCGCCTCCCATCGCACTCAGCTGGTAGTGCTGATTTCCTGGTTTCCGTGCTGGCGCACCCACTTGGCCGCAGATCTATCCGCGGCTGGCGGGCTTGACTTTCTCGATTTTCGTGCCACGCTTCGCTTTTCGTGCCGCAACGTCGGTTTTCGCTGACAGGCTCGTATTCTGCAGTCCGGGAATTTCCGGGAGACGTGCCACCGCATTCGGAAATGCCTGCCTCGGACGGCTTTATTGTCACGTAAACTTAGGTTGCCCAAAACATTGCGGCGGTGCCGGGCGCTTGCCCTTGTGCCCGCTCCTCTGCTCCCGCAAGCCGGTTCAATTGACGATTTCGCCCTCCTGTCATGGTTAGTAGAAGGAAAACGCAAAATTTGGGTGTCTACAGCTGCCCCTCTTTATCATGTTTATGAAATGATAAATGAAATGAACAGGATAAAGAATAGACACTCGATGCATGAATGACAGTGCGTAAGAACGACAGTACATACATGATGCCACACATATAGCTTATGATGCAACATAAGATGTAATGCATGCAAGACATTTCGTAAGAGTGTCAATGTATCAACCCCTTGACCGTGTTTGTTAGTCTTTGGGTTCACTCTTTCAATCTATCGTCTGGTTCGGGGCCGGGTATCGTCGCCGGTCACCCATCGCGTAACCCCCGGTTATCGTCGCCGGTTGGTTATCTTGTCGGAGCCGGTTATCGTCGCCGGACATCCATCTCATGATCGCCGGTTATCGTCGCCGGTCGACCGTCTCGTCGGGGCCGGGTATCGTCGCCGGTCACCCATCGCGTAACCCCCGGTTATCGTCGCCGGTTGGTTATCTTGTTGGAGCCGGTTATCGTCGCCGGACATCCATCTCATGATCGCCGGTAATCGTCGCCGGTCGATCGTCTCGTCGGGGCCGGGTATCGTCGCCGGTCACCCATCGCGTAACCCCCGATTATCGTCGCCGGTTGGTTATCTTGTCGGAGCCGGTTATCGTCGCCGGTCATCCATCTCGTGATCGCCGGTTATCGTCGCCGGTCGATCGTCATGTCGGGGCCGGGTATCGTCGCCGGTCACCCATCGCGTAACCCCCGGTTATCGTCGCCGGTTGGTTATCTGTCGGAGCCGGTTATCGTTGCCGGACATCCATCTCGTGATCGCCGGTTATCGTCGTCGGTCGATCGTCATGTCGGGGCCGGGTATCGTCGCCGGTCACCCATCGCGTAACCCCCGGTTATTGTCGCCGGTTGGTTATCTTGTCGGAGCCGGTTATCGTCGCCGGTCATCCATCTCGTGATCGCCGGTTATCATCGCCGGTCGATCGTCATGTCGGGGCCGGGTATCGTCGCCGGTCACCCATCGCATAACCGTTTCACTTCAACACGTCAAATGGCCTCAAGGGAGCAAGGGGGGCCCACCAGGGCCAGCCGCAGATGGATCTGCGGCCAGCCGCAGATACATCTGCGGCCAAGATCGGGATCATAAGCACTCTCCCGCCTCCAGATCTGTCACTTTCAACTTGCAATTCAAAGAGATTCTCTCGATTTTTCTGGTTCGCTAGGCCCCTTTGTCGAATTTTTTGAACTTTACTGCAAAAACTGCTCCGGTAGGATTGATCTACGCGCCACAGGTAATACTTTGACCGGTCACTTTTCAATTTCGTCAATGTTTTGCTATACATTGGACTATTCGCATGTTTAGAGATAAAATGTATGCTTTACAACGCTATGTAATGTACTATCATATGCACATGCTATGTATTAACTGTGTGGGTCCTATTTTATGTTCATGAGGCGGTCCCACGTATATGTTATTCCTTTTCTGCAATAAAATCATGCATTACATGCTGTAATTACATATATGAATGCAATTTAAATCTGTTTGAGGCTTTGATTGATGGAAAACATGTTTGGCTTAGGCCTGGGACGTCCATTTTACAAACGGAACTCTGCCGATTTTTTTTTTTTTTTTTTTTTTTTTTTTTTTTTTGATGAAACAAAATACTTGTCATATATAAATCATTTTTCACGACGATCGCACTTTCAAATAACACGAAGAAACGACACAATTATGCAGAAATAAAACAACAACAAAATAAAACTTCTTCATTCCCCCATCCTCTAGGGTTAACCACCCTGACGTCGAGCTTTACCCTTGTTTGGATATCACTGGTTTCTGGGTCCAATTATCGATGGTCAGGTCAGATGAAATGCGCTGGATAAAGGAGGGCCTCACATCGGACACCTCCCCGATGATTACGGATACGTCGCCTGAGTCCTTCTCCATATCTTCTCCAGGAATAATCAGCCCTGCCCAATCGATGACAGGCACAACTTGTTGGGCTCCCGGTGGTGTGATAACATTCGTCCCCTCCTTACTGCTTGTTGATTGTCCGGGGATATAGCATTTGGTTTCAAACTCTTTTGCGACCTCCCGTAAGAAACTTTCCCTCCGGGCCGACTCATTACGTGTGGGGGTTAACTCTTCATTTCCTGCCCCAATCACAGGTCCGCTGATCCCCTGCTCATTGTCGACTTTGGTCACTGGATTGCCAACTAGTCGAATCGGAGTCGCACCCTGACGATGTCCCCGTACTGCGCCCACATGGTATCCCAATCCTGCTTTGCCTATCTGCTGTGGTAGGTGGATGGGCTCGGTGATTCCCTGACTGCTTCTCCCTAGTCCCTGTCCAGGTTGGAAGTTCATTTTAATCATTTCCCTTGCCACAACGGTGAGTTCCGGAGAGACCCTTGGTTTCACAGCTGGAGCTCCCAGGCATCTATAATGGGGAGTGCTAATCTCTAGTGCTTGAAAGCTGGCAGGTGCCGCTGACTCATCCACATTGATTACTGGTAGGCCACTCCTGGGAGGAGAAGGGTCATCACATTCGGCCGAGATTGTTACCAGATTCCCATCGATGATCAACTTGATTTGTTGGTGGAGCGTGGAAGGAACTGCCCCGGCCATGTGTATCCACGGCCTCCCTAACAGCAGGTTGTAGCTTGCCGTAATATCTAGGACTTGGAAGGATATATCAAAAGTACAGGGCCCTATCTCTACTGGCAATTCTATCTCTCCGATGGTATCCCTCCGGGAACCATCAAAAGCCCGCACCACCACATGACTGGCCCGTAGGCGCTTGGGACTGATGTTCATTTTCTTCAGCGTGCTGAGAGGACATATATTCAATGCCGATCCCCCGTCGATCAGCACCCCATTCATGACATATCCTGAGGAGATTACCGCGATGTGTAGCGGTTTTCGGTGCCCCCTTCCCTCTTTGGGAATGTCCTCATCCGTAAAGGATATTGCATCGGTTTCCAATAAGTGGCCTACCAGCTGGCCGAAACCCTCCTCACTAATTTCCTTGGACACAAATGCCTCCTCCAGAACCCTCATCAGGGTTTTGCAATGCTCACTGGATGACAACACCAAGTCCATGACTGATGTTAGGGTTGATTCCTCATTTAAAATCTGGATCCCCCTCGTTTCTGGGTGATCCATCCTTTTCAAAAACTCTATGGCCCTTTCCTCGGAAACCTCTTCATTTTTCCTCTTTTGGCTCTCCAGGACTCGCCCGGGAAGATATAAGGGATTCCCTTTTGTCGTCACGGAAGCACAACTGGCCGCTTCCTCTGGTATTCCCCCATAATTCCAGGGTACAGTCTTCAGACTACTGATGGGGAGCTGCGGCCTTGCTGCAAGGATGATGGGCCTCGGAGCCATCAATTTGGCAGGTCCCTCTATGTTATTCGTACTTACCCCTATCAACCTGATGGGCGTTCCCCGTGCATCCCCATGATCATGTATCATGTTGATCATCTCCTCAACTTTCTGCACATAGTTCAACCTTGGCGGCCCCCCAGCCTCATTTGCCTCCGTCACATTGACTCCCCCCCCCATCATGTCTTGGCAGGGGATTTGCTTTAACATTCGGGGAGTCTGGTTGTTCCACCACAATTTCCCCATTGTCGATCATGTTTTGGATCCGATGCTTCAACGTCCAGCAATCCTGTGTATCATGGCCAGGGGAACTGGAATGGTATGCACATCGTTTGCTCGGGTCAAACCTTCTACCCTTTGGGTCACTCGGTGGTGCCAGACCAACTATTTTCTTTTGGGCTACTAATACCGCTAGTACCCGTTCAAGCGGCTCCCCGAGCGGGGTGAATACTCGATTCTGCGAGGCCTCATATCTTCTTCGCCCCTCTGCCCTTTGATCTGTGAAGTTTGGCTGTCGGGATGGCCCTCCCCTCTGCACCTGCACCGGAGGATGACCTTCTGCTTTTCTGGATGACCCCTGTAGGATGAGGGAGACATCCTCCTCCTTTTTCTTTTGGACCCTCCGGGAAGTGCTACCGTAGTTTCCATTCTGTATTTGCTCGGCAGCAGTTTCTAAAGCAGTAAGATCCCGGATTTTACCCGATTTCAACCCCATGTCAACCATCTCTCCATGTTTAATCATTTCAGCAAAGGGTCTTCCAATCCCTGAGATGACCCGCTCATAATACGGTGCCTCCTGAATGTCTACAAAGGTCATTACCATCTCTGATTCGCTCATCGGGGGGGTTACCTGTGCGGCCATGCCCCTCCATCGTTGCGCATATTCCCTGAAGGACTCCCTAGGCTGTTTTTTAACCTTTGTCATTTGGTACCTGTCAAGAGCCATCTGGGCCTGAAAGCTGTATTGGGTTAAGAAGGTATGGGCTAATTCCTCCCAGTTGTGGATTCGGGCGTTGTCGAGGCGGGCATACCAGATTCTCGCCTCCCCTGTTAAGCTTTTCTGGAATAGTTGCATTCTTAACCCCTCGTCTTCGGCATAAGACCCGAGTTCTCCAATGTATATTTTCAAGTGTGTATAGGGGTCTCCCTTTCCATTGTATTTTTCAAACTCGGGAACTTTGAACTTTTCTGGATATCTGGCTCCGGGGAAAATACATAAATCCGAATAATTAACCCTGCCCAGGGAGCCTATGCCCCTTAGAGATTGGATGGTCTCCTCCATGTGTTTCATTTTTCTCCGAAGGTCGTCATTGTCCCCTTCTTCTGGGATAGTAATCACTGTCCTGCTAGGTATGGGAACGGCCCTTGTAATGACCGGCTCGTCCTTGAATTGGGGTTGGTCATCCTTACCCAGGTTTACAACATTTTTAGGAGGATTCTGGTCACCCCCTGGTGGTGGAAAATTATGTGGTCCTTGGCTTGGCGGATCCTGTCTGAGTAGGAACTGCTCTTTTAGCATCGTGGCCATTTCCATCATCTGTTTTTTGAAGTCATCAAACTCTTCCCGAGATATGGAACTATGATTAGGAATATCAGCCATTTCAGATGTAGAATTTTGGGCTTTCTTAGACTGCGAACGGGTTTGAGGAACAATCCTACAGAGACAACGGTTCGAAGTTTAGTCCCGGGGAAATGAAAACATGGATGCATGCTAAAACTGTAAATTTTTTGGGTGTTTTTTTGGATTTTTTAATCTTTCCCTGTAAAAGAGAAAGTTAGTAGTCCTTTAGTGTAATAACAAATGCTAAACATGACCTTATTATGCTCCTCCAACTATTCCCTGCAATTCACAGAGGTTAGTAATCTCTTTTGACACAGAAAAGGGATATATGAATATTGAATGAGATCATGACATTTAGACATATAAACGTAAAAAGGCATGAAGAGACTTTTCCTGCGTTGGGTTAATCTGAGGCTGACCTACCCTAGGGTTACTCTCGCGGGCTTTTCGGCATGAAGGTTCCCAAATCTTCGCAATCTACTCGTTTGAGCCCTTTCGATTGGAGCGGATTTGAGTGGTGCGTTTCCTGAGCCATCTCCGGGGAGCAGCCCCATCGAGTCCAGTAATAAGCAACCGACGGGTTCGCCTCAGGAGGAGGTACTCTCTCAACATACATTCACATTCATCGTCCTCACCGTATGCAAATGATTACTTTAAGGTAAACCCACTCCATTCAATCATTCATTCATTGGACAAAAGCACACATTCACACAACAATAAGTAAAATAGGTCAAAATGTTGCCCGCACATACATATTCATAAATTTTAAAGGATAGGATAGCATCAAGATTTGAAAGCGGCTTAAGCCCTCTAATGTCCCCAGCAGAGTCGCCAGCTGTCGACGCCGGGTTTTCTTCTCGCGTGTCCTTTTTAGTCTTTTCCAATTTTAACCTTTCGATTTAATGATTTTTCTTTTTTTGGAAAAGGTCGGCATTGATGTCGACGGGGTTTTGAAAGATCGTGTTTTATGATGAGCCAATTAACCAGAGTCGCCAGTTGGTATATTTGAAATGGATGTACCAACTCATCCGAGTTTTCGTTTTTTTATAAATCGCTGGCTCATATGTGACTCCGAATTAATTGGTCTGCGAATCGAGATTCATAGAGTTCGGGGGCTTGCTTAAGTGAGGGGAAGGTGTTAGGCACCCCTCGACTTCCGTGAAACACGGTTACCGCAATCTTGTTGCTTTTCTATCCTTTAATTCATGAAATGTGTGTGTGTGAGCGCGCGTGTGTGTGTGTGTGTGCCTATATGAATGTTGTGGTGAGTTTGTATGAAAGAATCATTTGGATTTTTTAGGGAAAGTCGTGCTTTAATTTGAGAACGCTTCGGAATGTCTTTCGATTTATACGAGAAAGCTTGATTCTTTATAAGAAAGGTTTGATTTTAATTGTCAAAACCATGAGATTTTCATTAGGTGTCGTTTTGGTAAAACACGAGTTTGTTAAACCTTGGCCAAAATAGGAATCGAGATTTATACGTTGCTTTCATAAATGATAGGCAATTTCTAGAATCTCTTTCGCCCTATGTATCAAGGTTTAGTAAAACGTCATTTTATTTATAAAATCATTTTGTGTGATGTTTTGGAAAACGATCTTTCTTTAGCTTTCTCGTTAGATAGGAATCGACATTCATTAACATTTCTCAAATTTTAACCTCGTGATTCTAATATCCTACTTTGATTGATTTTATGAAAATCTTATCATTTAGCTTTGAAACCAATTTCGTGTCATAAGTCAAATCAAGCATAAACACGCGTCGGGGCTATTCATGGGCATGTAAGCCATCAAAATGTCCCCGAACGCCAACAATCCCAAATTTCACTATTTCGGGGCCTTAAGCACGATTCTCGCCTTAGCGTCGTTTTAAGGCCCAACGATTACATATTTACAATGAAAACTATGTCATTTCTACTTCTTACATCAAGATATGTCCATCATCGGATTGGGACCCCACCGGGGGTCGCTTTCCTAGGCTCACAACCAAGTATCCACAAACAATCGGATATTACAAGAAAATAAACCAACCCGGATAATCTAACAATACCAAGACATCCTAAAACAACGATTTAAAGGAATTGATACCAAATATAACACCTTAAAACAAACAAAGAAATTAATGAACGAATATCATCGGGTTATTAGGAAGAGTTTTATTCCGATGGAAACTTCACTCATAATCCCTAATTCATTGTTCAATCAATAAATTACATGAAAAATTGCATCTAATTTGATCAAATGATATGATAGAAATTGATATCACAAAAGAGATTTCACCTTGCAATTGATATCCAAATGGATGTAAACTTGATGTATTTGAATTGAATAAGGAGTGTATTGATACAATCAAAATCAAAAGAATTGAATTCTCTCCTTTTTTCTCTCTTTTCTTCCTATTTGATTGCAAAATTTCTCTCTTTTTCCTCTCAATTTCCGTGTTCTTTTGCTGCTGGAATTTCCTTCTTCTTCCCAATTCTAAAAATTGCTGAACCTCCTGTATGCTGCCTGAAGCTGGCTTAAATAGGCTGGCCGCAGATGGATCTGCGGCTGGCCAGCTGGCGCGCCTCCCATCGCACTCAGCTGGTAGTGCTGATTTCCTGGTTTCCGTGCTGGCGCACCCACTTGGCCGCAGATCTATCCGCGGCTGGCGGGCTTGACTTTCTCGATTTTCGTGCCACGCTTCGCTTTTCGTGCCGCAACGTCGGTTTTCGCTGACAGGCTCGTATTCTGCAGTCCGGGAATTTCCGGGAGACGTGCCACCGCATTCGGAAATGCCTGCCTCGGACGGCTTTATTGTCACGTAAACTTAGGTTGCCCAAAACATTGCGGCGGTGCCGGGCGCTTGCCCTTGTGCCCGCTCCTCTGCTCCCGCAAGCCGGTTCAATTGACGATTTCGCCCTCCTGTCATGGTTAGTAGAAGGAAACGCAAAATTTGGGTGTCTACAGCTGCCCCTCTTTATCATGTTTATGAAATGATAAATGAAATGAACAGGATAAAGAATAGACACTCGATGCATGAATGACAGTGCGTAAGAACGACAGTACATACATGATGCCACACATATAGCTTATGATGCAACATAAGATGTAATGCATGCAAGACATTTCGTAAGAGTGTCAATGTATCAACCCCTTGACCGTGTTTGTTAGTCTTTGGGTTCACTCTTTCAATCTATCGTCTGGTTCGGGGCCGGGTATCGTCGCCGGTTAAAATTTGGGTGTCTACAATGGCTTGATATTGAGAGGGGTAAGTTAAAACTCAAATTTGAGTTTGGAATAGAATTTTGTAACGCGGACTGCTCGGTTGAGTCCGGAACGTCGAAATTAGTAAGAATAGACTCTAAACACAAAATGTGTTAGGGTTGACTTTTTGGTCAAAGTCAACGGTTAACTTTTTCGGAGATGAATTTAAATAAACAGATATGCTCATGACGTTGGGAGCGTCGAATTTAGTAGGAATTGACTATAAACTTGAAAATTTGAGTTTCACGTCAATAAGTCAAAGACGGGATTAAGCACGCAAAACGAGGAAGTAAAAGTGGGACCCATTTGACCAAAATCTGTTGGAGATTTCAGCACATGGGGCAGCTCACCAACTCCCCACCAACTCCCACCTACTCTCACCTAATCCTAACTACTCCCTCTCTCTTTAATCTCCTAAGTTAGCTAAGGAAAGAGAAAAGAAAGAAACACTCTTCTTTCTCTCCCACACCCACACATCCGACCAAAGAAGGAAGAGAGGAGAGAGAGGGCAGCCATGGGAAGAGAAGGAGAAGAGAAGAGAGGAAAAAAGGAAGTAGAGAAAGAAGGAACCATGAATTTTCTCTCTCTCTCTCTCACCATATGTAAATTTTGTTCTTCCAAAAGAAAGTAGCCGTGAGTTCCATAAATTCACAATCCCAATTGGACTCAAGCCTAAAGCAAAATTGAAGCTTGCAAAGTCTTAGAATCTTGAATTCGTGTATCAAAAGGTATGAAATTACTTTTAATTTTGAGTTCTAAAGAAAATTCATGAATTTATGAAATTCTTAAGCTAAACTTAAATTTTTAAAGTTTAGTTAGTTGTAATGGAAATTTAGATGAAGTTTCCTTGTAATTAATCAAGTTTTGGTCTATGTATATATAATATGTAGTTAGATTTGATTTTGAAGCCAAAGATCAAAATATGAGTTAAGTTAGTAAACTAACTAGTTTATAAATTAGTTTGTAATTAGTTAGTTTTGATTGTGTAATTGGTTGTTATGAACTGAATTAGAGCCTTGGTGTATAGTTGTTGTTGTGCGGAGTTATAAGGAAGGAAATTATGGATTACCCATAACCAAATGCTAAGAACTCAAACGAATATGAAAACGCACGCCTTATGTTCGTTAAATAGCCATAAAGAACAAACACGGATAAAAACTTAGAATTTAATGAAGCCGATACTTTAGACGAGTCTTATTATGTTAAATAAGACTTATTTGTAAAGCAAGTTGGGTTGGAACGCGTCGAGGCGAGTTTTGACCTCTAAACGCGAAAATTGAAAATTAGTGACCATAAAGAGTAAAAATGATGAAAAACTTGGAATTTTGCGAAGCCAAGACTTTAGACGCGTCTTAATATGTTAAACAAGACTTAGTTGGGTAGCAAAACGAGCCAAAACGAACCACGGCGAGTTTTGGCTTGTGAACGCAAAGTCTGAAAAATAGCCTCTGCAGCCTTTTTGAGCGCACTGTTTGGTCAGTTTAGGAAACCCAAATTGATGAGGTTATATTTTTTAAAAATACCTTGATATATCATGTATAACATATCCAAAAATTGGATCAATACGATAAACGAGCAAGGCGTGAGAAAATCGCAAAAAGTGCACCAGCAGCATGAGCAGCAGCAGCAGCAGCTGGGCAGCGCGCGCACGCCGTGCTGCGCTGCTGGGCAGCTGTCTGACATGCTTTTGGCGCGCGGTTTTGAGCGGCTTTCGTGATTCCTTTTCGCAGTTAGAAATTTTTTTAAAATACTACGCCATGAGGTCTATAATATGCCCAAAATTTCGCTGTTATGTGATTTATGGTTTGAGAATTAAAAATAGACAAAAAGGCATGTCAGAACTAAAATTTGAGCGACGCCGAGCGTCGGCACGCCGGGCTGTTTTGACATTCGTCGTTCCAAATCGCGTTCGGGCGAGATTTTAAGCAAAGTTAAGTTTAATAAAGTCCCAATATGAGAGTTTTGATGTTTTTGATAAATTTATGCCATGAAAATTCATTCCGGGCATAATTAATGCAATAAAAATATATTAAAAATATGAAATTTTATTTTTAAGCAAACGGAAGCCGACGATGGTATGTAAAATGGTTTTATAGCGAAATGAAAAGCGTGAAACCGTTAAAAAGTGTAATAATCATAAAAGTGGCGAAATGAAGGTTTTCGGGGTTCAAAATGGAGGTTTTGAGCTAAGATTTATATAGCGATGTATATATATTTAATATATATACAAAGTGAAAATGCAAGTTATTCGCAAAACGAAAAGTGAAGCTATTGTGCTAGCGGGATAAAATATTTATTCATGAGGCAATGATTCGACTTGACTCATGAACATGCAAAATGATATAAAATTTATTTACATTAAAGAAATAATATAGTAAATTGAGTTTTACTATAAAAGCTATATATTAGCTGTTTAAACCCCGAATTTTGCGAGTAAAGGTAAAAGATATTTCTGAAATGGAATATAAATGGTTTAAGCTTCAAGATATAAAATATTTACATCTTAAAATGTGTGTGACCTTTATTATTTATATTAAGGATTAAAATGAATAAAGTTTCTAAAGAAACCAAGATTGGTTTTGAATAAAGTACAAATAATATTAGTTTTTATTAACTAATATTTATTGATAAAGAATATACATGCATGTTTTGGAACATATTAAATTAGCTAATATGTATGTGCATGTAAATACAATTGTGTAGGATTTGTGGAGAGAAGTTAAGTTAAATTATAGCGGTAATCTCCAATCAAGGCAAGTTCCTTAACTCAAACTCGAGTTATTATCTTTCAAGCATGTTAGTGGATAATTATTGTTGATTATTCCACATCTATGATTATTGATTCGCACTTAGTGCATGTTGCATATGTTCATCAGGTATGAAAGGCTGATCACCTTCATTACCTTAAGGTTCAGTTAAATTGGTTCATGGTCATTATTGACACCCTGTATTATTGAATTCAGTCATTCAATCATTGAAATTTTGATTCATGCTCTTTCACAATTATTATATTGTTAAAAAAATTCTAAAGCTATATTCTTTTCTTCAATCATGATATATCTTCTTTGTATTTAAACTTGCTGAGCAAAGTAGTTGCTCACTCTTGCTATATCATGATAAAATATTTCAGATTAAGACGAATGTTCGAGGAAGGATAGAGGCAAATGCAAAGGACCAGATTAGGTTGACATGCACGTTAACTATTAAGTTATTTGGATGTAAGTTACTTATGTAAACCTTATGTACGTTATTAAAGGAATGTATCAAGATAAAGGTTGTAGGCCTTGGGAAATGTTGTAGAATACTCTGAAATAAATAGTATATATTTATATTTTCCGCATTTGTTATAGAGTAGGTATGAAGATGATGTATCGTGACGTACCAGATCTGAGGTTCAAGGGACCCGGATTTGGGGGTGTCACACTTCCGATCTCGTATGACCGAGGGCACTACTGTTGAGACTCATGTCCTTAAGATGATCAATCTGATTGAACAACTTGGACAGCTTGGGTTCGTGATGGATGGGGAGTTAAGTCATGATTTGATCTTGCAGTCACTCCCAGACACCTTCTCACAATTTGTTATGAATTTTCACATGAATAAGTTGGACGTAAGCTTGCCTGAGTTACTTAACATGTTAAAAACTACTTAAGGTCACTTCTCATCCAACAAGAACCAAGTCTTACTAGTGGATGATTCTTCCAAGAAAAGGAAGAGGCCCAGGGTATCTTCTGAAAAGAAGAAAAACAAGAAGACTAAGGGCAAAGCAAAAAGAAAGGATAAAAAGAAACTTGATCCAGATAGCAAAGGAATTTGCTACCATTGCAATAAGTCGGGACAATGGAAGAGGAACTGCAAGGAGTATCTTGCGGACCAAAAGAAGCTTGGAGAAGCTTCGACTTCCGATCTAGGTTTGTTAATGATTGAAATTAATTTTTCTGAAAGTCAAAATTCTACTTGGGTATTGGATACCGGCTGTAGTTCTCACATACGTAATAATATGTAGGGACTAAGCAGAAGTAGAAAGCTGAACAAGGATGAAGTCGTCCTACGAGTGGGAAATGGAGCAAAGGTTGCTGCATTAGCTGTAGGAACTTATTGTTTAGCACTGCCTCTGGGCAAGTTCATTAGTTTAAATAATTGTTATTATGTTCCAACACTCATTAAAAATATTATTTTAATTTCTGTATTGGATATGGATGGTTTTGATATTATAATAAAGAACAACAGTTGTTCTATTTATAATAAAAATATTTTATATGGTGTTGGTAATCTACTGAATGGACTTTACATACTTGACTTGCATGAAAATATACTTCAAATTGAACAAACTAAGAAAAGAAAAAGAGATGATGTTAATTATACCTTTATGTGGCACTGTAGACTCGGTCATATCAATGAAACAAGGTTAACCAAGTTGCATAAAGATGGGCTTTTAGAGCTATCTGATTACGAATCATATCCAACTTGTGAATCTCGTCTCATGGGTAAGATGACTAAATCTCCTTTTAGTGGAAAAGGAGAAAGAGTTACAGAGTTATTAACGTTGGTACACACAGACGTATGTGGACCTATGACAACGAATGCACGAGGAGGGTATTCTTATTTTATTACTTTCACTGATGATCATTCTAGATTTGGATATATGTATTTAATGAAATACAAATCTGAATCGTTTGAAAAGTTCAAAGAATTCAGAAGTGAAGTAGAGAAGCAAACTGGTAAGAGTATTAAGATTCTTCGATCGGATCGAGGAGGGGAATACTTAACCAATGAGTTTCTCAATTGTCTCAAAGAAAATGGTGCAATCTCACAATGGACTCCACCAGGGATGCCACAGTTAAATGGTGTATCTGAAAGGAAAAATCGAACATTGTTGGACATGGTTTGTTCCATGATGAGTTATACCGACCTTCCAGTATCCTTCTGGGGTTATGCCCTAGAAACGGCTGCATATCTACTTAACAAGGTACCTACCAAATCTGTCCCAAAGACCCCATGTGAATTATGGACAGGGAGGAAACCAAATCTTAAGTATGTTAAGACTTGGGATTATCCAGCTTATGTCAAAAGGTTTGAGCATGATAAGCTAAAGACTAGATCCGACAAGTGTAGATTTGTGGGTTACCCTAAAGAAACTGTAGGGTATTATCATCCCAATGATCAAAAGGTATTTGTTGCGAAACACGCTGCCTTCTTGAAAAAGGAGTTTATCCTTGAAGGGGTCAGTGGGAGTAAGATATATCTTGAAGAAGTTCAAGAACCACAAAATACTACGGATCAAAGTCAAGTACCTGACCAAGTAGAAGAACCTACTGTACCACTACCTATTCGTAAATCTGGAAGAGTACCGAAGACACCTGATAGGTATGGATTCATCATAGAGGATGATGGTGAGGTACACATCATAGATGATGGTGATCCATTGACTTACGAAGAGGCTTTGAGTAGTAAAGACTCAGAGAAATGGCTAGAAGTCATGAAATCCGAGATGGACTCCATGTATGAAAACCAAGTATGGACTTTGGTTTCACCACCTGAGGGCATTAAGCCTATTGGGTGTAAATGGGTCTTTAAGAAAAAGACTAGAGCGGATGGCAAGGTAGAGACCTATAAGGCCCGACTGGTTGCAAAAGATTTCAAACAAAGACAAGGAGTTGACTATGATGAAACCTTCTCACCAGTAGCTATGCTCAAGTCCATTCGGATTTTGCTTGCAATTGCAGCTTATTATGACTACGAGATCTGGCAAATGGACGTGAAAACGGCCTTTCTCAATGGAGAGCTTGAGGAGAATGTATATATAATACAGCCAGAGGGTTTTGTTTTAACGGTTGGAATAAACCAAGCCTGTAAGCTACAACGATCCATTTATGGATTGAAGCAAGCTTCTTGAAGATGGAGCATCCGTTTTGATGAGATAATCAAAAGGTTTGATTTTATCAAAAATGAGGATGAACCTTGTGTGTACAAGAAGGTTAGTGGGAGCGATGTTTCATTCCTTGTATTATATGTTGATGATATATTACTGATAGGGATTGATGTTCCTATGCTACAGTCGACCAAATTTGGTTATCTAAACACTTCTCCATGAGGACTTGGGTGAGGCATCCTATATTTTGGGGATAAAGATCTATAGAGATAGATCTAAAAGGATGCTTAGCTTGATCCAAGGAAAGTAGATTGACTCGATGCTAAAGAAGTTTAGCATGGAAGATTCCAAGAGAGGTCTTATGCCAATGAGCCATGGAATACATCTCTCCAAGAAACAGGCCCCAAAGACACCTGAGGAGAGAGACCGTATGAGAAAGATTCCTTATGCTTCAGCAATAGGATCTATCATGTATGGTATGATATGTACTAGACCAGATGTCGCTCATGCATTTAGTGTAACAAGCAGATATCAGTCGAATCCAAGAGAAGAGCACTGGAAGGCAGTGAAAAACATCCTAAAGTACTTGAGAAGAACTAAGGATGTATTTCTTATCTACGGTGGGTCTGAATTAAAACTAGAGGGCTATACAGACTCAAGTTTTCAAATGGACCAAGATGACAGTAAATCCGTTTCAGGGTATGTGTTTACCTTAAATAGTGGCGCAGTGAGTTAGAAAAGTTCCAAGCAGCAAACAGTTGTTGATTCAGTGACAGGGGCAGAGTACATACCTGTAAGTGAAGCTGCAAAGGAAGTTGTTAGGATGAAGAAGTTCATAACTAAACTTGGAGTGGTTCCTAGCATTAGAGGAGCCGTACCTTTATTCTGTGACAACACCGGAGCTGTTGTGCATGCTAAGGAACCCAGGTCTCATCAGAAATCCAAACACGTGTTACGGCGATTTATTTTATTAGAGATATCATTGAAAGAGGAGATGTCACCCTGGAGCGTGTGGACTCTCAAGACAACTTTGCAGATCCATTTACTAAAGCTTTAACACAATAGCAGTTTGATCGTCACTTAGAGAAGATGGGTATTAGATACCATGGCGATTGACTTTAGTGCAAGTGGGAGATTGAAAGTAGTATGCACACAAGCCAATCATATTTAATATGATGTAACATATACTTTGTAATCTTATTCATTTATTAATAAAAGAATTGATTTTCTTAAAAGGCATTTTATATTATCTACATAGTGCTATTATATTAAATGTGATAAACCCATAGTTTTGAGCAATGCTTTTAGAATCATGATGGTGATCATGATAATGAGATCTAAATTCTAGATAGCTCACAAACTAAAATTGGTCCTAATCGTTGGATTACTAAAAAGGAGATTAGTGAATCCGGATAGATTAGTGCATACGTTGTTTGCTCTTAGAAAGAGGATAATTGATCTCATAATTATTTGTGTGGAGACACTAAAGCAAGTATGTAGGTACTTATTGGAGAATAAGTTCACTGAACGTGGCTCGCTAAGGAATACCTAATGGAGTTTTACTCACCTGTCAATAGGAATTCCTCTAGTGATAGTAGTACAAGTGATCCTTGGACTTGAGATCATCATAGTATCTTGTGTATGATGAGTTATACTTTGACATGTCCCTTAAGACCTTTAGGGTATAATAAGTTGTACATGGAGATAGGTGAATGATCAACAAAGAATCTACCACGTCTAGTAAAAGATGTGAATGTCCTATGTGATTCGATAAATGACAACTCAGTAGTCCTTGGCTAAGGCAAAATGAAATTAGAAAGGAGTTTCTAATTTGTATTATTTAGAGTTGTGCATTTGGGAATCGAAATACATATAATTAAATAAAATAAGACTTGACAGAAATTACATGTCTTATATTTAATTGGGACATTGTATGGTAGAAGGATTGAATTGTACGGTAACTATGCACTGAAAGGTTCTTTTGTGATTAATGTTGAAATCTATATTATCTAGAAAATCGTTGATCGCTAAGGGGGCTTACCCTTATTGTAGAATAAATATTATATATTTAAATGAATTAAATAGTTTAATGTATTTATTTAAATATAATTAGAATTGTTCTAATTGATTTATTCACAACCGGTTTAATATGGAGAACCTAAAGGGTCACATCGCAAAAGGAAAAATATTTATTTAAAAAGTAAATGGCATAATTGTAATAATAAGTTAAGTGTATTTAATTTAGTCTATGGAGATAGAATAAATTAAATGGCTTAATATTTATTATTTAATATTTTGAAAATATTAAATATAAATTAATAAGAGGAGTCTTATTATTATTATGATTACTATTATTTAATTCCTAATAGGGATTGGAAATTAATTAATAGAAGTACTCTCTCATAAATTCCTAATTGGATTAGGAGCATTATTAATTAAAGGAGTTTAATTATAATAGAAACCCTAAACTTAAATAGTTTAGGGAAAGGTTATTCCTACATCTATAAATAAGAGGAGTCTTATCATAGATTAGGGTTACACACTCTTGCATTAGATTGTGGAGAGCACTAGCAATTTTTATAGAGATAGAAACTAGGGTTTTGCCAACACTCATCTTCTTGAATAGATATTATTCCTTGGTGGATCACCTCTAGAGGCCAAACGCTTGGGTGGCTAACGTTGATCAAAGGAAGGAATTTAGTCGGTGAAATTCAAGGAGAACGCGAATGAATTAGAGGTGAACTTGTACCCGAGAAAGCACGGTTCTACGAGGGTATAATTTCTTAATCTCTATCTCTTTCGTTGATTGATAATTGAACACAAGGAAAGATCATGGTGATGGTTTGTATGAAAAATTTTAAAATCCGTTTTATCACGCTTCCGCTATATTTATATAATTTGATTGCATAATTGCGTTATATACAAACCTAACATGAAGCATATGTCTATGCTAGTCGATTCATCTAGACATTTCAGTTAAATTTGAATATTGTTTAAAGTTTCTCCAAACCATATTGTCGTGGTAAGGAATCTAAATGCTGATTTGAACAACACTCATGGTAAGGGAAAAGTTTTAAGTATTGTGGGTATGATATACTCGAAACGTTGTAAACGTATTAAATGCAGGTGGTTATGTTGTGCATAATATATTCGTACGATAGGCTGATCACCTGATGTACCCATCATTATTTTGTAAACAAAAAATTTGTAGTCTTTTGGACTTTTGGTATTAACAATATTTGTTAATACTATATACGCAGTTCATGGCCTTATGGCATTTCAGCAAACTCTCAATTTATCATGCCTCTGTATTTCTGTCATTCATAAACGTTCTCTCGAACTAACTCTTCCTCATTCATGATATACCTTTTCTTGTATGCTTAAACTTGCTGAGCGAAGTAGTTGCTCACCCTTGCTATATCATGGACATTTTTCATATAAGCCCGAGAGTTCTACTCATGGTAAAGGAAAAGGAAAGGTCGAGGAGTAGGGCATTTAGAAGCAATTGTCCTTATTTACCTTGTTTTGTAATCATGTAACTTTTGAACTTTGGAAATGCATGTATTAGATTTAAAGGTTAGTAAATCCTGGGGATAGATGCCATGTTTTATAATAAATCTATCTAGCTTTCTGCTAGTTATTAAAATTTTAGATTATAAATGTTGTTTAAGTGTTGGAACGTGATCACCGAATCCGAGGTTTGAGGAACCTAAATTTGGGGGCGTCACAAGCACCGCGGCCTAGCCCTGGAGCCCCGCGGCTTTAGGTCTAGCGCCGCGGCCCTAGCTTAAAAGCATCGTGGTGCTGATGTTTCTGACTTCAAACGCGTGCGCCTCAAAAGCTTAGGCCTTTTCCCCTTTTTTCCTTCCTTATCTAATTCTTTGCATGTTCTTTTCCATACATAGCCATTCCTCACATTTTCTTGCCATACCAAAGTGTTTTTTTCTTGCCATGCATTTTAGCCCATAACCACTTCATGCCATAATCCGTCACTTGTTGGCTTTTGCTATCTTCCATGTATCACCTAAAATTAAAATTTATTAAATTGCCATCATGGTGCAGTTTAATTAATTGTAATAAATTGCATAACTAATGAAAATTGAACTAAATGGAATTAAAATTAAGTAGAATGAAGTTTAATTCTAATTTAACCCATGGGTTGCCTCCCATTAGTGCTTGTTTTTAAGTCATCAACTTGACTTTTTCATTTTTGTTATTCGAGCTTGGTTGAAGTGTTTGGAATGTCGTCAGTCGCGTATCCCACGTACTTCATAACTTGCCCTTTTTCTTCCAAGTTTTCCTTTCCTTCATTATTGATCCATATTCTGGCTTCGTCACCTTGTACTATCACATTACTTATGCTTTCTTCTGCCAGGTAACATTCTTCAACCTCATTCAAAAATTTAATGGTGTCAAACACGTTGAATTTGATCTCTTGATCATTAATTTTCATAGTAAGTTCCCCATTCCGCATATCTATCAAATTTCGCCCTGTTGCTAAAAATGGTCGGCCCAGAATGATTGGAACCGCATGATCTGCTTCACAATCAAGAATAAAAAAATCAACTGGAAATACAAATTTTGTCAACTTTCACCAATACGTCTTCAATTACTCCCTTTGGACGTGTAATTAATTGATCCGCCAATTATAGAGTTATGTTTGTCGATTTTATCCCTTTCAATCCGATTTTCTCATAAATGGATAGAGGCATGAGATTAATGCTTGCACCAAGATCGCATAAGGCCTTCCCAACAAACTGCTTCCCGATGGTACATGGTATTGTGAAGCTTCCCAGATCTTGCAGCTTAGTTGGCAGTTTCTTCTGGATAATAGCACTACATTCCTCGGTTAAAGCGACCATCTCATCTTCACCTATCCTCCTCTTCTTCGAAAGAATCTCTTTCACAAACTTCACATAACTCGGCATTTGTTCCAAAGCTTCTGTAAAAGGTATATTAATTTGTAACTTCTTGAAAACCTCCAAAAACTTTGAAAATTGGTGATCCAGTTTCTGATTCTTGAAACGTTGCGAAAATGGTATGAGAGGTGTCTTTGTATCTTGCTTAACCCCATTATGCTTTAAATTTACTCCATCATTCTTATTCTCATCATTCTTGCTTAAGTTAATTTTAATCTCTTCTTCTTTCTAAGTGTTCATCTTTTCCTGCTCGCATGTTATCATTTCTCTACAAACTTTTACCACTCCTTAAGGTTATAGCCTTGCACTGCTCATGACTTTCTCTTCTAGGATTAATTTTGGTATCGCTTAGGAGAGCAACTTGTGGACGGTTATTCACTGCACTTACCAATTGTCCTCCAAATTACGAAGTGATCCTTCTAAGTTGTTTAGTCTCGTGTCATTGTGAGCAATGTATTAAGTGAGTAACTCTTCTAAACTTGGTTGCCTTTCCTGTTGTGGTTGAGTCTGATCTTGAAACCCCGGTGGCTGAAATTGTATTGGAGCTAAAGATTGGTTCTAATTGTTGTTCCATGAAAAATTCGGATGATTTCTCCACCCATGATTATATGTGCTAGCGTATATACCTTGCTTGCTGTTGTTCCCAATGTAATTTACCGTTTCTAGATTGATGGCACACTAACTCGTCTGATGATTACTTGTACATAGTTCGCAAACTGCAGCTACCTGTTGAACCCGTTGTGTTCCCCACAAATCAAATTTCTTTGTCAATGCTGCAACTTGAGCGGTTAAGGCAGTTATTGCATCGACCTCAAGTTTTCCTCCTGTTTTAGGTTGGTTCAATCGAGCTGTTGGCCACTAATAATTATTTACAGCCATGGTCTCTAACAAATCATAAGCTTCATCAATATTTTTCCCTATCAAGGCCCCTCTTATAGCTGCATCAATACTCGTACGCGTAATGTTAAATAACTCATTGCAAAAAGTCTAAACTTGTAGCCATTTAGGAAGTCTGTGATGTGGATATCTTCTTAACATATCTGTGAACCGTTCCCAAGTCTCATACAATGATTCAGAATCTTGCTGATTAAATGAAGAAATGTCATTCCTCATTTTTGCTATCTTAGCAGTCGGAAAAAACTTTGCTAAGAACTTTTGAGCTAGATCATCCCATGTAGTGATTGAACCTGTTGGTAACGAATCTAACCAGCTCTTTGCCTTATCACGAAGTGTGAACAGAAAGAGTCTTAGCCTAGCTGCGTTGTCTGAAACTTCATTGTACTTAAAAGTGTCACATATCTCCAAGAAACTAACACGATGATCATTTGGATCGTCATTCGGTAGACCTCCGAAATGAACTGAATTTTGTATCATTTGCATTAATTGCAGACCTTCAAATACTTGAGTGAATTTTCGTCACCTGTGGCATTGCATAGTCCTTAAGGGATTTATGTGCCTCTTCTGCAGCCATTGTTTGTTGTTTAACTACTTCAGCATAAAACTGTCGTATTTTTTGCAATCTTCTATCAATCTCGTCCTCGTACGGCAGTAATTCTTGTTCTTTCGATACCGTGTGCATACAAAACTACTTGTAAAAAGAAACAAAATGTGTAAAACAGAAATAAAGTCTAAATTAAAATTAACTGATGGAAATTAGTATTAGAAAAATTAAGCTATTAAATTGTTCCCCGGCAACAGCGCCAAAAACTTATTTGCCCATTCTATACTACTAGCAAATTCACGCAAGTATACGTGATCACTTATGCAATATAGCGGCAAATAGAGTATCGTTCCCACGAAGAGCGATTAATAGCCTTAACAATCTAATTACTAACTATGCATCAATTTAATTCTATTTAGACAAATGAATTTTCTAATGAAAGGAACAAATAATTAAGCTAACTAATAAAATATTAATTCAATGAATAAAAACATTAAGGAATCAATTTCCCCTGATGAATTATTTAATTAATATTACTCTTCTTTCATTAAATTGATTATTTAGAATTGTCAACAGAAAATCACTAATACTTTATAGAATCATTTTTCAAATAATTATATAGCATACTTATTATCATTAATTTCACTATATTCCTATGAGAAACAATAATAATAAATTTATTAAGAAATATTTTCCACCCGTTGCTTGCGGTATTCAGGTATATTCCTAACACGTCTACAAATTAGCATTCACTCCAAGGAAGAATTACTAATCACAAGTTATTATATCCAGATCTTAATATAGAATCCATTGTCAAATTTCATCTAAATCTATTCAATAATTGTTGATCAGGCAATTATAACAATAAATAAAAGATATAATAAACAATTCAATTCACAATCAATTTAACTAAGAGAAAGAATAAATATTAATTTAAATCACCATCAGGTTATATTAAATCCTTAACTAAGAAATTAGTTCATAATAAAAGCTAAAAATATGAATAGATTATCAAATGCCATTCTAGAGTACAAGATATAAGAGTTAAAGAAGGAAGAATAAAACTCTAATAAATTTTGTTCTCTTGTCTCATCTCTCTCCTGCCTCTGGAATAGTTCCTGATGAAACCCTTATTTACTTCTACGTACTCAATAATGAATGAATGAATGAATAATTATTAGTCTTTTTCTAATTATAAGATAAGTGTAAATAAATCAAGATCTTCAGCCTTAGGAGTTTGAAAACCTCTCAAATTCAATTATCATGCGTCCAGATTAATCAGGATTTAAAATAATTAATTTATTATTCAAAATCAACTGGGCGCGTTGCCAACATGCGCCTGAGGAACTTCTTCTAGGGTCGCGGCTCAGCTTAAGAGCGTTGCGGCTCTCTCCTAGTACAAACCAAGCACCGCGACTCAACCCCTAGAGCACCGCGGCTCATCTGTCTCTGGCCATTTTTCATTTTCTCCACCTGAAGTCCAGCTACTTGTATTTTCCTCTCGCCAAACTTTCGTCAAACGATCTTTATTACATGTAGCTTATATTAAGGCTAAACATATGACATTCAACGTGTATTACACTATTATAGGCTGAATTTAACTATCTAAAAATAATACTAAAATGCAATAAAATATCACTAAAAACACTTAAGAATTAGCAAGAAAATTAAGTTAAGAATATCAAATTAGTAGATATAAAATCTACTCATCATATATCTTGTGGCCAGGACACGGATTTCATTCTAGCCAATTTAGCCCAAGGGATAGATTCCAAATGTGTTCAGCATGTGAACATAACCTATTCAGTAAGCTAGTATATTCAATACATATTGTATGTGGGCCACGGAATGTGGGTTAAAAATTTAGCAAGCTATTCATGTGGGTAGCTACTCACAATATATTCAACATCCTTAGCCTTCTGAACTTAATATTATATTCATGTGGGCCATGGTGCAACTAAGCTTAATATTCATATCATCAAATTAAATCAATTCCTAGCAGCTACGAATTCCAAGCAACTAAATCTATTCAACAAATTGATATCCTAGTTTCACGCGGCAATTGAAGATCTCCGAATGCGGCAAGAAAAATTATTACACGGCAATTAAAGGGAACTTCACGTTCATGGGGCAATCTGATTTTTAAAATTAGTTTTTTATTCTAATGTAACTAGGAAGCTTTTTAGCTAGATTTTTATTCCAAATTGAGTGCTACTTAGTAGTTCATTCCTTATGGGAAATTAGGGTTTCTCTTACTATTATAAATAGGATACATGAATGATGTAAATGAACAACTTTATTCAATTAATAAAACACTTGTGAGATTATTTTTTCTTTGGTTCTTTGAGAACTCCTGAACTGTTCATAGTTTTTCTTTGAGGTTTAAATCTAACTTATCAGACAATAATTCATAGTCGTGTGTGGCGTCTTCTACCGCATCAATCGTCGATTGTACCAAGGTTCTTGCTTACATGGTCAACCTATCCATAGGAAACTTGATAAAGCCCTTGGTAATGTTATTTGGCTCTCCTCATTCCCTCTTGCTCTTGTTTTTTATGGGCCAAGAGGTCTCTCTGATCATGATCCTGTCATGCTTAATACATGCATTCAACCTGTGTAATTCAAGAAACCTTTTCAATTTTTTAACTTCATGATTCAATTAGATGGCTTTCTGGATTGTGTTTCCTCTGTTTGGTGCCAATATATTCATGACAATCCATTTATTATTTTCTCTGAGAAACTTAAGTGCACCAAAAAGGCCTTGATTAATCTGAATCGAAATGTGGGGAATCTTTCAAACTCTGTAAAGCTAGCCACTGCAAATCTTTATCATATTCAAGGTCTGCTGCATAATGACCCTCTGAATGATGATCTTATTGGCCAAGAAAAAAGGTGTTTCCAAACCCTTTGGACTGCTCTTGAACTGAAGGAAAACTTGCTGCATTAGATATCTAGAGCCACTTAGCTTGCCACTGCAGATAGAAATTCCAAATATTTCTTTAATATGGTGAAAAGTAGATGGAATATCAACAAAATCCTCTCAATTCAAAATGCATCTGGAGATTGGGTTCGTAGACAACAAGCTGTCGAAACTGTAGCTATTAACTATTTCAAGGAGTTGTTCAATCCAAATATGCTTCCTCACTATAATGGCATTGATGATTATAGTCCTTTACTATCCAAGCACATCAGTTCTTCTCAAGCTAGTTTCCTCACAGCTCCTATAACTGATGAAGAAGTTCTTAAAGTGCTTAAATCTATGAAGAAGAATAAAAGCCCTGGTCCTGATGTCTTAAGTGTCAACTTATTCAACATTATTGGGACATTATTGGTACTCATTTTTCCAATGTCGTAGAATTCTTTTTCTCCTCCTACTGCATGCCTAAAGGCATTAATTCTACTGTCATTGCCCTCATCCCCAAATGTGAAAATCCATCTTCGATGGCTGATTTTAGACCTATTGCCTGCTGTAATACCATATATAAGTGTATATCCAAAATCCTTGCTAGTAGACTCAAAGTGGTTCTTCCTTCTTTAATCGATCAAGCTCAGCCTGCTTTTGTGCATGGAAAAATATTAGTGGCAACATCCTTCTTGCTCAGGATCTGTTTAGGAACTATCATAGAGCCTCTGGCCCTCCTCGTTGTGCTCTTAAAATTGATCTAAATAAGGCTTTTAACACTGTTTGTTGGGATTTTCTTTTTGACATGCTTAGACTCTTTAAATTCCCTTCTGTTTTCATTAACTAGATTAGAGCTTGTGTTACTACTGCTATGTTTTCTATTAAAGTTAATGGCTCTCTTACTGGTTATTTTGGTGGCGATCAAGAGGCTTAAGACAAGGTGACTGTTGGTCGATTTTGCAACCGATAAATACGCGCAAGTATACGCGGCCAACAAGTAATACAATGATAAGAGAGTTGTCAATCCCACGAGGAATTATCTCTAATATAGCCCAATACCAATTTCAAATCATCTTGATCTAATTAAGCTCATTTATTGAAATGGTAAATTAAGTTTACCATTAACTAAATAACAAAAATTCAAAGCATAGATAGATGGATAAAGAGTTAAGAACAAAATATCTATACTCAAGCATTTTATCAAACACTTGGTGTGCATCACTTTATTCAAATCTCTAATACCCCATTTTAGATCAATTAACCACATATAATTGACAATACACAAATTACGAATAACATAATCACATGTCATTATATTCATGGTCTAAATCTACAATCCATTTTTCAATTTCATATAGATTACCAAGCTAATCACCAATTCCTTAGGAATTAAACATTAAGCAGAAAATATAAAGAACCAATTCATATGATATCAATCAAAAGGAAAACAAGATAGAAGTTTAATTTATAACAAATAAACCAAACCATTCCAAATATTAGGTAATCATCCATGGATAATACAAGTATCAAAGAAAAGCTAGAAGTTTAATTCAATTCCTTGCCTCCATTGGTGTTACAATTGTTTGCACTAGATCCCCAAGCATGAGTTCTAGCCACTAGAGAAAAAAAAAAAGAAAGGATGACTTCCCTTAGTTGTTGGTTGAAGCTCCTCCATTGATATTGTTGAAGCTCCCACCATTGTTGTTTCTTGAAGCTCTTGAAGAACCATGGCCAAGAGCTATGGCCTCCCTCTTCCAAGTCGCCTCCCTCTCTTTCTCTCCTCTAGGTTACAGATGAAATGAAGGATATATTGAATGGGTCATTGGATAGGTCATTTAATAGCTAAAATCTGTCAAAAATCGCGATCGGGCGCATCTGCGCCGGGTTTGGCTTGAAACGGGGCACAACTACGCTGCAAAAATGCCGAAGCTACTGCATATACGGCGCAGCAGCGCCGGATTTGTACTAGGAATGGGTGCAGCTGTGCCGGGGGCCAAAATTCTAGAATTTTCAGCTTCAACTGTTGGAAAAATGGTCATAACTTCTTCGTCCGAACTCGGATTTGGATGATTCAAGATGTTTCGGAACGAGGAGAAGTACCTCTACAACTTTCATTATTTGAGCTCTGAGAGATACTGGCCGGATCAAGGTTGAAATTGGGCATCAAGCAGCTGTTATGTAAATGGCAAGCCGAAAACGCGAATGCAGCAACCCCAAACATCGATCTAAATGACTCTTAATGCCTTTCCTACAAAATAAAGTAAAAATACATATAAATAATACAAAAACACATAAAGGCAATATAAAACCACATAATACAATAATAAGATAAAAATACATAAAAAGGAACATAAACTACCCAAGAACACACACTTTCATTAAGCCAAAAGTATTCAATTCGTAGGTATAAAACTCACTCATCAAATACCCCCAAACTTGAATCTTTGCTTGTCCTCAAGCAAAACACTAAAAATAAAAACTTCACAAACTAACTAACAATAACGTGAGCAATGAATCAACATGAATCCGAATAAAGCCTCAAAGATTTCAAAACCAATAACTCCCAATAAAATTCAAGAGCATGCAAGTTTAACAATTCAACCCATTCATCAGTTCCACAACAATTATGACCCTTAAAAGGAGAGCACATCCAAACTATACAAACCATTATACACAACATACTTAGATACGACTATTTAACAAATGCTAAATAAAAGATACATTATATCAACTCTAGAATTCTATTACCACATCAATCGTAACAAAGACAAACAACATATAAATCCGGGGGATTGAAAAAGATATGCATTTTCCATGATTTCCCTTCCCAAGCATAATTCTTTTATTTTTATTTTTATTTTTTTCTATTTAGTGAGTGCATCTTATGCTCTATCTTACCTTCTTTTGAACAAGTGTGTTTTACGCTCTATCTCGTTTCGCATGTGTCCATGAATGAGTGCGTTTTACGCTCCATCTCAACTCACCACATGATTCATTATGCTAACTCGGGAAGGCTCTAATTTTTTAAAAACAAGCCAAGATATCAAACAATCCAAGAATACCCCCAAACTTATATGAATGCCTAACTTGTATTAATTGATGCTTAAATAAGTTCATAGAATCTCAACAAAATCTTTCACAAAAGAATAAGCTATATAAACTCTCTAAGAACAATTAACTCAAAAGTTGGATAAAAATGTCATAAAAGCGCAAAGGGTCATAAATATCACAGAACCAACACCCAAAGCAAAATTTAAACAAGTATGCTCAAAGATTTTACAAGAGTTAAGCAAATGTCATTCAAGTTCATATCATGGGCCCTTAATGGATTTAACTAAAACATTGCTCAAAATTTCAATTTTCTTTTAAATTTTTCAAAATTTCTAACTAATATGCATAAATAAATATAAAACCTTAAAATAACTAACATAATAACATAACAATAACTCAAGTACCAAATAACATAACAAGTACCCCCAAACTTAAACTAGACATTGTCTTCAATGTTTGAAATAGGAAAAATTAAAACAGAGTACTTCCCTGAGAACATGTCAATCGTCATCAACATCATCCTCCAAGTTCTCAAAGTCGGGAGCATATTCCATTTTGCTCGATACTTAGTACCTGAAATTAACTAACACAAAACTTGGGTTGCCTTCCAATAAGCGCTTGTTTTATAGTCTTCAGCCTGACTGTATTTAAAACAGAAATACAAGTTTAAATTATAGTTTTTTTATAAAAAAAATGTGTCTTGCAAAATCGAACTGTGAGGCTCCAACAATTACGTTGAATCTCGCACAAGAGCAATGCATTTACTTACAGTCTTGTCAATCCAAAATCGCAAACAATAATAATAAATAGAAATGTGAGGCTCCAACAGTTACGCTGAATCTCGCATAAGAGCAATGCATTTACATGCAGTCTTGTCAGCCTCCTTATCGCAATCGGTAAACACGTGCAACAATAAAATGAATACATGAATTAAAGTTTAACCTATGATCAAATCGATTGAAATCACTATTGGAAAACATTAGAAAACTAATTCCCCGGCAACGGCGCCAAAAACTTATTGGTCGATTTTGCAACCGAAAAATACGCGCAAGTATACGCGTTCAACAAGTAATATAATGATAAGAGAGTTATCGATCCCACGAAGAATTATCTCTAATATATCCCAAACATCGATCTAAATGACTCATAATGCCATTCCTACAAAATAAAGTAAAAATACATATAAATAATATAAAAACATATAAAAGCAATACAAAACCACATAATACAATAATAAGATAAAAATACATAAAAAGGAACATAAACTACCCAAGAACACACACTTTCATCAAGCCAAAAGTACTCAATTCGTAGGTAGAAAAGACACTCATCAGTGACCCATTATCCCCTTATTTGTTTGTTCTTGTCATGGAGATGCTATCTTTGAAGCTTACTTGGGGACTATGCAGCAAGGGTTCCAATTCCATTAGAGAACAAAAGATAGTAAGATTACCCATCTTTTATTTGTAGATGATATCCTTATTTTTTGTCATGGCAATGCTTATTCTGTTTCTATAATTCATTCTTGCATTCATTCTTTTTCTATGTACTCTGGGCTGATTCCAAATGTTCAAAAAAGTCAATGTTTCATAGCTAAAATTGACCCAATATCATCTCAAAGCATCTTATCTATTCTTGGGTTTTCTATAAGTACTTTGCCTATAAAATTTTTAGAGGTTCCTCTCATATCTTCTAAGTTTTCATATAATAACTGTATTCCCCCCATTCATAAGATCACAAAGAAAGTTTCCTCTTGGACCTCCATTGCTCTTTCTTATTCGGGGAGGCTTCAACTTATAAAGTCTGTCATTTTTTCCATTTAATCCTATTGGAGCAAGCATTTCATTCTTCCTAAGTCTGGTATTAGATCAATTCAATCCATCTTATGTTGGTTTCTTTGGAAAGGTCCTTCCTGAGCAAAATATGGAGCATCTCATCTCTTTCCCTACTCATGAAGGAGGGCTAAGTGTTAAAAGTATTTTGGATTGGAACAAATCTCTCATACTTATTCTTATCTCTTTAATGTTATCTGGTTTAATACCAAATCTCTTTGGGCAAATTGGGTCAAAGATACTGTTCTTAAAGGAAAAAACTTCTGGCAAATTGCAATACCCTCTGATTGTTCTTGGATCTAGAAACTGTTAGGTTTGTATAACGCGAACATGCAATCAAATTACATTAATAAAGCGGAAGCGCGATAAAATCAGATTTTAAAATTTTATACAAACCATCACCATGATCTTTCTTTATGCACAATTATTAATTAAACGAAAGAGATGAAGAATAAAAATTATACCCTTGTAGAATTCTAGCTTCCTCAGGTACAAGTTCACCTCCAATTCCTTCGCGTTCTCCTTGAATTCTACCGATTAAATTCCTTCCTTTAATCAACGTTAGCCACCCAAGTGTTTGGCCTCTAGAGGTGATCCACCAAGGAATAATACTTGTTCAAGAAGATAGGTGTTGGCAAAACCCTAGTTTCTATCTCTATAGAAATTGTAAGTACTCTCTACAATTCTTATGCAAGAGTGTGTAACCCTAATCTATGATAAAACTTCTCTTATTTATAGATGTAGGAAAACCCTTCCCTAAACTATTTAGGATTAGGGTTTCTATTCTAATTAAACTCTTTTAATTAAATTAAACTCCTAATCTAATTAGGAATTCATGTGAGAGTACTTCTATTAATTAATTCTCAATCCCTATTAGAAATTAAATAATAGTAATAGTAATAATAATAATAAGACTCCTCTTATTAATTTATATTTAATATTTCTAAAATATTAAATAATAAATATTAAGTTATTTAATTTATTCTATCTCCATAGACTAAATTAAATACACTTAACTTATTATTACAATTATGTCATTTACTTCTTAAATAAATATTTTTCTTTTGCGGTGTGACCCTTTAGGTTCTCCATATTAAACCGGTTGTGAATAAATCAATTAGAACAATTCTAATCTTATTTAAATAAATAAATTAAACTATTTAATTCATTTAAATAAATAATATTTATTCTACAATAAGGGTAAGCCCCCTTAGCGATCAACGACTTTTCAGATAATATAGATTTCAACATTAATCATAAAAGAACCTTTCAGTGCATAGTTACCGTACAATTCAATCCTTCTACCATACAATGTCCCAATTAAATATAAGACATGAAATTACTGTCAAGTCTTATTTTATTTAATTATATGTATTTCGATTCTGAAATGCACAACTCTGATTAATGCAAATTAAAAACTCTTTTCTAATTTCATTCTGCTTTGGCCAAAGACTTCTGAGTCGTCATTTATCGAATCACATAGGACATTCTCTCCTTTTACTAGAAGTGGTAGATTCTTTGTTGATCATTCACCTATTTCCATGTACAACTTATTATACTCAATCATACCCTTTGATATACCCTAAAGGTCTTAAGGGACATGTCAAAGTATAACTCATCATACACAAGATACTATGATGATCTCAAGTCCAAGGATCACTTGTACTACTATCACTAGAGGAATTCCTATTGACAGGCGAGTAAAACTCCATTAGGTATTCCTTAGCGAGCCACGTTCAGTGAACTTATTCTCTAATAAGCACCTACATACTTGCTTTAGTGTCTCCACACAAATGATTATGAGATCAATCATTCTCTTCATAAGAGCAAGCAACGTATGTACTAATCTATCCGGATTCACTAATCCCCTTTTTAGTAATCCATCGATTAGGAACAATTTAAGTTTGTGAGCTATCTAGAATTTAGATCTCATTAGCATGATCACCATCATGATTCTAAAAGCATTGCTCAAAACTATGAGTTTATCACATTTAATATAACAACATCATGTAGATAATGCAAAATGCCTTTAACAATCGAATAAGATTACAAAGTATATGCTACATCATATCAAATATGATTGGCTTGTGTGCATACTATTTTCAGAAATAAATCCTTCAACTAGACCCACTACATTGCAGTAAATCCACTATCATGTAGGAAAAGGTGATCAGATTAGTCTATGGTATGATCCATGGTTGAATAGCACGTCCATTAATCCCAACCAGCTTCTGATGACAAATTCTGGACTCCCTCCTATAGCTAAAGTCTGTGATATCCTGCAGAATTCTTCCTGGTCTCTTCCTCGTAGCTTCCATCACGAGGTTCTGATATTTCGTAGACAAATTGAAGCACTCCCAATTCCTTCTAATTCAGATGACAAAATTACCTGGAATGCACTGAATATCAGCAGCATCAAAGCCAAACATATATGGGATTGCATTAGACATAGATAGCATCTGGTTGATTGGCACAAACTTCTTTGGCATAAGCTTCATGTACTCAGATTCTCTTTCATTCTATGGTTGGGGTTTCTGAAAAGGCTTCCTACTAATGATATAGCAATGCATTACTCATCAAGAAGATTAGCTACTTGTCCTTTATGCCAAAAATATCCAGAAAGCTTTGATCATCTTTTTTTTGAACTGTGAGTATTCTACTGCTATAATGCACAGATCTCTTAGTGTGGGGAACTAGCAGAATCTTCCTTTGGACTGGAATGGGCTTACACCTTATATCATCTCCTTTCGAGTCTGCAATCTCACCAAAAATATTCTCAATCTCACGCTTGCAGCTTCCTTCTATAAAATTTGGGAAGCAAGGAATAAAAAAATTCATTCATATTCTATCATTCCTCTGAGCCAGCTTGCTAAGGATATTATTAATATAATCAAGTCTAGACTATCTCATTCTTGCTCTTTCTTGAAAGCTACTAATTTTTGTTAATATTATTGTAATTATCTTATGTAATGTTAAAATTTTATTCTATTTAGTGAATCCTCACTTATGTTCCTATAGCTAGTTCATCTTTTGACATGTCTTTAGATGACCTAGCTATAGATCTAGGGTATGCCCCTTAGCTATTGTATATTTTTGGTCCCTATCAATACACAATCAAACAAATTTAACAAAAAAATAAAGTTCTTGCTTACATATAAGCATTAGGTCAAGGTGTCGTTGGTGTCCATTCAACGCAGATTTCATCGTACTATCAATTGTACCAAGGTTCTCGCTTCAATATAAGCGAAGGCTTGAGGTGTCAAACGTTTTCCACCAATACAACTTACTAGAAACGATCCGGGTGACGACCACCTCACGCAAGTGTGTCGTGGAGTCTATCACTTGGTATCAAAACTAAGTTTTCTAGCGAGTTATTTATCTTTAATTTTTTGTGTTTGAATATTTTTTTTAAAAAAAAAAGAAGAAAATTTTTAGTTTATATCAATTGCAACGAATTCAACAGAAACATCCGTGTACACAATCATTAATTCCGAACGAGCAAACCCATAAATTTCGCAAGCCTAACAAGCTTTCCCGAACTATATATAAATAGGTAGACAACTATTGTCAATTACATCACTATGTAACTCCTTGTATTTTGCCTCTTAGATTATAATGGTCAAGTGTGTGCATATCCAAACTAAAATAAACTAAGTTAAGTCCAACCTAGCACTTCCATATATGTGAAGAGAAAAAGACCGTCCTTGTGTGTGCACAACAAAGCAGTAATATTTAATTCTTTAATAAGCACCAAATGTGATAAAACATCTTAAATATTTAATACTCGCCTTGTGTGTGCACAACAAACTCATATTAAATATTTAATACTCTATTGTTTTACCATACTAGAAGGCGACGTTCGATATTCCAAATATCTTTGAACGTTTAGGACTTAATATTATTTGCTTGAGGGGTTTGATATTATTTGTCTCATCTTGATTAGCGCGCATGCACACACACACACACACACACACACACACATATATATATATATATATATATATATATATATATATATATATATATAATACGCGTCATATTATTTAACATGCGAAGCATGTTGGATAATATATAATATATATGGTAAACATGCACATATAGAATACTATATTCTACCCGGATTGATTATGAACTTTTATTCTAGTTTGGTTCACTAGAGCCACCAAGTGAACCAAAAAGTCAAACCTAGGGTGCAAGAATTAAATTTAAATATAACTATTACATTTAAATCCGGGCTCCATTACAAACGGGTCTTCAAGCGCTCCTTGCTCCTTTGTCTCCAATTCTTCAAAATAATTCTAACTAGTCCTATTACATAAACTATTTACAATAAATAGAAACTTTGATCAACAGTCAAGGGGAAGTACATAGGAAGAAGATAGAATTTATATCAAGAAAAACTAGAGAAGACGAGGTACGCATACCTCATTTATAAAAACTCATTCATTCAAGCATCCTCTAAAATAAATCCAATCACACATTGGTCAATAGTCCATAATCAATCCCTATTTATTATCATACAAATCTCCATATGCATCAATAAATAACATTCATCTAATGAATAATAAAACAATTCCATATATGCATTGATATCAATTAATAGGCAAAAGTTTGCTAATATTTAGTTTTGAAACAAAATAAACTCTTTTATTTTAATCAAAAATCAAATCAAAATTAAACTCCTTTAATTTTAGCAACCCGAAATTCTATTCCAGATAAAATAAACATCTTTATTTTAAAACTTTTATCAATTAAATAAACCATTTATTTTAATTGAAGAAAAAATTATTTTTCGGATTCTGCTGTCCGGCGCAGCTGCGCCCAGAATGAACTGGGAACCGGCGCAGCTGCGCTGAACCCCAGAAACGACTTTCTAGGTTTAGGCGCAGCTGCGCTCCAAAATGAACTGGAAACAACGCAGCTGCGCCGCGTAGCAGATTCAGAAAAACAGATTCTGCCCAAAATTTTCGATCCAATCGCATACCATACACACATAGAATAATCAAAATCAATAATTAGCACAAGATTAGGCTCTCATACCACTGTTAGGTTTGTATATTACGCAATCATTCAATCAAATTACATAAATAAGGCAGAAGCGTGATAAAATCGAATTTTAAAATTTTATACAAACCATCACCATGATCAATCTATGTGCTCAATTAACGATATAAACGAACAATTCTAATCTTATTTAAATAAATAAATTAATTTATTCTATCTCCATAGACTAAATTAAATACACTTAACTTATTATTACAATTATGTCATTTACTTCTTAAATAAATATTTTCCTTTTGCGGTGTGACCCTTTAGGTTCTCCATATTAAACCGGTTGTGAATAAATCAATTAGAACAATTCTAATCTTATTTAAATAAATAAATTAAACTATTTAATTCATTTAAATAAATAATATTTATTCTACAATAAGGGTAAGCCCCCTTAGCGATCAACGACTTTCCAGATAATATGATTTCAACATTAATCATAAAAGAACCTTTCAGTGCATAGTTACCATACAATTCAATCCTTCTACCATACAATGTCCCAATTAAATATAAGACATGGAATTACTGTCAAGTCTTATTTTATTTAATTATATGTATTTCGATTCTGAAATGCACAACTCTGATTAATGCAAATTAAAAACTCTTTTCTAATTTCATTCTGCTTTGGCCAAAGACTTCTGAGTCGTCATTTATCGAATCACATAGGACATTCTCTCCTTTTACTAGAAGTGGTAGATTCTTTGTTGATCATTCACCTATTTCCATGTACAACTTATTATACCCAATCATACCCGTTGATATACCCTAAAGGTCTTAAGGGACATGTCAAAGTATAACTCATCATACACAAGATACTATGATGATCTCAAGTCCAAGGATCATTTGTACTACTATCACTAGAGGAATTCCTATTGACAGGCGAGTAAAACTCCATTAGGTATTCCTTAGCGAGCCACGTTCAGTGAACTTATTCTCTAATAAGCACCTACATACTTGCTTTAGTGTCTCCACACAAATGATTATGAGATCAATCATTCTCTTCATAAGAGCAAGCAACGTATGTACTAATCTATCCGGATTCACTAATCCCCTTTTTAGTAATCCATCGATTAGGAACAATTTAAGTTTGTGAGCTATCTAGAATTTAGATCTCATTAGCATGATCACCATCATGATTCTAAAAGCATTGCTCAAAACTATGAGTTTATCACATTTAATATAACAACATCATGTAGATAAAGTAAAATGCCTTTTAAGAAAATCAATTCTCTTATTAATAAATGAATAAGATTACAAAGTATATGCTACATCATATCAAATATGATTGGCTTGTGTACATACTACTTTCATGTATATGTCACATGAAGGGTTCTACATACTGAGTTTTGATCCAAGAAGAGTTGGAACTTTTCAAATTATTGCTTGCAATGCTGATATTACTTATATGTTAATTTTGCCATGTGAGACTTGTGGGTATGTTTTGTTTAGTGTTGCTGACTTGGTTCGTTTTGATGTAGGGCCAAATTTGAGGACAAATCATTTTCAAGAGGAGGGGAATGATACGATCCTGACTAGGGCCACATCAAACGATGATAATTCAATTTAAGTTCGTATTAGTCCAGCTACGAGGGCAAGAGCTAAAAGATTTAAGGAGGAACTTAATGGACTACTTCAAGAAGTTTGGGCTGAAAATTATTCAAGAAAATTCAATAAAAGAGTTGTTCCTCAATTAATTCGCATGACCCAAGTATTATTGGACTGACCCAATTGGCCAATTTAATTGGGTACTTTACAGAAATATACAACAATTAATAAAATATTACAAGAATAGTGCACTAACAAAATAATTACAAAAATAATAGTGCACTAACAAAATAATTACAAAAAGAGTGCAACAAGATAAACTCATTAAATCATTCAGTTTCCTAAAAATAAAAAATTCCTTAAATTAAGGGAAGTAACTTCCATATTCGGTATGACAGTTACCATTTAGCCACCTCTAATACACCTTGTAGCCGCCGTCTCCGACGTGAACAGTTGGTTGTTTCGTCGAGAAGTTGAACTGAAATCATCCTGCCTCTCAATCTGATCTAATGAATATCGCCGGCAAAAAACCAAAATTAAACAAATCCAAACCAAAATTAAAACATAATCGACCAACAATCTGCTCACCGTTGGCGTCATCGAACTCCTCATCATCGTCATCCCCGTCAGATCTATCGTCACTACTAGGACGGCAGTTGGCGTTCCAGTGGTCGGCGTGGACGGGAGAGGCGTAGATGGGACGGCAGCTGTGTCGTCGTGATGGAAAAATAAGTTGAGGAGGAGGAGGGTAATCAACCCTTAATACAAAGGTAACCAACCTTTAATATAAAGGTAACCAAACCTTAATACAGAGATAACCAACCCTTAATACACAGATAACCAACCCTTAATACACAGGTAACCAAAACTTAATACAAAAGGTATCCAACCTTAAAACAAAGGTAACCAACATTTAATACAAAAGTAATCAAACCTTAATACCAAGGTAACCAACTCTTAATTCAAAGATAACCAAAAATTAATACAAAAAGTATCTAACCGTAATACCAAGGTAACCAACTTTTAATACAAAGGTAACCAAACCTTAATACTAAGGTAACTAACCCTTAATATAAAGGTAACCAAACATTAATACAGAGGTAACCAACTTTTAATACAAAAGGTAACCAACCCTAAATACAATGATAACCAAAATTTAATACAAAAGGTATTCAACCTTAAAACAGAGGTAACCAACTTTTAATATAAAGATAACCAACTTTTAATACAAAGGTAACCAAACTTTAATACAGAGGTAACCAACCTTAATACAAAGGTAACCAAAACTAGTTACTACACTTTCAAAAATTAATTACCTCCATACTAGTGTTTGGTTACAACAGATAGGAAAAGAAATAGGACTTGTTTCTCATTGGGTCTTTTATGGGGAGAAGCAGTGAAATTGGAGAGTGGAAGAGTTGTGTGGGACGGGGTGGGTGAAGAAGATGGGTATATCAGATTTATCAAAGAAACAGAAGAAGTTGCTACAACTGAGATTGCCATTAACAGAGAGAAATGAGAGTTTTGTAGATGGAGAAGATATTGGATTATGGGGGGAAGGAGGAGAAGAGAGGAGAGGAAAAAATTGGGGATATGTTATCTTGAGTGTTGTGTTATCTATTTGGGACCTCATATGATTCTTCTATCTGCTTTTTGCCTACACGGATAACAAAGAGGGGGTATAGGGGGAGGGAGGTGTTGTCTGATCTACAACTTTTCACTCATTATTTTATCAATTTTACCATGTTCGTCCACATGAGTAATATTTTATGTGTGCCCTGGAATAATGTCATTAATTTAATGGTGGTGTAATGATAAAAATTTTGATGTCCTAAATTAAAGGGATCATGGCCACGTGAGAGCTCTTATTAATTTAAACTAAAACTAACTGCATTAATTATGTAATAAAAAATTACATGTGCACTAAATCTGTAAATATTTTTTTAGTGCACTTTTTTTGTAATATTTTTTAAAAAAGTACTAATAAATGTAATTCTCCCAATTTAATTCAGCTCATGCAAACTATGCAAATTAGCTCTAACTCAAGTGGGCCTTTTAAACATTATATATTCGGCAACATGCAAAAGGATTTCATTACATAATGCAAAGTGGGCCTTTTAAACATTACATATCTTGTGGCCAGGACACGGATTTAATGCTAGCCAATTCAGCCCATGGGACTACGGAATTTAGATTCCAAATGTGAGCAGCATGTGAACATTAACCTATTCAGTAAGCTAGTAATATTCATTACTTATTGATGTGGGCCACGAAATGTGGGTTAACAAATTCAGCAAGCTATTCATGTGGGCAGCTACTTACAACATATTCAGCATCCTTAGCCTTCTGAACTTAATATTACATTCATGTGGGCCACGGTGCAACCAATCTTAATATTCATATCATCAAATTAAATCAATTCCTAGCAGCTACGTATTCCAAGCAACTAAATCATACTCAGCAAATTAATATCCTAGTTTCACGCGACAAATGAAGATCCAGAAAGATAGTGTGATGATCATGGCATCCAGCATAACTTCTTAGCACCAAAGACTTCACAGTTGAATGGAGTTGCTGAAAGGAAGAACAGAATATTGAATGAAGCTGGAAGGACAATGCAAAATAATGCTAAGCTACCTGAGTATTTTGAACAGAAGTTCTGAGCACTGCATGCATGCTACACTCATAACAGATCCTTGATACACTTGGTACACAAGAAGACTCCTTATGAGTCATGGAAGGTAGGGAAGCCAAAGATTAGGTACTTTCATGTATTTAGTTGTACATGTTGTGTTAAACAATGGAAAGAGTTACATAAGGTAGTTTCAAGCTAAAGAAAATGAAGGCATCTTCTTAGGCTATTTCTCAATTAGCAGCGGCATAAGGAATCTCCTCCCCTACACGCCCCATCTCGAATTCATACACCCCATCCCCGCCCCGCCCTACCCTGCCTATATTATGTATAACTTAATAGGAAACAAAAATTCTTCAATAAAGATACTACGTTTCGCATGTACCTGTGTGGTTGAAGGAAGAGAAATCTATGGAAGCTTGGGACTTCGATGATATCTTTAATCTTCATCGCTTCGATCTGGTTTTGTGAGGTGGGTTGGAGTAAATCCATGAAAAGTTAGAGATAGGAGAAGAAAAGGAGTTTGAATTCATGAGAAAAGAAAAAGAGTTTGAATCCATGGAGGAAAAAGAAGAGGATCAAAGAATAATCGACTGATGTTTGTAATATTACTGCAGAGAGACGATGGTTCGAGAGAACCAATGATGGATGCTACCGAGAGAGAGACAAGAAGTTAGATTTGGGTTAGAATAGATATACAAGTCTGTTTGGTAATTTGAATAAACAGTCTAAAAGTCCAAACCAAGATAGGCCCAAAGGTTTTATATTTTGAATAAGCCTAACATGAAACTTGTTAACCTTAAAACAAATAAAAGTTAATATATATATATATAAACGGGTCGGGGGCGGGAACTCCAATCCTGTACCCAACCCTAACCCTATTGGGTTTTAAAAATCGGATCCTATTAGGGTTGGGGTTGATCGGGTCCCATCGGGATCAAGTTAAATTGTCAGGCCTAGAGTATTCAACAAGAGATTGTTGACTATTGAAGAATCAATCCATGACTCATTTTATAAGTCCAATAACTTTGAGATTAGAGATGTTGATGTGTTTGATGAAGAATATGTGCATGAAGACCATGTTCCAGTTAGAGCTTAAGAAGATCAGACTTGGGAAGTTCAAACTCAGATTGAAAGGGTGAGTCACTCACAGCTCTTAAGTTCAGAAGCAATCTTTGAGCTCTCCTCAAAGAGATCCGAGTATTCAAGCCAATTTTACGAATGAAGCCCAAGCTTGGAGCTCCGAAGCTCAGAGCATTCCAGTTCAAGAAGCAGACTGTCACTAACCAGACTTAGAAGAGCTTAGACAATAAGGCACAAGTACTGACACTCATAGGGGAAGTAGATGGTCAAAGAGTAATATTCAAGATTTGGTGATTGGTGATCCAAATGTAGAATTAAGGACAAGGAGATCAGCAACACAAAACGAGTGCTTGTATCTAAGCTTCCTCTCTTAGATTGAACCAAGAAGATTGAAGAAGCTCTTCAAAATGCAGGCCGAATTGAAGCAATGCAAGAGGAGTTGAACCCGTTTGAGAGGAACAAAGCTTGGTATTTAGTACTCAAGCCTAAAGATAGAAAATTCAATCATTGGTACTAAATGGATATTCAGGAATGAGATGGATGAAGATGGGATCATAAAAAAGGAATAAAATCATACTGGTTGTAAAGGGTAATTCACAAGAAGGCATTGATTTTTATGAGCCCTTTGCCACAATAGCAATACTTGAAGCTATCAGGATATTTCTAACCTATGATGCCTTTATGAAATTCAAAGTCTTCAAAATGGATGTGAAGAGTGTTTTTCTAAGTGCAAAACTCCAAGAGGAAGTCTATTTTGAGCAGCCTCAAGGCTTTACTACTACAAGCTTGACGATGCCATGTATGGTCTTAAGCAAGCTCCAAGAGTATTTCAGAACTGAGGGAGTATTACATAAAATAAAAATAAATAGATACAAGAGTTGAAAATTAATTTTTTGCCCCTATAACCTACAAACCATTCAAAACTAATTATCAAGAAAATCAACAAAAACATTTTATGGGTTGCACAAACCCCGACATTTAAAATGGGGCATGCCACATCACAGTTCTGTTTGCATCTACTAAATGTAGAGAAAATTCACAACCAACTTTCAGTGAAAACAGTATATTTAACTTTATCAAAAAATCGCAGGCATTACAAAGTTCTATCTCCGGACATTTGTTTTAAGTGCAGGTAGAGTAATGAGACTCATGCTCATTTATTTTTGCATTGTCCTGTTGCTTGGGGCTTGTGGAGCTCTTTGGAGTGTTAGGAGAGGAGTGGGCGTGTCTTGGTTCAGTGAAAGATATGTTGCTAGTTCATTTTGGAAGATTTGGAAACAAGAGAGATGCCAAAATTTTATGGAGGGGTGCCTTTTTTTTCCTTCTATGGGGAATTTGGATTGAGCGTAATGCTAGACTATTTAGAGGAAGTTGCTCTTCTTTTAAGCTATTAAATGATAGGATTATTTTCCTTGCTTCTCTATGGGCTTCTTTTATGGGGGCCTTTAGAGGTATCTCTATATCTGATTTGTGTAGAGATTGAAGGGCACTTTTTTAAGTGCTCTTTTTTATTTTTGTTTTTTAGTCTGTTGAGGGTGGACTTCTTGTTCACCCCTTTTATTTTATCCTTTCTTTTCTATTAATAAAATTTCTTCTTTTATCAAAAAAAAAAAACTATCAAAAAAATTCTTAAATTAAACATGGTGAAATTATTTTTGCCCAACAAGAATCTATGTACACAATGCATACACACAAACTTCGGGAAGAGAATTGGCCAATATGGTCGGCAACCATGTACCCTACAATGTTTTCACCCAAGGTTCGGATGTTACCGTGCACAAACACCAGGAGCTGTAAAAAGTACAACCTCTGAAACATCTTTAGCATGCCCGGTTTCTGTTATCTCCAGACAAGATACTTCCACGATCCTTCACTTCTTTAATCTACTGTTCTGTATCAATCCGCAGATGAACTAGTTTCACCAGTTTCATCCTCACTAAAACTAGAAGGCACCTCTGCAAGGGACCTAAACAAAATATAATGCCATGTCAGTGAGAGAACAGCAATCATTAGATAATTCACTCAAATTTGATGCAAAAGTATCTAATTGGTGATATGTTTTCAATATTAACATATTAATTCCCAAACTTCAGTCATGAAAGCAATTATATCCTTCCATCAAACTTTGCTTTACTGATTTTGGAGGTAAAAGCCACATGGCAATATTCACATGCACATGTGATAATGACCACTTGACGTTTACCACTTGATTAAAACAGAAGGGCCAAACTGCAGTGTGAATCGAAGGTCAAGTCCAGTGTGATCAAAAGGAAAATAAATTAGTCAAAGTGAAAAATATCAAGCATGAAGGTGAAAGTCAAATTACCTAAAAGATCTGAGGCAGTCAACGAGAATATCTATTATGGCTTTGTTCATCCCTAGTCATATGGTCACCAAATGAGAGAAGACCTACTTGAAAAGGGTAAAAAAACATACTGCCCACAAAAACTGTGGAAGGCCCTATCAGTTCTTTTACCTATCAGTTCTTTTATTTTCTTTTCTCATCTACCTCGATTTTTAAGTTGAATTTCACATTCTGAATTCTAAGCTCAGTAACCAACTAGCTATGAATGGTTTTACTCTCTCAATGTGGTCTAGTATAGATCTACGATTTATACTAACTAGCACAAAGCTTTTTGTAATGAACTTATTGTTGGAAAAAAAATGTCTGGCGTAAATTCCTTAAACGGGCTACACTTAACTTTGTGGATGTTGTTAAAGAAACATACTGACAGAGAAGTCATCCATATAATACTCTACTGTACACCCTTGCAGAAGCACAGGTCTTATATTAGAGTTATGATACTATTGAAATTTTATTGTAAATATATTATTTGAGATTAATTAATTTTTTTTTAATTTTTTGTTTAGTAATTTAATAATATGGTTGGTCAATGTATTATATTTATACTTATATTTTAATAATAGTATTAATTTAATATTAGGTAAGATGATCCTTATAGGAAAATAGCTTCCTTTTAAAATTATATTATGCAAGTAATAATAAAATCCTACTTATATACTTGAAATATAAGTATACTTATATTTTAATAATAAATAGTAACAAATTCAAGTTAGATAACACGATCATTTTGAATTTTTTCCTCAAATTATATTGTTTAAGTTGTTATTAATCTCATACAAAAAAAAAAATATTAGATAATATGATCTTATGATTTGTTAACCTTTTATGATCTATTCAATATATGACTAATATTGTTTGTGCACATCAATTTACTTTATAATATATTGTCATATAGATACTTTTATTTTAATAACAGTAACATTTTAATATTAAGATAAGCTAAAATATATAATTATATTTACATTTTAATTTAAATATTAAAAAATTCAAGTTAGGTAAGATGATCTTTATGAGAAAACTATTTCCTTCTCAAACTATAAACCTACATAGTAATGGATCTTACTTAAATAATAATTTTATATATATATATATATATATATATATATTATAAAGGGGGAGGAGATATCTGACAGTTTCTTTTGATGTAAACAATTTTGTGAAGCCTTTTTTAGCTTCCAAATTTACCCTTTAAGAGATGGGAGCAGTTACATTTTAAACTCAAAAACTTTCCTTTTTTTTTCTCTCTCCACTCCTTTATCAATCCCTATTTTCTCTCAAATATTTTCTCATTTTATTTTTTTAATTACACACACGAAGTGTGTGCCAAGAATACTAGTTTATTTTCTCCACTCCTTTATCAATTCCTATTTTCTCTCAAATATTTTCTCATTTTATTTTTTTAATTACACACACGAAGTGTGTGCCAAGAATACTAGGATATATAGTTATTGGATATATATATTGATAATATTAATAAACTAAGATTAGGTAAGTTGATATTGTTTCCTTCTAAAATTATATTAGGTTGAATGAATGTAGGAAAGTTGAATTAATATAGGAATAATAAAAGTTGACTTAGTATAGAAAAAGTAAAAGGTGGAATAAATAAATAATAAAAAAAAGAGGACGAACCAAATTGTCTGTTTAATTATAGGGTTAATTGCAAATTAAACCCCGAAGTATACACCCTTTTACCATTCGTACCCCGATGTTTAAACGCTCCCATCCCGCTACTCAAAGTACCATTAAGTTATCATAACTGACCCTTTTGTAATTTCCGGCCAAAAAAGTGGCCGGAACTGCCACGTGTCCGGTGGTGTATGTATAAGTGCGATTTGACCAGATTTTTATACACTTGACCGTATAAAACCTTTGAAAACATGATTAATTTGATTAAGTAATACATTTTTATTTACTAATATAATAAATTACAAATTTACAAACCTAATTTTATTTTCTTTTTCCTCTTCTTCCCCATCTTCATCATCTTCCATCACCATAGAACTCACCAAAAATTTCAAAATCCAAAATTCCCAAATCATTCATCCTTTTCCCTTGTAACCATTCATGAAGCTTGAAAATCTCAAACTAAAAATCCTAATTCGTTCAACATCTTCAAAAATTTGCCAAATCTCAAACCCACTTCATTTTCTCTCTCTAAGAGGAAGAACCAAAAACCTAAATTCAAACCCAAAAATTTTAGAAATCTCATGAGCAGAGGAAGAACCAAAAACTCAAACCCAGAATTTTAGAAATCTCAACACCCATAAATTCCAAACCACAATCAAAGAAACCAAGCGTAAGATCAAACCCATCTATTATCTCATACACCAAACCCAAAAAAATCAAAGAAACAAACCCATAACAGATCTAGCACCAAGGGTAAGATCAAACCCAAATAGAGCCCTTTATTTAAGCATCCATGGTAAGAGGGACCAAAACTAGTCGCATCCATCGTAGATCTGAGTTTGAATATTTCAGATCTTTCACAAAAATTCGTCATAATTCGAGAACCCTTGGGTTTATAATGAAGATGAAGATCAAATGAAAATGAAAGAGATGAAGATAGAGATTTTCACTTTGTTTTGGTTTGATGAACGAAATGAGATGGAATTAGCAGGCCCTTTGGTTTATTGCTCTAATTTGTTGTCTATTTTGGTTTATTGAATGAGATGGAATTAGATTGATGAAATTCCTAAATTGTTTGAATTTTTTACCCTTTATTTTGTTAATCTAGTATTTCACATGTATTTCTACAAATTAATTAAGTCAACTACGGTATTTATACGGTCAACAATATTTAAATATTAAATTATGACACGTGGCCATTTTCCGGCAAAAACATTGACCGGAAATCTGAATAGGGTCCATCGTGCTTACTTTATGGTACTTTGGGTAGCGGGATGAGAGCGTTTAAACATCGGGATACGAATGGTAAAAGGGTGTATACTTCGGGGTTTAATTTGCAATTAACCCTTAATTATAGTACTACAAAGCACGGGGTCTTATTATAAAGTTATGATATTGTAAATATTTTATTAAATTTTTTTTATAAATATATTATTGAATTTATTAGGTAAAATGGTTCTAATAAGAAAAAACTTTCCTTTTAAAATTATATTATTTAATCTATACTAAGATTTTACTTATTCTTGAATATAATTACAGTTATATTTAATCAAAAGTAAAAAATTCAAGTTAGGTAAGACAATCTATGGGAATTTTTTTTCTTTCTCAAACTATATTATCTAAGTTGTGATAAAATCTTATTTTATAATAATAACAAATTAATATTATGTAAGATGATCTTATGATTGTTTTCCTTGTAAATTATACTACTAGTTTTTATTTTTGACTCGGTTGAACTGAATTAAAGGTCTTGTTATATAATTATAATATTATTGATGTTTTAAATTTTATTTTTACAAATCCTTATTGGATAGAGTAATTAATTTGTATTTTTTATTTAATAATTGAATCATATGGTCGATTAGTATATTATATTTTTATTTTAATAATAATAATATTTATATTTATATTATCTAAATAATGAATAAATATTACTTATACTCAAGACTATAATTATACTCATATTTTAATAATAGAAACAATTTACGTTAGGTAGATGATTTTTATGATAACTTTCTTGTCTTCTCAAACTATATTATCTAAATGGTAATATAATTTTACTTAAACTTGTATTATTGTATATATATTTGAATAAAAGAAAACAATTAATATTAGGTAAGATGATCTTATTTTGATTATTTCTTAGAAAACTATATTACGAAATCATATTTCCTTATAAGACTACGATACTAATTCCAATTTTTAAATAAAAGCAACAAACTAATATTAAGTAAGATGATCTTATTTTGATTATTTCTTATAAAACTGTATTACGAATTCATATTTCCTTATAAAACTACGATACTAATTCTAATTTCTGATTTTAATTGATAAATAATAAAAGTTGACTTACTGTAGGAAACATCAAAGGTCGAACCAAAAAAAAGAAAGTAAAATGATCTTATTTTCATTGTTTATTTGTAAAACTGTACTACTAATTCTCGTTTCCTTATAAATTAGATACTAATTTCAATTTTTGATTTGGGTTGATAAATAATAAAGGTTGACTTAATGTAGAAAAGTCAAAGGTCGAACTAAAAAAAAGGACGAACCAAATTATTATCTATTTAATTATATTACTAGCATGTAAACCCTATGCACAGCATGGGGTCTAATTTGTTTCTTTAATAATTTGATCATTTGGTTGGTCAATATATTATATTTATCCTTTATGTTTTAATAATTGTAACAATTTAGTATTATTTAAGATGATCCTCATAAGAAAATAGTTTCCTTCTAAAATGATATTACCCAAGTAATAATAAATTTCTACTTATACTTGAAATATAATTATACTTAAATTTAATAATAGTTTTAAATTCAAATTAGGTAAGACAATCTTTGTGAAAAATTGTTTTATTCTCAAACTTTATTATCTAAGTTGTAAAATTATTCGAATAATTAATATTAACAAATTAATAGTTGGTAAGCCGATCTTATGATTGTTTTCTTGTAAATTATATATTACTAATTTCTATTTTTGACTCAGTTGAACCGAATGAAAGGTATTGCTAGAGAATCACGATAATGTTGATTTTTTAATTTTATGTTAATAAATTATTATTGGAAGCTTATATTTTAATAATAGTTACAAATTCAATTATGAAAGTAATGTAGTCTAGAATTTTGTTTTCTTCTCAAACTATATTATCTAAGCAAAAATATAATTTTACTTAAACTGTATATATATTTCAAAATAAAATTAACAAATTAATATTATGTAAGATGATTTTATGTGATTGTTTTCTTACAAAAATATGTAACATATACACCACGTGCAAAGCATGGGGTCTTATATTGGAGGTATGATATTATTAAATTTTTATTATAAACATATTATTGAACAGAGTAATTTATTTTTTTGTTTAATAATTGAGTCATATGGTTGGTCAATATATTTTACTTATACTTATCTTTTAATAATAGTATATTTTAAATATTAGGTGATGATCCTTATAAAAAAATAATTTTTTTCTAAAATTATATTATCTAAGTAATAATTAAATCCTACTTATACTTCAAATATAAATGTACTTATTTTAGTAATATTAACATATTCAAATTAAGTATGATAATCTTTGTGAAAAAATTGGTTCGACTGAGAGTGAACTAAAAGCTTTTCTTATTGAATCGAATGAACTAAACTAAGCTTTTAATTATAGTTTTCTTTTAAAATTATATAATATAAGTAATAATAATAAAATCCTACTTATAATGGAAATATGATTATAGTTAAATTTTAGTAATAATAAGAAATTAATATTAGGTAAGCTGGTCTTATGATTGTTTTATTGTAAAATTAGATTACTTTTCTTTGATTTTGATGGCCTTATTGTACAATTATGATACTATTATATTTTTTGTGAATATATTTTTTTAATAGAGTAATTTATTTTAAATTTTAAATTTTATAATAGAATCATATTATTGGTCAATTAATTATATTTATACTTAATATATACATATATATATATTATTAAGTTTAATATTTCATAAGATGATTTACTTTAATATTTTACTTAAACTTGCATTATTGTATATATTTCAATAACAGTAACAAATTAATATTAGGTAAAATGATCTTATTTTGATTTTTTCCTTATAAAACTATATCATAATTCTTGTTTTCATATAAACTATATTATTAATTTTTTATTCTAATTTGGAAAAAAATAATAAAAGTTGACCAAACGAAGGAAAAGTCAAAAGATCGAACTACACAAAAATAAAAAAATAAAAAAATAAGAGGACGAACTAAATTGTCTATTTAATTATAATATGTATATATAGATGTGTGTGTGTGTGTATATGTATATATTAATAAAAATAATAAATTAATATTATGTAAAATGATTTTATTTTGATTGTTTACTTATAAACCTATACTACTAATTCTCGTTTCCTTATAAAACTAGGATACTAATTCCAGTTTCTGATTTGGATTGATAAATAATAAAGGTCAACTTAATGTAGGAAAAGTTAAAGGTCGAACCCATAAAAAGGAGGACAAACCAAATTATCTATTTAATTATAGTATAAATAGATAGATTTTAAAAATGGGACAAAGGAATCAACAAAATACAAACAGGCATCTCCACTGGCTAAGCTCAGTTCAAGTAAAATTACTTGACATACCAACCTTCTAGATGGATTTGTCAATGGAGTCATTTCTTTCATTGCAGCCTTTGTAGCATACTGTTGCTGTGCAAAATCTTCCCTAGATCTCTTAGCGAGCTTCATGTTTTTGGAAAATATAACGAGCCAAACCAAATCAATATCATGAGGGAAAGTCAATTATAAGAGTGTCAAAAACACAAAACTTACTCTAATTTCATCTGCTGGACGAACAGTTACTTTAACTGGCTCACGATAATCATTGATTCCTCTCCTTCCACTGTAGATATCACCTTCCTGTATATAACTCTCAGAGATTATACTTCTACACTTCGAGTTTTGAAATAACAAAAATAGATTTGCAGCCTAAAAGTGTAGATTAGACCTTGGTTGCCCTTCTAGACAGCCCTCTCTCCTCCAAAGAAAGATATTTATTGTACTTAGCTGGCAAGTTTGAAGGACTAGATTCAAAGCATTCTCCGCGGGTAACCTTGACACTAACATCACCACGATTACTGGACCGTGATTCTCTTTGTTTACTAGTGAGTTGTTTTCTGCCAGATGGAAGAAGATGATGACTAAAAACAGACTCTTTTGTCCTTCCAGCATCATCTTTAGCCATCATTCCATAGTTTTTCCGAATGTCATGAACCAGTGCTTCTCCTGCAGAATCTTCATTCATTTCCATGGACGATCCTCGCTTCCGAACTGGATTTCTATGATAAGATAAACTAGGATTTTTCTCAAATTGGAGGTGTGAGTAGTTTTCACGACTATTAGATCCATGCATCATTTCAAAACTTGTCCCATTCAAATCAGAATTGCGAGAGCCCATCTTGGAATTGCATTCTTCATGTCCCTAAGAGAGGATTAAAAGGAGCGACAAATTAATTAATCAAATGTGAAAATTAGTGGGAAGTTGAATGGGAAGTTGAAAAGAGTGATTTTGACACCTAAAATAAACAATTTGCTTTTATGTAATTGGAGAAATGGCTTAAGCTATCACTTCAGTCCCGCAACATAGGCTGAGTTAAAGGGTAGCCCAAGTGCTGCCAAAAAGTTTAGTATGTTGCAATGCTCCAACCTATCATATACACCAGGTGTGCTCCACTAAGCCTCAGAGCAGATAGGAATTAGCTGTTTATCTGGGTTGTCTATGTAACAACTGTGTTAATATGTAGCACTGTAAATAGGGTTATGTATAATTATTAATGAAATGAAGTTTATCTGGGAATTATTTTAAGTGTTATGAATGAATATATATATGTGAGATATATGTGTAATTATTTGTCAATCGAGCGATAAGAGTTTAATAGCCAATTAGGACTACTTGAATTAAGAAATTGGTGGAACAAAAAGGAAAGCCAAGAGATAAGAATTTATCAAGTTAAGCTTATGTTATTAACTAACAGAGCATGGAATACTAGCCTTGTGTGGCAATGTTAGTAGGCCTATATTAACTATGTTAGTAAGCTTTGTTAAGGGGCCAAAAGAAGTTAATTAATTAACTTAGTTGACAAACCCTAGTGCATTGCTAATTGGGAGAGTTCAAGAAGAGAATTAATATAGCCCAAACATAAGCCCAAGGCAAGCCCTAACAATCCTTGTAGGAAGTCTAAAACCAAGCCCAAGTTATAGTCCAATGGATGGCCCAAATGTTGGAGAAGATGACATAAGCATGCATCTAGACTATGATGTAATAAAAGAAGGAAAAAATAAAGCAAAAATGGGAGGAAAAAAGGGGGTGGAATCCGGCACTTGGTGGGCCCCACATGGGGGGAAATTGTGGTCAAAAAGTAGGCCCCACTTAGGAAGAAAAGTGTAGCAAAATGTTGCTTCATTTTTCACTTTGCACCTTTCTTCACTCAATTTCCATAAAAGCCATCATTTTTGTTGTCAAATCCTTTACATAGTAAACTCTTGAATTTAAAACTTTAAGCATGTTTAGCCAAAGTATTGGATGATTAAAGGAGGGTTAAGTAGGGTTATGATGGGCCTATAAATAGAAGAGGCATAGAGAGGTTGCAAGAGTTCTCATTTTCAGCATTCTATAGCTTGCAAGTTAGAAGAGTTAGAAAGTTTGGGAAAGCAAGTGAGCTTGAGAGTAAGAGGGAGGAGGGTCACGGTTCTGAGAAGGAAGAAGGAGCAAGAAGGGCTAGCAAGGAGGTCATCAACCATCCAATAAGAGGAAGAACGTAGAAGGTTTAAAAGTTTCCTAACCCTAAACTAGATAGATCATTTGAGAGTTTATATTTCTAGTAGTTAGCTTTTGCATGATTGTTGTGGGAGGATTGTTTGTATGGAGGATCATGGTGGATCATATGGAGTAAGGATGGTTATGTTGGAGTATATGTGCTTATTACATGTTAATATGCATGAAAATCAAGAGAACATGAAAGCTTTCTTAGAAAACCTAAAAGTCGAAAAAACTGTCAATTCTTAAAAACAGAAACTGAAATTTGAACAAGCATAACTCTCTGCCTATTTCAAATTTTGAGTGTGGTCAACTTCTGGAGTTAGATATATGAGTCCTCTAAACACTCCAACTGGAATTTCTGAAAAAAACCGTGTAAATTATTTATGGTGGATTTTCTACCAAAACAGGACAAAACTGGAAAAACCCTAAGAACATTCTACCTATTTTTTTGGTGGACTGTTTCGTCCACTTAAACATTAAAATAATTTAAGGCCTTTTTGGGACATGAAACTATATGGTATAACGAAACTCCTGTCCGAAAATGAACGTATTCCGACTTCGAATGAGTGAGATATGGCCAAACAAAAATTAGGGTTTTAAACACGAAAACTGCTAAACTTGAGTTCTATAACTCAGATGGTCACGAAATTTAAACTAGAAGTTCATGTTAATGTGTAGGAGATACTGACCAAATTTGGTGATTTTTGGAATTAAGTACGATATAGCAAAATTTGTTAAGTTACGAACTAAAACGACCTTTCGAAAAATACTTAATAAAGTTGAAAAATTATAATAAAATTATTTTTATGTGTGGAATATATTTAAATATGTGGGGCCAGAAGAGAAAAAAATAATAAAATGGTTAAGGAGGCTTAATGAAGAAAATAGAGTTACGAGGAGGTAAAATAATTAATTACCGAAAAGTCGGGAACTATCGAAATAATTCCTATCGACTAGAAAATGTTGACATGTAACGTATGAGTCTAAATGGAGTTTAATCGATAAATGATGTGAGGAACGTTTATGTTTGGATTAAGACGAAAGAGTAATTATCGGATTAGGTTACGTTTAATACCAACGATAATTATTAAGAGGTAACGTTTAACTTAATTAAGCAAATCCTTATGGATGTTGTAGGTAAACATTCGCAAGGGTTTAGTAGCGTAACTAAAGAGGAGTTACATACGCCAGGCAAGTTCTAAACTTACTCCTATTTATATACTTGTGTAAGTTGTTCAAGTTGTGCTAGTTTCCTACTCAAATTGTATGCTAGCATTCGCACTTATGTGCCATTGAAAACCTTTGTTCTATTAATGAACTGTTATGATGTATGAAAGTTCCATTATTCATGAACTGTGTCAAGAATAAATCTATGTCATTTGTTTCGACTAGACAGATATTGAAATGATTTATTGACTTGTTGAATCCATTTAAAGTATTCCAAACCAAATTGTATTGGTGCGGACTCTCATGTTAAAACTGAGATGAACAACCCTAATAAAAGGAGAAAAACCGAAATTGGACAATATGATTCCGATGTGTCTGGATTAATATGTTGTGCACAATATAGTGGGTACAATAGGCTAATCCCCTAAAGTACTTGCAGAGAGTATTTTTAGTCTTTGTGACTATTAAATATTCTGTCAGTTTACAGTTAAATACTTGTTGAACCTTGTTAAAAGTTCGAGGTCTAGGGTGACCACTCAGTATGTTGTATCAAAAATGTTGATTGAAAATTCTCTTTTATTCTTGTTTTCCCAAGCTACTTCACAATTATTGTTCAATTGTTGAAGTTTTCAGAAAAAAGTTCATTCTATTCATAATGTATTGTTAAATTAAACTGTTCATACTTGCTGAGCATTTAGTTGCTCATCCTTGCTATATTTTTATACTTTCAGTTAAGACCGAAGATTCCGCGGGACCAACTAAAGATAAGGGCAAGGGAAAAATCCAAGAATAGAATTAAATGATGTATTATTATATTATAGAATGATGTAATATTTGACAGTATTATGTTTTGTATACGTAAGGTTTAGAAACCTGGGAGTAGCATAAGGCATGTACTGTAAATGATTGTATTTACTTTATGTCTTTAAGTTATATATAGATAGATGTGTGTGGATGTAGTAGTACCGTAAGCACCATATCCACTGTTTAAAGGTACACAGATGTGGGGGCGTCACAGTCTAATTTGTATCGATAAGGACGGAAGAAACTTTCATTTCAGGGACATAATTACTAGTCAAACATAAAAAGGAACAAGTTTCAACGGGATAGTAATGTAAACAAATTATCATTAGAAAAGATGCAGACTCACATGAGTCTACATTAGCACATTTTAGGTCTACCAGGTCAGCAAATTCCCAAACTTAGTTGAAGTATACTTTTAAAACCACCAGTCTAATGTTGTCATTGGCTGTTCAATACCTTGAACATTACAGTTTCAGTGAGTGCTCCACTCGAGCTCAACTACCAAAACTATAAAACGCATAAAGCAGAAACACTTCTCAGAGGCTGACACAGACACTCCACGGACACTTCTGGATACATATCGGATACATCCGACTATATTATTTTTAATCTTTTATTTTTTAATTCGGATACTCCCAAATACTCTAGGGATACTCCCTGATACAATATGATAGATGCTGGTATTTTAATTAAACATTGAAGTTAACCACTTGCTTATGATTATGTATATATAATTAATTTGCTTAATATATACATATGTATATCTAAAAAATTCCCTCATCTTTATATGGTGAATTTTGATGTGGGTTTATTGATAACTTACTGATCAGTTATCCAATCTTGTTTGTGACTCCAATGCATTACAGTATGGAAGATCCAGCACTAGATTAATAATAACCATTCCTCAATATCTATATCATCATGCCTTATAAAATAAGATGCTCATGTTAACCCTATTTTTTTAAGTAGCTAAAGTCCCCACATATGCCCAAAAAAGAAAGAAGTATATTAGGAGATGCACTTACTGTGCCAGGATGAGGTTGCTTGCATGTCCTAGAATCATAAGACGAGTGGAGCAGAATTGGTTCGCCAACAAAATTAGTCTCTGAAAAAATGGAATATATGGAAAACGGTTAAGACAACAAAATTTCATTTATGAGATTGAATGACTAAAATTGCATGACTAGGAAACCAAAACTAAATGTGAGCCAAAAATAGTAAGAGAAGGTTGCCATGTGCTACAACGAAATTAGCTTTAATTTATCTACAGGAAGAAGATTATTATCGCTCCTAATCTACTCGTCAGTTCATTAAATTGCAAAGCCCAGTCAATCAAGCCAATACAAAAGGAATAACGTAAGGATGAAAACAGAACGAGGCAAATCATCCTTACCATAACAAGAGCACAAGTCATGCAAAAACAAAAACAAAAACAAAAAAAAACCTTGAATTCACTGTCGAAACAACATCATATGTTCAGAAGTAAATAAAAAGAAAAAAAGTTGCAATCTGCATCTTTGTATATAGCATAAAAGCTATTCCTACAGATGCTGATGGTCCAGGCAAATAGGAACATTACCTCACGTCCTCACCCTGCCCCTAACAGGTCAGATAAAGAGAACGAGTAAGCGGGGGAAAGGATCATGGGGGAAGGATATCTCAACCTGAGTACAACATGAGATGGGGATGGGAAGCATACCCACCCACCCCGATAAAATAAGTTATTTTACGCACAACTATATAGGTATAATAGAATATATAAACTCCAAGCTTTTTCTATGATAACATTTTTTTACATTCATATCTGGATACAATTGTTCCTTACAAAGGGAAGAGTTTACTGTTAATTCCATTATAAAGAGTTAAAAGATATTAACATTCAAAAGTGCATTGATTCAATCAACAACCTAAAAGTAAATTTTACTCTTCATGTTGTTTTGTTATAGCCTCTAGGTTAAATCACTTTTTCCCCATTAAACTGAACTCCAATTTACATTTGCATCATCGAACCGATTTTTTTCCAGTCAACTCACTAAACTACAAGTTTTTTAACAAAAATTGAAAAAATCGTTTAAGAGTGTTAAAAGTTAATGGCATATCCAAGTGGCGCCTCGTTGGATGCTAATATAGATTATTTTCAGCAGTTTAAAAGCCCATGTGGCACAACTTGACCACGCTTAGGTGGAAATTTTTTTGACAAACATACTCATGTGCTTAGCAATTGCCTCTGTGTTTTTATCCAATAGATTATACCCAGCAGCTTCAGAAGAAAGGGAAAATCTAGGGTTCTACTTCACCATTGATGCCACCACACCACATCAACAGTTTAATCACTTCTCCGTTTGATATTTTCTCTCTTGTTCTTGCTTTAGATTTGATTTGATAATTTTCTTTTAATTGATTAAGATTCTAAGAATTTTGTGCAGACTGTAGAGTTTTGAATTTGAGATATCTTTTGGAAATGCGTTTGATTTGAAATTGAATAAGAAAATAAGAGATTTAAAATGAGTTTGATATGAAAATTGACTAAGGAAATAAGAGATTGGAAATGGATTTGATTTGAAAATTGACTAAGAAAGTAAGATCTAAGTTTTATGGAGACACGGGTTCAGCGATGGTGGTGCTGGTAAGTAGCGGTGGCGGTAAGTGGTGGTGGTGGGTGGAGATGGTGATGGTGGTAGGTGGAGATGGTGGTGGGGTAATAGAGGAAGGATTTTTTGATTTATGGGTCCGGAAAGGAGAAGAAGGTTAACATAGCTTTCTCTCTCTAAATCATACCAGTTGAGCTTTCTTTCTCTCATAGCAGCTCCTTGTTTTTCTTTTCCTTTTCTAGACATTCAACTCATCTTTTTCTTTGCGTTGATTCCAACATCCTATATGAAGTTTCAAATTGTAATGTTTAAAACTTATAAAATTTGTATCCAGGCCTTTGGGGAGCTTGTATTAGTTCTGCAGTATTTTCAAAAGTTATGGCAACAGTGTAGATTTTTGATGAAGAGCCAAGATAGCTTTTAATTTGGAGGAGAAGATGTAAGCTTTTGATTTTAATTAGTTTAGTTTTGTTTAATTTGTTTCACTTGTTTTACTTATTTAATTCAGTTTACTGATTTAATTTTTAAGTATTTTAAAACAATCCACCATGGCATGTATATGACATATAAGCAGTCTCTCCCTCACGTGCTTGATATTCTGTAAAAAGTCAAACAACTTAACAGATTTTGTAACAATTTGTAAAAAAAAAATGTAGTTCAATGAGTAAAATGAAAAAAAAAATATAAAAAAAAAAAAATCAATTTAGTGATGCAAATGTAAATTGAGATTCAGTTCAATAGGGAAAAATGATTTAACCCCTATTTATTGAGTTGGACAATCTAAATGAAATCTATATAGAATAAATTAACTTACCGGGGGGGCATTATTAGAGAGAGAATAGGAAAAATGTTAAAGGGAACTTCTCCGGTTCTCCCACCCAATCAACGAATGGGTCCATCCAGGCCTGTCAATGGGCTTAATCAGAGCAAATCATGCTGACACGATCCTGACTAGGGCTACATCAAAATAATTCAATTCAAGTTCCAAGGGTTAATCCATTGATTTTAAGTAATTGGGCTGAAAGGAGTACAAATGAATTCATTAAGGGAGTTGATATTAAGTTAATTAACTTGGTGCAAGCAATTGTGCCAAGTCCAACAGACCAGCCCTTGTCAGGAGCGCTCAGCCCTTGTCAGGGCCCCAACGCCAGCACTCTGATGGCAGCATTCTGCATAAGGAGAGCCCTAGCGCTCTGTTTGAGTGCCCCGGTGCTTGTTGCTTTGTTCTTCAACGATTTAGTCCAAATTGGCATGGAAATTGGAGTATCTATAACTTAATTATAGTAAGAAATAAGTATTTAGGAAGCTAGTTTATTACTATTGCAATTCGGAGTGTGATTAGTTAGGTTTTTGATTCCAAAGTTAAGTTGGATTGTTATGTAATTTGTTTCTTTTACTTTTAGGATTAGGGTTACCTTTGAGTAGTATAAATAAGGAACCAAATTGATGTATTAGAACAAGATTATTCATTAATAAAATTACTTGTGAGATTGTTTCTCTCTCTTGGTTCTTTAAGAACTCCTGAACTGTTCATAGTTTGTTGTGAGGTTCAACTTGAACTTATACCAAGGTTCTTGTCTCGATATAGACAAAGGGTCAAGGTTCCATTCAACGCAGAATTCATTACACTGACGATTGTACCAAAGTTCTCGCTTCAATATAACCGAAGGGTTGCGGTGTCGTTGGTGTTCCACCAATACAACTTTGCTAGAAACAATCCGGGTGACGACCACCTCACGCAAACGTGTCGTGGAGTCTATCAGTTGGTATCAGAGTTAAGTTATCTAGCGGGTTATCTATCCTTTAATTTCTTGTTTGGATATCTATTAAAAAAAATTCAGATTATTTCAATTACGAGCTAATCCCAAATTCAGCGGGGTTAAGTTCCGCAAAATTCTATCATTCAATCATCCAATTCGGGTGGCATAAAAGCCTTCCAACCGAGAGTTCATCCGAAGCTATTTGCAGCCTTGGATCAAGCATCAAATCCGTAAGGGCTGTTCAAATCCAAAGTTGAGATACAATTGGCAAATCCGGAGCTTACAAGGAGTTCAACCGTTCAGAATTGTTGGTAATACGAGACTCATATCTTGCTAATTTGTTCTTGATAAGTTCTTGTTGAATTAAAATAGGAAACTGTGATTCTTGTTTGATGAATTCAAAAAGAACCTATAAGAGGGAATACTTGATAGGAAAAAGGCAAGAGTGGTGAGATAGTAAAAGCCAGTTGAGTGATACACGAGTGATTCATTATTGAGCGAAACACGTAAGGCAGTGGTAAGGAAAAATTTATCTACTAACCTTTGTTTGGCAGCAAATATGTTTGACTCGAAGAATAAAGGTATTTTTGACGATCCACCGACGTTTGATCCAAAATTTACAATGAAGGTTTTTCCAGGAAGTTGGACATGGCAATGGAACAAATGTATGAACGTAGTGATCAGATGAAAGTTACATGTGGAGAACAATCTCAAAACCCTCCTAGTGTGCGTAGAAGGGGAGCTAGGATGGAGGAAGTGGCTTACTATGAAGGTAAGTTTTATGAGGAAGAGGATCGTGATTTTGATTTTATTCAAATGAGACATGGAGCAAGGGATAGAGGAGAACGAAATCGAGAAGACAACAACTTGGATAATATTGAGATGAAAATTCCATCTTTTCAAGGAAGGAGCAATCCTGAGGCATATCTAGAATGGGAAAAGAAGATGTAGTGGGAGTTTGACTGCCACAACTATTCGAAGTGTAAGAAAGTCAAGCTTATAGCAATTGAATTTTCTGACTATGTCGTCACTTGGTGGGATCAATTGATGATTAATAGGAGGAGATACGGAGAGCATTCGATTAAAACTTGGGAGGAGATGAAAGTTGTGATGAAGAAGAGATTTGTACCAAGCCACTACTACCGAGATCTATTCAGAAGTTTGCAGAGTCTAAAACAAGGTAGTCGGAGCGTGAAATACTATCACAAGGAGATGGAGATGCTGATGACTAGAGCCAAAATAGTAGAGGACCGCGAGGCAACAATGGCACGATTTTCAGCAGGTTTGAATTGGGAGATTGCAAATTTGGTAGAAAGACAACATTATGTGGAGTTGGAGGATATGGTGCATATGGCTATCAAAATTGAGAAACAACTCAAGAGGAGAGGTGGTCAGCAATCAGTTTCCACTACGGGTTCATCTTGAAAGCCCAATGTTGTAAAGAGAGGAGAAGCCAGTCGTAAGCAAACCCAAAGTAGAGCCGAAACAGGAAGCGACTAGCCGTGTAAATCAAGGTAAAACTGAACCCTCATCTAGTCATAATTGTGATATAAGATGTTTTAAATGTCAAGGCAGGGGTCATATTTCGAGTCAGTGTCTGAATCAAAGAGCTATGATTTTACTTGACAATGGTGAGACGGAGACCGAGGATGATGATAGTGATGCCGATTATATGCCGCCATTGGAGGAGATAAATGATAAGGAGTTTGCTATCCATGGAACGGCGTTGGTTACCAGGAGAGACATAAGTAAAGAAAGATAGCATGGAATAACGAGAAAATCTCTTTCACACCAAGTGTCTTGTTAATGGTAAGATATGTTGTGTGGTGATTGATGGGTGGAAGTTGTACCAATGTTGCTAGTACTACTATGGTGGAGAAGCTAGGGCTACCCACAACCAAACATCCTCAGCCTTATCGATTACAATGGCTCAATGACAGTGGTGAAGTAAAAGTGACTAAACAGGTATTGGTTCCATTCAGTATTGGTAGATATGAAGATGAAATACTATGCAATGTACTTCCGACGCATACTTGCCATTTGTTACTTGGAAGGCCATGGCAAAACGACAGACGTGAAGCATGACAGCCTTACCCATCGGTATTCATTCGTGCATAATCAAAGAAGAGTCACTCTAAATCCTATGATACCCGAGCAAGTCCATGAAGAGCTAATGCACTTACAAAAAGATCGTGATCAAAAGCAAGAGAAGGAAAGAGAATGATCAAAAGATTGCAAGTGAAAAAGAGGTAGCAGATAAAAGTGAGGTTAAAAACAAAAGAGATTGAAAAGAGTGAGAATAAAAACAAAAGAGAGAATGTAAGAAAAGAGAGAAAAATAAGTGACTATGAAAAAGAGAGTGAGTGGGAAAGAGTATTGTATTATAAACAGCCGATGAATGTACGTTCGTACAAAGAGGCACTTTTGAATACTAACCAGTTTAACTCTTCTTTGTTTAGTTCTGTTGTTTCTCTATTTTAGGTTGATATCATACCTAGTGCTATCGTTCCAATCCAACCAGCTTACAGGTTTGATCCCGAGGAGACGAATGAGTAACAAGAGCAAGTTGGTAAGTTGATAAAGAAAAAGTTTGTGAAAGGGAGCATAAGTTCGTGTGCCATTCATGATATCTTAGTGCTTAAGAAGGATATGACGTGGAGATTGAGCATTGATTTCCAAGTGGTCAACAAAATCACTATAATGTACCGCTATCCTATTCTTTGGTTAGATAATATGTTATATGAACTGCATTATACTTGTGATTTTTCTAGAATTGGTTTTAAAAGTGTTTATCATCGAATTAGAGTAATGGTTTACATGCGTTTTTAGTTATATCATTCGGATTAGCTAAAGTGCTTTTATGAGATTATTGAGCCATATTTTACATTCTTTCATGGGAAGATTTGTTATTATCTATTTTGATGATATTCTGATTTTTATAAAAACCTGGGGAAAGTCTTAACACTTGTTGAGTCTGATTGTGATCGTCGTAATATTAATTATGCAATTGAGTTTTCATCTTGTGAAGTTGGATGTGAGCTTTTAATTTCATTAACGCCATTACTTGATTTTGAATGTGTTAATTTTGATGGAAAGGGAAAGGTTGATTATGTTGTGTAGATTCAGGATAGGATCAGTCCTAACGATGAGAAAAGCATGGATCATTATGCAAACCAATTAAAATAATGCATTGGGAGTCTAAAGGAAAGTATCTTCATTATTTAGTCCAGGAAATTATGTATTACCACTTATGTATTTTAATTTCATGGTGATTACACAAAAGATACATGTTGATCGATTTTATTTTGTGTTTAATCCAGGAATTCAAGTGTGATTGCATATGCGACGTGAAAAGTTTCAAAGATTGATATTTAATCCAAGAGGAGATAGAACTTTTCATATCCTTACTTGCTTTGTTGATAATACATAAACATTAATTTTGCCAGGCAAAAATTATGATTGCAGTATTGCTAACTTAGTTCGTTTTGATATAGGTCCAGATCTGAGGACAAATCCTTTTCAAGAGGAGACGAATGACACAATCCTGATTAGGGCCACATCAAACGATGATAATTTAATTCAAGTTTGAAGGGTTAATCCATTGATTTTAAGTAATTTGGTTGAAAAGAGTTCAAGGGAATTGATTAAAGGAGTTGATCTTAAGTTAATTAACTTGGTTCAAGCAATTGGGCCAAGTCCAACGCACCAGCCCTTGTCAAGAGCGCCTAACCCTTGCTAGGGCCCCAACGCCCCAGCGCTTGAGCCCAGCGTTCTGATGGCAGCATTCAGCATAGGGAGCGCCCCAACGCTCTGTTTGAGCGCCACAACGCTTGTTGCTCCGTTCTTCAGCAATTTAGTCTAAATTGGCATGGAAATTAGAGTATCTATAACTTAATTATAGTAAAGAATAAGTATTTAGGAAGCTAGTTTATTACTATTGCAATTCGGAGTGTGATTAGTTAGGTTTTTGATTCCAAAGTTAAGTTGGATTGTTATGTAATTTGTTTCTTTTACTTTTAGGATTAGGGTTACCTTTGAGTAGTATAAATAAGGAACCAAGTTGATGTATTAGAACAAGATTATTCATTAATAAAATTACTTGTGAGATCGTTTTTCTCTCTTAGTTCTTTAAGAACTCCTGAACTGTTCATAGTTTGCTGTGAGGTTCAACTTGACTTATCATTCAATAATTCATAGTTGGGTGTGGCATCTTCTACCTATACCAAGGTTCTTGTCTCGATATAGACAAAGGGTCAAGGTTCCATTCAACGCAGAATTCATTACATTGTCGATTGTACCAAGGTTCTCGCTTCAATATAAGCGAAGGGTTGCAGTGTCGTTGGTGTTCCACCAATACAACTTTGCTAGAAACGATCCGGGTGACGACCACCTCACGCAAACGTGTCGTGGAGTCTATCACATGCTTTGATTTTGATATGATATGCTCCACTAATTGTGATTATAGATCAATGATCTAATTTAACATATGTTGAACCATGATCTATCCTAATGTGGATCATGATCCAAATCGACCCATTTTAGTATGTTATATTTGTAATAAATTTTTTGTTAATTTATAAGTTAATCTATAGCGATGTTATTATTCATAAAATTATATTTATTTCTAAGAAAATCATTTGATCTTTCGAAAAAACTCGCTCTTTTCTTCAACTTTCTCTATAGTTTTTTTACTCTCTCTCTAATTTCTTTTACCATCTCTATGCCAAATTTTCAACCATTATAATTATCACTTCCCTCACTAATAACATTACCATATAAAATAAAATAACAAACAAAAATTAGCCCTGTTAACAAAATTCAAATTCACACTGAATCAAACCAAAAACGCATACTGTAGCGGAAGTGAAGGTTACTTAATTTTAACACACCAAGTAAGGTCACTAAAGTATTAAATATACCATCAAGAATCACCAGGGAAATAAAAATGCTAAGGAAAAGTGAATTTAAGCATGCATAACTCTCCAATTACCCATGCATCACTTAATATTAGAAAAACAAGAAAACAAAAAAAAAACGTAGTTGTTACCGAGCCAAAGAGAGAAGCTCAATATCAGGCCAACAATTACTTTCAATTCTCACTTAAAAGATCAGTCTTTGTCTCACTCATTCCCTCATACATTCTTGTATAAGTACATATATATAGACAGAGTGAGGCAATATATAATGCTGCAACTTCTTCTTATCTAGTTGATTTTGTGTAGGTTACAACCGATGTAATGATAGAGACAGGAAAATCACCTTTAGAAATCATCCTATCTCCTCTCCTCGACAAACACTCATTCCATAAAAAATGAAGGTTACTCTTTGTCGTTTGTGCGGGAAATCGGCAGCTGATGTGGAATGCTAGTATGTTTTAAGTGTGAAAAAGGGTTTCACATGAAGTGAATGGAGACATGGATACAAGTTGTTCATTTGAGAGAGAAAGGGAGAGGGAGGGCCAGAAGGGTTTCATTGAAGAAAAAATGAGTACATGTTTACAATAAAAAAATGTTATGGATCATTGGATCAGATTTGATCTGATCCATTATTTGATGACATGCACCACAGGGCAGTCCTGGCTAGGTCTGGTTTGAGCAGGCCGGGCCCAAGCCTGAAGTCTGGTCAAACCAGGCCCGTCTTTCCCTCCCAAAAGCTGGACTGAATTAGGCCTTCAGTTAAAGCTTGCGGTCTTCAGGCCAGGCTTTCGTGGGTTTTTTTTTCCTTCCCACTTTTTATTACTTTAAATAAATTTTAATATCTATTTTACTTCCAAAAATGTATAATTAACATAAAAGTAAAGTTCAAATGATACTATTTATACCTTAAAAAAATACATTACATATACTAATGAAAATTTCAAGTACAATTGGATTACAAATGATGAAATAAATGCATAACTTGAATTCTTGAATACCTCATTGATTGAATAATTTGAATTACAAAGAAAATAAGTGTGAAATTTGTATTACAAAGAAAACTTGGCAAATATACCATTTCATAAGTTAAATATACCATAATATAAAAATATTGATCAAAATTTAAAATACAAAAGTAACATAAAAGTAAAGTTCAAATAAGTTAACTATTTATTATTTGAAATTTAAAGATATATATTACAAAGATTGATCAGTGTTCTAAAAATCCCTGTCTAGGTCCGAATAATCCCCGTCTAGTCGCTAGGCGGTCCTCTAACATCTGAATTTGTTTGGGCAACTAGGCCCCCACCTAGGCAAAACCAGACCTCTACTTTGAAACTCTACAATACTCGAAATGAATTTTTTAAGACTTAAAAAAAAAAAATTTGGTACTTTTTTATTTAAATTAAAAAAATTACATCTACTATATCCTTTGTATAGTATAACAAGTATGTATAATAGAAAAATAAATAAATGAGACCGCCTAAAAAAATGCCTAGTCCGCCTAGGAAAACGCCTAGTATATGCAGCGGGGCATATACTAATGGAGAGGAGACCTACACTGTTTTGGACACCTTGCGCCGCTCACTGCCTAGACCTTATGTTAGAGGATATAGGAAAGTTGAAACAATTCCAACCCACAATCACAAATGCAAGAAGAATCACAATAATAATTTACAGACATGGTCGTCTTCTTGATGCGATGAGGGAAAAAACAAATGGGAGGGATCTTGTGAGACCCGCGGTTACTAGATTTGCTACAGCTTTCTTCACCTTGCAGAGTTTGTACAAGCATAGAGATGCATTGAGACATTTGTTCATAAGCGAGGACTGGACAAAATCTAAGTTGTCGGCTACTAAAGCGGGGAAGAAAGTATGTGATACTGTTATTTCAACAATATTTTGGCATCATGTTGAGGATTGCATTAGGGCGTCACAGCCACTTCTTATAGTCTTGAGGATTGTTGATAGTGATGAGAAGTCTGCTATGCCAGAAGTTTTCGCTGCGATGGAATGCGCGAAGAAAAAAATCAAAGATGCATTTGATAACAAACAAAGACTGTATAAGAAGGTGATTGACATTGTTGAGCAGCGATGGAAAAGTCAAATGGAGCAAAAATTATATGGGGCTGCATTGTTTCTCAATCCGGGCAAGTACTTTGATATCAAAGAGGAATGTCGGGTGTTTGTTGGTACTTTACGAGAAGACTTCAATGACATTCTTGCAAAGATGGTGCCCGAGCTAGATTTGCTAGACAAGATGCAATCTAGCCGATAACTATGATGCTTCTCGAGATACTTTTGCAAGAGAAATGGCGATTAGGCAACGGAAATCAAAGAATCCTCGTAAGTATATTAAAATATATATAAAGATATAAAAGCTAAATTATAATTATATACATTCTTTCTTTCCTCCTTTTAAAAATATTTATATTTCTTTTAAATGATTGCTAGTTGAGTGGTGGAATTCTTTTGGAGGGCGGGTTGAGCTATCCTCGTTTGCAAAAAGAATTCTAGGCCTTTGTTGTTCTTCTTCCGGTTGTGAGCGCAATTGGAGTACATTTGAGTTTGTAAGTACTTTCTATTGTTGGTTCAAATTTCAAAAGTAATAAGTCATTCACTACTAATACTAACTATTTTTTATATAATTAAAATTTTATCATTAATATTATTATTTTTTGTTCTATTTATTTTAGATTCATACGAAGAAGAGGAATAGATTGGAACACAAACGATTGAGTGACTTGGTGTATGTCCAATACAATCGAAAGATCGTCTCAAGGTTCCAAAAGAGGCGTGAACTTGGAAAAAAATTTGATCCATTAGCCATTGATGACTTTGAATGGGGTAATGAATGGATCAATAATGAGGCCAATGTTGTTCATCCCGGGGAGGATCTTACATGGAATGATGTGGATCGAGCAACCGGTGCATCCAACATGCTTGAGGGTCGCAATCCTTTAAGGAGGGCTCGTGCTAATACTAGTGATAATCTCATGACGTATTCTTGACGTGGTGGTGGTTCAACTTCAAGGGAATCAAGGTTGATGGATTCCGACTCCGATGATGAAGTTGATGAAGAAGAGAGAATTCCAAATGATGATGAAAATGTGGAGGATGATTTTGGAGAAAGACCACCGCCGCACGCGCCGCCACGCGCCGCCGACGCCACGCGCCGGCGCGTGAGGGACTTTCCAGCGACTTTTTTCCAGCGCGATTTCTTGCGTGGTAGTCGCCTCTCTCTCCTCTACCCATCCACAATGGTCTTATCGAGAGAAAATCAGGTTTGCTTGGATTTGGCCTCTTTTTTTGGTTCGGCTAGTTCGTTTTTCACTGTAAGCATGTATTAGCTGCTGTTTTTCTTGGTTTCGTGGCTTCTTAGCTCCTGTTATTCACTATTCCTACTGGGCATATATTTTTTGTTAGTGCTTCTTGGACTGAGCATATGTTAGTCACTCTTCAACTTTTTTTTGGGCCACTGTTAAAGGACTGAGCATATGTTAGTACTGTTGTTTGGCTTATTACGCATGTTTCTTAACTGAGTTGTTGCACTCTGTTCTAAAGGGATACAAATACCTGCAGAAATTTTTAGGGAATTATCCTTGTTGCTATTGGATAATTTTATTGCCCCTATTACCGTACTCTTACCATGGCAGAATCTAGTCTCACCCATAGTGATAATACCATTGAAACCAATAAAGGGCAGTTGATTAGAAATCACCATCTCAACTCTGCTTTGGTTCTCAGTCCATTTAAGTTGGATGAAAGCAATTACCTAGCTTGGTCTCAGGCATGTCGTATGTCAATTGAAGCAAATCGAATGCAGCACTTTATCACTGGTACAACCACTATGCCTACACAAGTGGGTATTGCTCAAGAAGAATGGAAATCCGATAACTCTATGGTCAAAACATGGATTTTTAACTCCATGGAACCACATATGAGGAGCAATTACATGTTCTTAGACACAGCATATGCACTTTGGGAAGCTATCTCTCAAACCTTCTCTGTTTCTGGTGATATGTCTAAAGCCTATGATATTCGTAAACGAATCCGTGAGTTGGGCCAAGGAGAGAAGTCTGTGGCACAATATTTTGCAGAGATTAATGCACTCTAGCAGGAGCTTGATCATTATCGGGTTTTCTCAGCTAAATGTCCGGAAGATGTAGCAGCTTATCAAAAGTTTATTAATGAAGATAGGGTTGTAGATTTCTTGGCTGGGTTGAATATAGAATTTGATCAAATTCGAGCACAGCTGCTTGGTCAGACACCTTTTCCATCACTAAGAGAGGCTCATGCTAGAGTCCAGCAAGAGGAAAGTAGGCGTCGGGTAATGGTACTCAAACCAAATCTTGTTGACCGATCAGCCTTGATTGCCTCGTATCCTAAGCCTAGCTTTCCCATCCCCTCTCCTGTTGAGAAGGAGTCCCGTGACTGTGACTATTGTGGGGGGAAGAATCATACCAGAGACCGTTGTTTTAAGCTTCATGGGCGTCCTAAAGGACGTGGCGGTCGTTCTGGTCGAGGACGTGGATCTCATGCCTACATGTCTACTCCTCCACATTCTGCAGATGTACCTAGTACTACAGACACTACTCATGCACTGACTCCTGAGGAAATCACTGCCTTTCGGAAATTCTATTCCAATCCTACTTCCTCTCATTATGCCCAGACAGGTATCCCTCATCGTGCTTTTCATGTTTCACCTACTTGTCATAGTTGGATTATAGATACAGGTGCCTCCGAGCATATGACTGGGTCCTCAAACCTTTTTACTTCATATATGGCCTGTTCGGGAAAGGACAAGGTTCGAGTTGTTGATGGCTCTCTGTCCTCTATCTCCGGGAGTGGTTCTGTAGTTTGTACCCCTTCATTAACTTTATCATCTGTTCTTCATATTCCTTCCTTCACTGCAAATTTATTATCTGTCCAACGTCTTTCTGAATCTATGCATTGTTCAGTAACCTTTTTTCCACATCATTGTATTTTTCAAGACTTGGTGACGGGACAGCAGATTGGGAGTGGTAGTGCAGTTGATGGTCTCTATTATTTAGATGTTCCCTCATCTAAAAGGGTCCCTACTCAGGCTCTTCACTCTGTTTCAGACTCCAACCTAGCCTCTCTCCATCAATGGCATCGTCGCTTGGGTCATCCTTCTTTTTCAGTATTGGAATTTTTGTTTCCGTCTTTAGTTAAGAATTGTAACAAAACTCAGTTTTTGTGTGAACCATGTGAACTCGGTAAACACAAACGTTCGACTTATTCTGCTATTAACAGTCGTCAGTCTGAGTCTTTTGCTATTATCCATACAGATGTATGGGGGCCATCTCGGATTGTTTCTCGTTCTGGTTTTAGATGGTTTGTTAGCTTTATTGACTGTCATTCTCGTGTCACTTGGATTTATCTTTTGCGTTCCAAAAATGAAGTTTTTGATTGCTTTCAGGACTTTCATAAAATGATTCAAACTCAATTTAACGCTAAAATCAAAATCCTCCATAGTGATAACGGTCGTGAATACAGTAATAATCATGCCTTTGAATCTTACCTCTCCCGGCATGGCATCATTCTTCAAACCACCTGTGTCCAAACTCCAGAGCAAAATGGAGTAGCGGAAAGGAAAAATCGACACCTACTAGAAGTTGCCCGCACACTTATGTTTACCATGAAAACTCCTAAATTTTTTTGGGGTGATGCGGTTCTTACTGCGGCATTCCTAATCAACCGCCTTCCTTCTAGAAGCCTAGGAAACAAAAGTCCTATCTCCCTTCTCCAGCACATAACCACTCCTTCTCCCTCGCCCTGAGTTTTCGGATGTGTGTGTTATGTTCATGATAAATCCCCCACTCGAGGTAAATTAGATCCCAAAGCTCTTCGGTGTGTTTTTATTGGTTATTCTCCAACTCAAAAAGGTTATAAATGTTATCATCCCCCTTCTCACAAAGTGTTTGTCACTCGGGATGTCACTTTTTGGGAGTCTGAACCTTTTTATTCTTCTTCACCGTCTCCTCAGGGGGAGGATGTTTCTGAGGAGACGTCTTTTGAGTCTTTTGAAACTGGTATTACAAATACAAGTACAAATATTATTATACCATCTTCTTCTACTCCTGTTGTTGTTTCTGATAATGCTACACAGGGGGAGTTACAGTTACACGAACCATCTTCCTCTACTCCTGTTGTTGTTTCTGATACTGCTACACAGGGGGAGCTACAGTTACAGTCCGAGCCTGAGTTGAGAACCTATACTCGAAAAGGGAAGAATAAGGTCCTCATTGCTGCACCACCACACCAACCTTGCCCTGAACCGAGTCTTGGTAATACTAATGGTATGAATCCTGATCCTATTTGTTCTTCTGATGATACTGACATTCCAATTGCTCTTAGAAAAGGTGTCAGGTCTTGTACACAACATCCTATCTCAAATTTTGTTTCATATGATAAATTATCTACATCCTACCATTCCTTTGTTTCTTCTTTGTCCTCTATATCTATTCCTCAGGGGTGGAAAGAAGCAATTAGCAACGAGAAATGAAAACATGCTATGATAGAAGAGATGAATGCCCTAAAAAAGAATGATACTTGGGAACTAGTTACTCTTCCTTATGGGAAAAGACCAGTTGGTTGCAAATGGGTATATACAGTGAAACAAAAGGCAGATGGGACAGTTGAAAGACTCAAATTCAGGCTAGTTGCAAAAGGGTACACTCAGACTCACGGGATTGATTACCAGGAGACTTTTGCTCCTGTGGCAAAGATGAACTCCGTTCGTACCATTATCTCATGTGCAGCAAACTTTGGTTGGGATATTCAGCAATTGGATGTGAAAAATGCATTTCTTCATGGTGACCTGGAAGAAGAGGTATATATGGAAATACCCTCTGGTTTTGCCTCACATGTCACCAGGGGTAAGGTTTGTAGACTGCGAAAGGCTTTATACGGATTGAAGCAATCTCCTCGAGCCTGGTTTGGTAAATTTCACAAAGCAATGGTAAAACTTGGGTACAAGCAGAGTCGAGCTGATCACACTCTATTTGTCAAACAAATAAATGGTAAGACTGTCATTCTTATTGTTTATGTTGATGACATTGTTGTGACAGGGGATAATAAAGAAGAGATAATTAATCTCAAGGCGAGCCTGGCTAAAGAATTTGAAATCAAAGATCTAGGCACCTTGAAATATTTTCTTGGCATTGAAGTTGCAAGATCTTCCAGTGGAATTTTTCTATCTCAACGGAAGTATGTTCTTGATCTCTTAACAGAAACTGGCATGCTAGGATGTAAACCTGCAGATTCTCCTATTGAAGTCAATCATCATCTAGAAGGAGGCACAGGACCTACGGTTGATAGAGAAAGATATCAACGTCTAGTGGGACGACTGATATACCTGTCCCATACTAGACCCGATATATCTTATGTTGTGGGTATAATCAGCCAATATATGCATGATCCTCGACAAAGTCATATGGAAACCGTTTACAGAATTTTGAGATATCTCAAGTCTGCACCAGGTAAAGGTTTATTGTTTGTACCACATGGTCATATGAGAGTCGAAGCTTTTTCCGACTCAGATTGGGCTGGCTCTATAGAGAATCGTCGATCTACATCAGGCTATTGTTCATTTGTTGGAGGTAATCTTGTCACTTGGCGTAGTAAGAAACAGTCTGTTGTGGCAAGATCTAGTCCTGAGGCTGAATATCGGGCTATCGCCTTGGGTATATGTGAACTAATGTGGCTTCGAACCTTGCTAGAAGATTTGGGTGTTTCAACTAAAAGGCATATGCAGTTGTTTTGTGATAACAAGGCAGCCATTAGTATTGCAAATGATCCGGTACAACATGATAGAACAAAGCACATTGAGATTGACCGACACTTCATCAAAGAAAAATTAGTCAGTGGTCTTATCTGCTTACCTTTTGTAAAAACAGAACATCAGCTAGCTGATGTTCTGACTAAGGGTCTTAGTGGTAAGATGTTTCATCCCTTGTGTTTCAAGTTGGGTATGCGAGATATCTATACACCAACTTGAGGGGGAGTGTTAGAAGTGTTTGTGTTGTGTGTGTGTATGAGTTGTGTACGTGTATACTCCACTGAGGAAAACAGGGAACCTGTTTTCCTCCTCCACTAGCTCCAAACAAGTTGTATAAATTAGGGACCTATTGTAATGTAAGAGATAACAAAATGTATAGACTTTGTACAATTTCTACAAATATTACTTACGTAATAGTGAATATTAATCAATACTCGGAATTTAGAGTATTTCGCTACTATTTAAAGTTTAGTTCCAGGCTATAATAATATGTATTTGACTACTTTTACATTATCCTCAAGCTACTATGTTTAATTGTCCAATAATTTTTTTGCCATGTACGTTTAGATATTTCTTATCACATTTTTGTATCTTCTGCGTGATTCACAAAAAACGATAAAGTGTCCAATTCAGGATTTGACAAATATGCCGAAGATATAGTTTATTACCCCCCCCCCCCAACTAAAAAAATGTGGTAAACCCAAAAAAATAACCATTTCCCCGAAAATAGAGAACAATAAGAAAAGAAAAGATTTTGAAATCCCACGACACAGTGCTTACTATGTGTTACTCGACATTCTAGTTTTAGTTTATTCTCCCTTTTTATGAAGAAAAAAGAAAAAAAAGTGACAGGTATACTACAGTCAAAGCCTCCCTTATTTGGACAATAAAACCAAACCCAAAAACTAAAATATAAAAGAGTAGAAAGAAGTTGATAAGAAACTACTCAAGTAGAGACAAAACTATGTAAAATTCACAAAATTAAACTTTGAAATGAGGATGGATTATGATAGATAAGAGGTAAATGAAAACTTCATATAATTGTTTATATATAAAAAAATTATATATTTTATATATATATATATATATAGGTAAAAAAGAGACAACAAGTGTTATTACTTACCATCAACTGGATCCCTAGTTGGAGACTCGAATGCACCAGGTGGAAGTTGCTCAAAATCAACACCAAGTGGTGGGCCATCCTCTCTATAATGTCTTCCCAGTTGCCTCTTAACAGAAGTAATGGCCGCATTCTCAATGTGACCCTTTACTTTCAAATATCCTGAAGGCCCAGTCCTGCCTTGTGAACCCTTCACATCTATAGGCACAATGTTTCCTTTCCGTGTCATATTTCTTGATGTCACAACACCAAGAGGAACAGTGTTTTGAGGAAGATAACAATCCTGAGGGGCTCTACTTCCTGAAGATGTATCATCTGTGTTGCTATGATTTTGAATATAATGACTCCCAAGCTCATATGTGACGTCTGCACCTGGGAATTCGTCACCGGTTGTAAACCTCCTACTTTCAACTTCCCTTGGATCATTATGCTTGTACTCTCCTTGTTTTGTGCTGCCGCATGAATCCTGCTTAAGTCCGCTCCCACGATCCTGTATGACCCCACTTGAGCGATCTTGTCTACCATGTGCACAAGTGTCATCCTTTAACTTCTTGTCCTTCAACCTTCTGTGGCAAAACCACCCAGAAATTTGTTTTTCTGTCAATCCTAGAACCTCTGAGAGTTGTAATTTCATGGAGTCAGAAGGATATTTGTGCTCTGCAAAAAGTAAAAGCAATAATATTTCATGATTATTTCAGTAAATAATACATTATTTAGAAGTATACAATAACAAGATTTATGACAGTAAGTACTTCCATACAATACCATTATACAAGTTCTCTAAAGCCTCGATCTGGGATGGTGTCTTGACCTTTCTTTTTTGTTTCGTCTCTTGAAAAGCGTTATTCTCATCAGAATAAACGTCAAGCAATTCTATAAAATTTAAAACAAACAAACAAAAAAACAATATTAGTGCTCTGTTGCGATAGCTATGCTAATAATATAAAATTTAATGAGTATCACATATATCATATCTCATCCGCCAAATGACAGAATTGACGGCAAAAAAACACTTGTAGTTTAGACATTGATAAATGTATGTCGTAAGGACATAAGTTAAGAATTCCGGTTCAAGTGCAGTCCAAATATAGCATTCGTCTCCAGCAAAACAAACTATAAAAGCTTATTGGGAATAAGTTGGAATGTAATTGAAAAAAAAAAGACAAAAGCCAAGACAAATGTCGAAATAACTCTAAAGATGACGAAAAGAAGTATGAAAATTAATTCCGATCATACATTTGAACATTATATAACCATTTTAACTAATTAGAGTCATAGTATTACAAAAAATAATGAACGCTGAATGTGTATAGAATGCAAAAATAAACATAACACAGTTTACTCATAACATAAATTAACAGGAAGCCGCTTATAGCTATTCAACCATTAGTAGTAGTTAAATCTTTACAGGCCATTAGTTAGGATAAACTAACTTGCCTATTGCCACAAAAAGTTTGATGGTATGAATATGAAGCAATTGTGAAAATCCCCAGTCTCCACATCACGAGCCCAAATCTAAAATTTTTATTGAATGCAATTCTAACTGGCCCTTACGGTCACTATATAACTCATATGACTACTAAATCCTCATGTACCCTATTGTTGTATCATAGGCCACATATTTCTTTGTGCTTTCTTTCTCATTCTCAAAACAAAATAGGACTGAAAGAAGTGAATTACAAGAAGCAGATGATCCGTAGTCAAAGGTGCAGTTTTAGCAACTAACTCAAAATGTTTCAACAATAAGCTAGTTAAAGCACCATCTAAATCTCCAAAAAAATAGACAAATTCTGAAAGAAAAAAAACATGAAAGTGAAAGTAGGACATATAAACATGATTTAGGAAATGAAAACATACATGTATTTAGATTATGTATCATTTATACACAAGGTGCATAAAGCCTTTATGTACTCCTCCCATTTCAAAATATTAGACCAATTTTGATATTGAAGTCAAATTGAGAAAATTTTCAAATTTAAAATAGACATGAATTCATTAAATTTTAGATAATATAGTTATTAACATTTTAGACTATATAAAAGGTATTAGTAATTACATTAGTTATTGTTTTCAAAACTTAAATGAATCACATCAATTTGAATTATAGAATTTTGTGAATCGAGTTCAAAAGGTTAAAATGAATCGTATATTTAGGAATGGAGTGAGTACATATATAAATATATGTATGCATACACACACACACAGAAAAGGGATCCACTGACACCAGGAGTAAAACTTCATATTCGTACACACTTCTTGATTAATTGTTCATTATGTAATTGTTATGCTCATCAAGTATATACTCCATTGGAGACCTAGAGATACTCAAACTATATAGTGCTCAAATATTAGTATGATATAAGCAAAGGGCAAAGGGCATAGCCCAATGGTTACCTTTTCCCATGCATAGCAAGAGGAGCAAGGATCAAATTCACCCAACATCATGTCGCGGTAGAAATGTCCCTAAAGGGATGTGCTAGCTTTTGGAGGGGTGGAGGTTGGGATGATGTCTAAATGTACCCAAAATCAAATATACTACAACGATACATTATTAAAAAAATGAACATATAACAGTAGTTTAGAACTAATATCTCCCCATCTATGAACAGATTCACCGAGTGGCGCCGGTAATGGGATGAACAAAAAAAAACGATTGTCTGAAAATATAGAATTGCAAAATAAAAGGTATTGAAAAGGAATAAGAAATTTTACACCAGCTGTAAGTGGATCTCTCCCTTTCTCTATTTAGACATGAGATGGATATATATTGGAATAGAATCAGAATACATAGCCTATATATCGTGACCAAAAGAACCAAAGTGACAAATGATCATTGGTCAGAGAGAGAGAGAGATTGTTATTTAAGGCGCAAGGCGAACCCAGATGCAAAAGTCTCCTTGGGGCATAGGAGTGAGGCGCGAGGCGAGGTACACGCCTCATCAAAGTGAGGTGCACATATTTTTAAAAAATTAAAATTATATATATTCACACATTTAATCATTTGTGTATCAAATTTATCAGCCATTAAGTAATTTTACAAACTTCTAAGTATGTTCAAAAAATTTCTATAACAAAGGACCATAACTCTGTAGCATAGTGATAAACTAATATAATCGTATCATAATAACATTTTGCATAGGTACATAGTTAAATACTTACAATCTTACATATATATTTAAGTAGTAAACAGTAAACAACAATATAAATGCATATTTAAATATTAAAAAAATACTTATAAGTTATATACACATTTAATTATTTAATAAGTTAGTAAACACCGGAACAATAGTAAAGTAACCAAAATTTCTGAAAATAATTGGACAACATAAGCCCTTAGTATTTTACAAAATAGCATTTTTTTGGGCAAGAGGTGAGAATAAAGAAAAAGGAGAAGAGATAAGGAGAAGGGAGAGACTTACCTGAAGGAGGAGGTTGCAATTGATGGTCTAGATTGCTTAGGGAAAAAAAATTACACGACTTCAATGAAGTTCACGCCTCGTGCGCCTCACGTGCGCCTCATTGAAGGAGCATCGCCTCAGGCGAGGCAAGGCGCCCAACGTGGGTTGGGATGGGTCTCACACCTAGGCGCGCCTTTAACAATACTCAGAAAGAGAGAGATATGTATATATATTATAATAGAATCAGAATAGCCTATAGAACGTGACCAAAAGAACCAAAATGATAAATTTGAGAGAGGGTGCAAACTTTTGAAATTTAACAGATATTTGTGAAATTTTGAGTTGGACCAAAGTCTTCAAGAGGCCGTGCGTTCTCATAGGTAGAAAAGTGAGATTGGAGATCCAAGGAAAAGAAAGGCGCCATTTAGATGTGCTTCCCACAGCCCCACGAAGATCAAAGAATCACAAGGATATCAGTCGATTAAATAAGCAAGGACCATATACGTACATCAGCCGCATGTGTATGGTGCTCAAGTCTATCAAACAATGTCACTTCTTCATGGTAGCGTGGAACCTTATTAGCAGATATTGAGACAATGTTGTGGCAGTATCAGCTGATATAAATATTATCGAGACAAAGTTGACACGTAAATTAAACTCCTTATGTCACAGTTTTGGTTCAATAAGCCCCAATGTGTTACTTCTATGTCTCACATATGCCACATTATCACCCAATAATTTAAACTTTGTTATTGTAAATCATTCTATAGAAAAACTAATGTGTAGCCCCTTCAAAACATCTAGGCTCACTGATTCTCTTGCCAATTAATACGAAGTTATGACAACATCATGAGTTCATGACCACGACAATCTCCGATCAATATGTTAAGTCTCCAACAATGATTTATAGATATTGCTAGAGATACCTTATATTTCACAAAACATGCACATATGTACAAAAAGTACCCAATTAATACATTGAAGTAATTTCTAATGTGTAAAGCATGAAATGCCATACTATGGATCCGAATCAACATCATAATATCATATAATCTCAAATACATAAGCCAGCTAAAGATATCCTAACCAGGAAAAAATCTTCTGTTTTTTTTTTATATCACCTAATAGCCATGTTCTCTGATAGTCATTATAAAGAAATAATATCATAATAAAATACATATTTAGTACAAACTAAATTCGAAATTTTCTTTTGCATATGTTCATCTTCCTTCCCTAGCACCTGATTTGGAGCATCGAAGATCTATCTATCTTGTTTCTTAAGATTAATTCAAAGAGTTCATACAACATAAGTAATCCATAAGAATTTAGAAGGGGGAGGAACAACAACAACAACAACAACAATCCCAATACATCACAAATCAAAGAATCAGGCAAAACTGCAGAAAACTGAAGAGTAATCATTTCTTCAAATGAAGACGACATCATGTAATAGTTGGAAAGACACAATCCCCCTTGTAAGGGTTTTGTTAGTAAAGATGTCCAATTGAAGAACAAAGCCCTTCAAAAAGAATATCCAAGTCTTCAGTGTGAAGAAATTATGAGTCCACAACAATAATCAGTAATCACCCAAACAAAATAAGAAAATCTAATAACCGAAAAACACCGACTTGCATATCTTCCACCGGTCTACATTTTTAGAAATTAAAATATTTAATTCCTCAGTCATCAAACACATGCATCTAGTCCACCAAAACTTGGACCAACTTATAAAAATAAACTTGGACTATTCGGTCTCTTATACTAAATAATACACAACGTTATTATTGTGTAAACCAAACTGATATTTTATCAATTTAATCACTGAGTTTATCATATCCAACTCACTTGTACATAAAGGGTTTAAGGAAATATAGAAGCTCAAAGCCATGTTCATATTATTCATCAGAATATGACAAACATGGACTTCTTTTTCTAGTTTGAAATGAGAGATAACTACACGTCAAACTTAATTGTTCCCTACACAATGTATACTCTTCTTTAAATGGATTTGAAAATATACTTCACATAAGTGATAATTGTAGTTTCAGCAGAATTATGTATCAGATCTGCCAAAAGTGGTGAAGCTTTCAATTTTGCTTCAACTAAAAAAAAAAAAAAAAAAAAAAAAAAAAAGAAGTTGATTAAGAATTAAGATGAAAACTTAAGTGGCAATATTCTCAAATAAAAAAGGGGGGAAGTAAGTGAAAGCAATTGTACCAGCAACAAAATTAACTAGCAGGTTGTCTGAACTCTGAATCTCCCTGCTTCAACTTTAATATTTAAAAGACTGTTTCTTCTTCTTCTTCTTTTTTCTTTTTTATTTCTTTTTTGTTAAGTAATGAAAATTTAACTAACAGCTCTCTACACAAAGTACCCATCCAAAAAAATACTACTACCTAATCTCTGTAAGAAAACTCCCCCAAGAACCTCAAGTCCAAACAAGCCCAGGAACATCTCATGGTACCAAAGAACAAGAGATTAAACAAATGTGCAAAGTTTCTCTTTATCTTCAAAGCATCGATTTTTCCATTCTCTGCAAATCGTCATGATATTTCCATTCTCTCCAAATCCTCAATATTTCCATTCCCTCCAAATCATCCATGAGGTATAAGGTCTCTTCCCCTCTCTTGTCTCCCCACCTCCATGTCACATAAAACCTCCAGAACTATATAACATATCCCAGCATCACCCAAGCAACACCACACAAAGAAAAAACAAAAATCCACATTTCTTAGAAGATGTATAATCTAAGAAAGATCACATTTATCAAGTGTTTTCTGTGACAATCAGACACTTGTACTATGGTCTGAAAAGCAAGGCACCTCAATAGATCAAAACAGAATACCAAGCTGTGGTTACTTTCTTGTTAGTTTCATCATTTTACTACTTCCTCCACCCTACATATTTCGAGCACGATATATGATTACAATGTTGCCTATTTCAGCATTACCTTATAATCAGAATGGTAAAGACCCACTGCCTTCCGTAGACCGTTGACGTCTTCAGTTATTGTGTAGCAGACCTAACTTTTATATGCCACATTCAGCTTGCTTCTCCGTCTTTCTTTCTTCTGTTTTACTTTACTTAATAAGTATTTATTTCTTGATAGAAACCTGCAAGGGGGTGGGACCCTACCTATCATTAAAAAAAAAACAAAAAAAAAATAAAGAGTCCAAATTCCAAAATCCCCGCACTTTCCAGGGAACTTCCCCAGTGCCCCTACAAAACCCTATACCAACCACCATACATTACAAAGATATAACTATCCAAGTATGAATTCCTTAGTAAAGCAGAAAGAAAAAAAAAGGAAATAAAACCAATATCTCATGTAGCTAAAAACAAAAAGAAAAGACTCAGTATCAATGACCAAACTTTACAAGCCTAAAAGGCCTTTCCATAAAATTCCCTTAGCCGCTCCCGCTAAATCATCCCCAGTCAACTTACTCTTCTTCGTCCATTTTATATTTGATAACCATACCTGTACAGGCAGTTTACTATTTCTGAAATAAATTTTGATGGCTCTCCAACCTTCTGCATATTAGGGGGTTTGACAACCATAGCAACATCTAAATATGTTTGCCTATAACACATAGAAAGTGGCAATCCAAAGAGACATCCACAACCCTTAATAATAAATAATATACTATACAGCAAAATCTAAACATTTTTCATGCTTTCTCACATGTAAAACACACAACCATGTACAGATAAGCCTCAACAGGAAATCAAAAAATTCAGTCCAGGGTGTTTAATCCAGTATAATTTTTATAAACTAGTCCTTACAAATCAATCAAGCAACAAAACAGCAACAATTACTTTTGCTATACAGCACAGGTACATAGTTGAATTCCAGAAGATTATCACTACAATGCAGAAACATTGTCAAATAAATTAATCAACAACAACAACAAAAGGGCAAAAACAAAATCAGAGTTCCAAGCATTCAAATAACATTATCAACGTCAGAAAAAACCCAATTAACCAAATGCATAAACCAGAATGATACATTCTGATGAACAAATATTGCCAGATTAAACCTTCTAATAAAGAATTTATATTCCATAAAAGGGTTTTAGAAAAGAAGGAGATAAAATCGTATTTATACCTTCCATGGTTGTACAACTTCTAGGGTTTTACTCTCTTCTTCTGTTTTTGCTCAATTGATTCAGCATGCCAACTCCATTAGGCGGAGAAAACTAGAATGCAGGCCACTTTAAGAGATAGAAAATAGATATAGAATGTATTTGGATACATGAATCACAATTTGGTCGTATGCATCTAAATTGGCAACATATGAATTGAGAAACAATAAAGAAGATAGGTGGAATTTATTTGGGTAGAAGGAAACTTTTTCTATGCTTGGTTTTCTGCAAAATTTGATTTCCTTTTTGTTTTCCTTTTCTTTGCGTTTGTTAGAAGGCAGTAATTGGGTAGAAGGAACCTTTCTTATGTGGCAGTTCGGCAACGATTGATTTTAAAATGACTTAAAAGTTAAAATTTAAGTTGATTTATAAATAAAAGTGTTCGGCACTAGTTTAACTTATAAGTGAGAAATTAAAACGACTTAAAGTTAAAATTTAAGTTAATTTATAAGTAAAAACGTTCGGCACCAATTTAACTTATAAGTAAGAAATTAAATTGAAATAAGTTGTGAAGGTATTCGGCTGATAATGACTTAAAAATTAAAATAAAATGTAAAAATTACTAAAAGTAATATTAATAAAAAGATATATTTATTCAATATCATATCATAAGAATCACCATTTTTTCATTAAATAAAATACTAAACAAATAAATATATTATATTGTATTATAAATATAATATAAAATAAATATAATACATATTAATAATATATTATATTATATACATATATAATATTATATATGTAGAGAGCGGATCAAGAGCATACCCCCTTATTTGACATACCAAGTATACCCCATTTAGCAACGGACCGGGCGACACTTTGGTCCGTCGCCATAGGTTCGGTCCGTCGCTATATGTTTGTCCGTCGCTAAAAATTATAGCGACGGACCGAACCTATGACGATGAACCTAAGCGTCGCCCGGTCCATTGCTAAAGGGTATGCTTGGTATGTCAGATAAAGGGTATGCTCTTGATTCGTTCTGTATATATGTATATATTATATATGTTATAATATTATATATATTTAATATCATATTTTAATATATATATATATATATATATATATTTGTAGACACCCAAATTTTGCATTCCCTATGCTAACCGTGACAGGAGGGCAAAATCGTCAATTGAACCGGCCTGCTAGAGCGAAGAATGGGCACAAGTGCGAACACTCGACGCCACCACGACGATTTGCGGTCAAAACCGACGTCCGGACTGCAAAACACAGGCCTTTCGGCGAAAACCGACAGCACGACACGAGAATCGAGGTGCGGTGCGGAAACCGAGGAGAATTAAATAACTAAAGTGCATGGCGGGCTGAGTGCATGGCGGGCTAAGGCCAGCCGCAGATCAATCTGCGGCTGGCCTTAGCCAGCCTACTTCAGCACTTCCTTCATTCATTCAGAAAAGAGACAGAAGGTTTAGAGCAGCAGGCGGAGAAGAAGAAAAATAGCAGCAGATCAGCTTAGAAAAGAGAGAAAAATAAGAGAATTTTGCTACAAAAAATAAGAGAGAAAGGAAGAAAAAAGAGAGGAATAGTATTCTTTTGATTTGATTGTATCAAATATACTTTTTCTTCTATTCAAAATACACAAGTTTACATCCACTTTGATCTCATTTGCAAGGTGAAAATCTCTTTATTCTTGCAATTTCTATCATATCCTTGGGTTGAATTAAATGTAGTTTTCATGTAATTGATGATGGAATAATGAATTAGGGATTATTAGTGAGGGTTCCATCGGAACAAAATTCGTCCTAATAACCTGATGATATTTATTTATTGATTTTTTGTTTATTTTTACGGTACTATATTGGGCGTGGTTCCTTTAGATCGCTATTTTAGATTGTCTTGGTATTGTTAGATTATCCGTGGTGGTTATTTCTTGTAATATCCGGTTGTGGGTGTGTGGAAATTTGGTTGTGAGCCTAGGAAAGCGACCCCGTGATCCAAATCCGATGATGGACATCTCTTTGATGTAAATAATAGGAATGATGTAGTTTTTATTGTGAATATGTAATCGTCGGGCCTTAAAACGATGCCAAGGCGAGAATCGTGTTTAAGACCCCGTCATAATGAAATATGTGATTGGGGGCGTTCGGGGTTATTTTGATGGCTCACATGCCCATGAATAGCCCCAACGCATTTTAATGCTTGATTTGCTTTATGACACGAAATTGATTTCAAAACTAAACGATAAGATTTCCATAAAATCAATCAAATTAGGTTATTAGTCTCACGAGGATAAGAAATTGGGGGTGTTAATGAATGTCAATTTCTATTTGACGAGAAGGCTAAAGAAAGAAATCGTTTTCAAACATCAAAAAAATGATTTTATAAGAATAAGTAATGTTTTATTAAATCTTTGTGCATAGGGTTAAAGAGATTCTAGAGGTTGCCCATCATTTGAATTATGAAAGCAACGTATAGATCTCGATTCCTATTTTTGACAAAGGTTTAGAAAATTCTTGTTTTGCCAAAATGACACCTAATGCAATATCACAGTTTTTGACAATTAAAATCAAACATCTTCTCATAAAGCTTTCTCGTATAAACCGAAGGACATTCTGAAGCATTCCCAAAAGAAAAACACGACTTTTCCAAAAAATCCAAATGATTTTCTCATGCAAACTCACCATCACAAAGGCACACACACACACGCACACATACATATTTCATGAATTAAAGGATAGGAAAGTATCAAAATTGCGGTAACCGTGTTTCACAGAAGTCGGGGGGTGCCTAACACCTTCCCCTCGCTTAAGCAAGCCCCCGAACTCTATGAATCTCGGTTTGCAGACCAATAAATTCGGAGTCACATATGAGCCAGCGATTTATAAAAAAACGAAAACTCGGATGAGTTGGTACATCCATTTCAAATATACCAACTGGCGACTCTGGTTAATTGGCTCATCATAAAAAACGATCTTTCAAAACCCCGTCGACATTAATGCCGACCTTTTCCAAAAAATCATCTAATAAAAGGCTAAAAATCGGAAAAGGCGAGAAACCGGCGTCGACAGCTGGCGACTCCGCTGGGGAACATTAGAGGACTTAAGCCACGTTCAAAATCTTGATGCCATCCTATCCTTTAAAAATTCATAAAATGTGTGTATGTGCGACATTTTGATTTTTTTACTTTTGTTGTGTGAATGTGTGTTTTGCCCAATAAATGAATGATTTGAATGGGATTGTTTTACTTTAAAGTAATCATTTGCATACGGTGAGGACGATGAATGTGAATGTATGTTGAGAGTGTACCTCCTCCTGAGGCGAACCTGTCGGTTGCTTATTACTGGACTCGAAGGGGCTGCTCCCCGGAGATGGCTCAGGAAATGCACCACACATATCCGCTCCAATCGAAAGGATTCAGACGAGTAGATTGCGAAGATGTGGGAACCTTCATGCCGAAAAGCCCGTGAGAGTAATCCTAGGATAGGTCAGCCTCAGATTAACCCAACACAGGAAAAGTCTCTTCATGCCTTTTTACATTCACGCGTATAAATGTCATGATCCCATTCATATATGCCTCCCCTATTGTCAAAAGAAAGTACTAACCTCCATGTTTTGCAGGGAATAGCTGGGGGAAGCATAATAAAGTCATGTTTAGCATTTGTTATTGCATTAAAGGGCTACTAACTTTCTGTTTTACAGGGAAAAATTAAAAAACCCAAAACACGAAAGTTACAGCTTTAGCACGCATCCATATCCTCTCATTGCCCAGGACTAAACTTCGAACCGTTGTTTCTGTAGGATTGCTCCTCAAACCCGTTCGCAGTCTAAAAGAGCCCAAAACTCTACATCTGAAATGGCTGATCTCCCACATACTAATCCTGGTTCCATATCTAGGGAGGAATTTGATGACTTTAAAAAACAAATGTTGGAGATGGCCATAATGCTGAAGGAACAATTGCTACCTAGACAGGATCCACCTAAAGAGGATCCACCCCAACCTAAGGGCGAGCCAGTCATCCCAAAGGTCATTCCCGTACCGAACAAGACAGTGATTAATATCCCGGAAGAGGGAGATACTGATGACCTGCGAAAGAAAATGAAACAAATGGAGGAAACTATCCAATCTATGAAGGGCATAAGGTCCCTAGGCAGGGTGAACTATTCAGATCTTTGTGTCTTCCCCGGAACCAGATATCCAGAGAAATTTAAAATCCCTGAATTTGAAAAATACAATGGGAAGGGGGATCCTTATACCCATCTGAAAATCTACATTGGGGAGCTGGGATCTTATGCAAAAGACGAGGGTCTAAGGATGCAATTATTCCAAAAAAGTCTGACAGGAGAGGCGAGAATATGGTATGCCCGTCTCGATAATGCCCGTATCCACAATTGGGAAGAGTTGGCCCACACCTTCTTAACACAATATAGCTTCCAGGCCCAAATGGCCCCTGATCGATACCAAATGACAAAAGTTAAGAAGCAACCCAGGGAATCCTTCAGGGATTATGCACAACGATGGAGGGGTATGGCCGCACAAGTGAATCCCCCGATGAGCGAGTCGGAGATGGTGATGACCTTCGTAGATATTCAAGAGGCCCCTTATTATGAGCGGGTTATATCAGGGATTGGCAGGCCTTTTGCCGAGATGATTAAACACGGAGAAATGGTGGATATGGGTTTGAAGTCCGGTAAGATTCGGGATTTCACGGCTTTGGAAACGGCTGCAGAACAAATACAGAGTGGAAATTATGGCAGCACTTCCCGTAGGGTGCAAAAGAAAAAGGAGGAGGATGTTTCCCTCATCCTTCAGGGGTCACCCAGAAAGGCAGAAAACAATCTTCCAGTACAGGTGCAGAGAGTGGGGCCATCCCGACAGCCCAACTTCACTGATCAAAGGGCAGAAGGGCGAAGGAGATTCGAGGCCTCGCAAAATCGAGTATTCACCCCACTCGGGGATCCTCTTGAGCGGATTTTGGCGGTATTGATAGCCCAAAAGAAGATAGTTGATTTGGCACCCCCGAGTGACCCGAAGGGAAGAAGGTTTGACCTAAGCAAGCGATGCGCATACCACTCAGGTTCCCCCGGTCATGATACGCAGGACTGTTGGACGTTGAAGCACAGAATCCAAAACTTGATTGATAGTGGGGAAATTGTGGTGGAGCAGCCGGACTCCCCAAATGTTAAGGTCAATCCCCTGCCAAGGTATGATGGAGGGGGGGTCAATGTGGCGGAGGCCAGTGAAGCCGAGGGGCCGTCAAGGCTGAACTATGTGAAGAAAATTGAGGAAATGATCAACATGATAAGTGATCACGGAAGTGCACGGGGAGCGCCCATTAGGTTGGTGGGTGTGAGTAGAAATACCACGGAGGGACCTGTCAAGTCCCCTCATCCTTGCAGCGAGACCGCAAATCCCTGTCAACAGTCTAAAGATGGTACCATGGAATTATGGGGGGTGTCAGAGGAAGCGGCCAGTTGTGCTTCTGTGACAACAAGGGGGAATCCTTTGTATCTTCCTGGGTGAGTCCTGGAGAACAAAACGAAGAAAAATGAAGAGATCTCTGAGGAGAAAGCCATAGAATTCTTGAAAATGATGGATCATCCGGAAGCAAGAGGGATCCAGGTATTAAGCGAGGAGTCGACCCTGACATCAATCATGGACTTGGTGTTATCGTCCAATGATCACTGCAAAACCCTGGCGAAAGTCCTGGAGGAGGCATACGTTCCCAAAGAAATTAGCAAGGAAGGTTTCGGCCATCTGGTGGACCACCTGTTGGAGAGTGATGTAATATCATTTACAGATGACGATATCCCCAAGGAGGGAAGGGGGCATCGAAAACCGCTACATATTGCGGTAATCTCCTCAGGTTATATCATGAATGGGGTGCTGATTGACGGGGGATCAGCGTTGAATATTTGTCCCCTGTAGACACCCAAATTTTGCGCTTTGTATACTAACCGTGACAGGAGGGAAAAATCGTCAAATGAACCGGCCTGTGAGGGCGAGGGAATGGGCACAAGTGCGAACGCCCAACACCACCGCAATGATTGGCAACCAAAGCTGACGTGACAATAAGGCTGTCCGAAATGGGCATTCCCGGATGACGTGGCACGTTTCCCAGCGGTTCCCGGACTGCAAAATGCAAGCCTTTCAGCAGAAACCGATGATCCGACATGAGAATCGAGGTGCGGTTCGGAAAATGAGAAAATCAGCCCACCCAGCCGCGGATTGATCTGCGGCCAAACGATTAAAATAATGATAGTGCGCGAGACGGCTGAATTGCGCGGCGGGCACGGGGAAACCGAGGCCAGCCGCAGATTGATCTGCGGCCAGCCGCAGATCAATTTGCGGCTGCCTAGGGCAGCCCCTTATCAGGCCATTTTTGCATACAGAAACAAGGAGGAGAAGAAAAAAGGGAGGCGGGAGCAGTTCGGAAAGAAGAAGAAAACAACAGAAATTAAGAGAGAAAATAGTGAGAAATTGTACCCATTTTGTGAGATTACATCTCATATTTTCTACTCTATTCAATACACAAATTCATACATATTGTGGGGATTATTTGCTGGCGACTCTGCTGGGGACATTAGAGGGCTTAAGCCGCGTTCAAATCTTGATGTTATCCTATCCTTCAAAAAATGTGTGTGTATGCGATATTTTGATTTTATTTACCTTTTGTTGTGTGAATGTGTGTTTTTCCAATGAATGAATGATTGAATGGAATTGCTTTACTTCAAAGAAATCATTTGCATACGGTGAGGACGATGAATGTGAATGTATGTTGAGAGAGTACCTCCTCCTGAGGCGAACCTGTCGGTTGCTTATTACTGGACTCGAAGGGGCTGCTCCCCGGAGATGGCTCAGGAAACGCACCACCCAAATCTGCTCCAATCGAAAGGATTCAGACGAGTAGATTGCGAAGATTTGGGGACCTTCATGCCGAAAAGCCCGCGAGAGTAACCCTAGGGTAGGTCAGCCTCTGATAAACCTAACGGAAGGGAAGCTTCTTCATGCCCTTTTATCGTTCAGTCAAATAAATAAATGTCATGTAAATGGCATACAGCTGTCATACCGTCATCAACATAATAAATATGTCTTGTATCATGTGATTACATCACCTGCACATATAAAGAAAATACTGACTTGGTTTTGCAGGAAGGCCATCCATACCACGTACCAAGGTTTTCTAAAAACTTCTGAATACTATCCTGTCATCAAACACTGACCTTGTTTTGCAGGATAAGATTAGAGAACCGAAAAAAAAAATGAATAATAATCAGGCATCAGTGTTGACATGCATCTGCCAACTTGTAACTGGCACAGTACTAAACTACGACCCTTATTTGTTTTGTGAGATTGCCCCTAGGACCCAACTGAGAGGCCGCAAAGTCCATACTCCATCCATCCAAATGGCAGAAGCCGGTAGCCATGAAACACACTGGTTTCCCTAATTCACACATCATGGTACGAGATGAGCTTTAAGGGGGAAATTGCGGTACAGACTTGTCCGGCCTATGAGGATCAGATCGGAGAGATCTCCCATAGTGACGCCCCTCCTAAATGGGCTTGGTATCAAAACATTAAAGAGTTCCTCCAAGACAACTCCTCTCCCGAAAATACAGATCTGACCGAGGAAAGAGAATCCAAAGATGGGCAGTGAATTTCTTCCTAAGCGGAGATGATTTGCATAAATGGGACCTAGCTAAGGAACTGCTGGGATATCTGGAAGCCGAGGAAAGCCACTGATTAATGAACGAAGTACATGGCGATGCGTGCGGAGCCCATATGAGCGGAACATTTTTGGCAAAGAAAATCATGCGAATGGGTCACTACTGGCTAACCACGAAAACTGACTGCGATACTCATGTCAAGAAATGCCATCAATGCCAGATCCATGCCAATGCGATCCATGCACCCCCTAATGAGCTCCATTGCTTGACCTCACCGTGGTCGGTTGGACCGTGCAACAGGTGATATCCAGGAAGGGGTAAATCTAGGATGATAGCAGTGAATCCCGACCAGTGGAAGATCAATGGGTTTTAAAATTCTGAGTTTTATTTCAAATCCCTGCACGCTCATGTCACTTTGTCATGTTATCCAAAAAGAAGATCGTGTGATATGACAAGCATTTCTGTTTTATTTTAGGTACCCCGATTTGAGGCATTCTAGCCTGACAAGCAATAGGCCAAATTTGAAGGAGGATCACGATTTGGGTATAGAGCTGGATTTCAATCTGATGGGGATTGAGCAGGGCGAGACAGATATCGACAATACGTCTGACGAGATCAAGGGATGGGTCGAAGGTAAACCCAAACCCGACTTAGACCAAACCTTCGCCATCAAAACATCAGAAACCCTGACGATCACAAAGACCCGGAGTAGGGGCAAATTCGACCACAAAAAAAAAAAATTAAAAATCAAAAATCAAAAATCAAAAATTTCAAAAATCAAAAATCCCCCAAACCTTTCAACAAGTCAAAGGACCGGATCTTTTGTCAGCCCAACGAGATACCGATGTAACCAGTACGAGGGAGATCACAAGAAAAGCAACTTAACACTGGGGCATTTGTCAACTACCCAGGAAATGATGACGTGCAAATTGGCACCCATGCAACAATCCCATCAACATGCACCATCATCATCAAATGCTACCTCATGTCAATTCAATCATCAACGGTACGATCATCCGGCATTTGTCAAGCATAGTTTTCCCGGGATACGATGATCCGCGTGAAAGGGGATTTTATTTGGCTTGATAGGAATCGGATTAATTCTGACAAGCAACCGTGGAGCACGGTCGTGAGTATGATTAGACGAAGAAGGCTATTCAACCTTTTGATCGGGTACAAAGCCTTAATTCAAAGCAACGTTTGCGACAGAATCGACCTCATGTGACAGCCTTCACTTTGCATTTGCACAAACTTTTAGTTGTGGGGTATAAAACTATGACGATGTTGATGGCAATTAACACGTAGTCAGACAGTCAATAATTATCAAGCAAATATCAAGAAGTCAGATGATAAATGGTTATCAGGATAATGTCTCGAATCGTGGCCTGGGTTATTCGAGTAATTAAGCCCGAGGGGTGTCTCTACACCTAGTGCCCTAAAGCCATCTGGTTTGGGAGTCGCTGGCCCAACACTCGTTACATGGGTAACTCAGAGCCTAAAAAAACGAGCATTACAGTAGAGGAGGCCCGAGCAGATTCGAATCGTGGCATGGGCTACTCGAGTAATTAAGCCTAAGGGGTGTCTCTGCATCTGGTACCCTAAAGCCGTCTGGTTTGGGAGTCACCGGCCCAACACTCGCTACATGGGTAACTCAAGCCTAAGAAAACGAATCTTGCGCAAGGTCAAGCAAAGAATGAATGGGGCAGACCACTAGCTTGTCTCGAACCGTGGCCTTTGTTACTCGAGTAAATAAACCCGAAGGGGTGTCTGTACACCTAATGCCCCAAAACCGTCTGGTTTGGGAGTCATTGGTACAAAACTCGTTAAATGGGTAACTTTGAATAGCCTAAGAAAACGAGACAAGTGAAGTGGGCTAATAAAAAGAGAAGATAATACAAAAAAAAAAAAAAACTCTCGGCCTTAAACAAGAAGTCATAGAAGAGAAACCCCTACTGAGTGCTGCATCGCACAGTGCATCTGTCATATGACGTCAATACTGCTAAGGACGTTGTCGAGAATGGAGACAAAATACTTTTGACGAGGGAAGGTAGTTCTTTTGAATTCGACCTTACTCACGTACAATGACCATGAATGCTTGAAGGTGTTCTTACGATTTCATAACTCGTCAAATGGAAAATCATCAACTCGCGAGGGATTGAATAATAATAATGATAATAATAATAATAAAAAAATCCAATCTAGTACATTCACGGTTCACAACTTGCTAGATTGTGCGATTAACAGGTATTCAATTTCATGTGCTTTAACTGCATTTTTGTCGAGATTATAATATCTTTGTGTTGAGCTAACACTAACGGCCCGAGCCTTCAAGTTTTGGCATTTGTTAGTCATCTGATATGCAGGATCTTGCAGAGCTGTGGATAACTCAGCACGGTCAGCATCGCGAGTTTTCAAAAGAAAGTCTTGGTAAAAACACGCGCCAAGGCAGGGGCAGTTAAGAATCGTGAAATGGAAGGAAGCCGAGGCTGCACAGAACTTCTCGTCATTGGGCATCTCCCTAATCCTGACTTTCACTGCCTCGACATCCAATTGATCCACGTGCATGAGCACATACAAGGATGATATAATGCGGGATAACAGCATATCGGCCAACAGAAATGATCAAAAGGCCAAAGAGCCCAACATAACGGTCGATCATCACAGAGAGCGAAATAGACCGCCTCAACTCGATGAAATGAAGACGACCAAGAACAGGCAGAGTACTGATGAGTGCGTTTTATACACACAATTTGGGTACTTTTGGCCTTGATAATTTGCAAGTCTTTAGGTACTTTATATGGTTTTTATGTAATTTTATCTTATTTCTACATAAATTAGTTTTAGTTAATTTTACATGTTTTATGTTGCTTTGATGCATTTTTATTATGTTTGTAGGAATTGAAATAAAGACCGCTCGGATCGCCGTTTGTATTGACTAAATGTCCGTGCCCCGGACGTCTGTGCCCGAATGGTAGTATGATGGAAATTTACGCTTGGCGACGCTCGGTACTTATTTTGACAACATTTGGTGATTGGGCGTGCACGGCGTCGGAAAGCGTGCACGGCGTGCGGCGTCGGCCAAGCCACGTGGGCAAGCCCATGCCTAGATTTCTGTGCCCGGATGATAACACAGTGAAAATTTATGTTTGGCGATGCTCGGGGCTTAATTTGATGACATTCGGAAGTTGGGCGTGCACGGCGTTGGGATGCGTGCACGGCGTGCGGCGTTAACCAAGTCGCGGGCACGGCGTGCGGCAGGCGGGGCGCCAGCGTGCGGCCCAGGCGCTGGGCGCGGGCGCGCGCTGAGCGTGCGGGCGCTGGGCGCTCGGCAGCCTCGGCAGCCTCGGCGTTGGGCGCTGCAGCGCATAGCGCGCGCGGGTCACGGCGGGGTCGCCGGACTCGCCATCGCGGCAGTGGTTCGTGTGGCCACCCTGCGGCCCTGGCGCTGGGCGCGCGCGCGCGCGCGGGCGTCAGGGCGCGGGCGTGCGGAGCGGCAGGCGTGGGCGTGCGGCCAGCGTGCGGCCCAGGCGCTGGGCGCGGGCGCGCGCGCCGCGCGTGGCGTGCGGGCGCGGGCGTGCGGGGCGGCAGTCGGGCGTGCGGCCCAGGCGCTGGGCGGTGCGGTGCGCGCGCGCGCTGGCGTGCGGGCGCGCAACGCCGTGCTGAGTGCGATCTGACACAACCATAGTGCGATCTGAGCTCCATTTTTGTCCGATTTTGGCTAGGGTTTCTTGATGGAGGCTATAAATAATATCTTCTAAGCTACATATCAGCTAGCTAGAAAGAGGGAGGCTACAATATACATCAACCAACAGAGCTCAAGGCTGCAAATCAAGCTAAATCAAGCCAAAAGCCAAGGAACTCAGTCAAGAAGAATTGCTTCAAGGCCAAGGTGGAGAGTTGGAAACCATCAGCAACCAAAGGAACACCAACTCAATAGCTCCAAAAGTGGTTTCATTTCTAGATTTCTATCTTCTTTGTAATTCGAATTTGACAATGTATCAATTGAAAATGATGTTTATTGTAGCTAACATGAACTAACCTTCTATTCTAAGATTGCAATGGAACCCAACACTTAATCTGAATTGAATTCTCTCTCTATTGATTTTAGTTATGCATGTGTGAATTGATTGTCATAACCTTTGCTTCTAGATTAATTGCTTGGCCCGTAATTACCGTGGGAACCTATATGAACTTGACGAACGGATTATAGGTTAAGACCTAGTTATGATAACATGTGAAAGTATAGATTGTTGTGGGTCATTAATTGGATTAAGTGACGTGTGTCTTATTAATTATCTGCAATAATAGGTATCTTGATAGTAGTTGGGATAGATATATACCTAATTACCGCATGCAACCTATTGAGAATCTAGTCTTAATGACTTCCGACGTGAAAGTTGGTAATTGAAGGGAGGATTACTTAGATTTGGTGACACGTGTCTAGTAATCATTCCTGAAATTAGTCTCTTGATAGTGTATAGGATAGACATATACCTATACACCGCTTAGGAAGATTCGTGATTGACCATCGACAGAGGCTCTTATGTAGTTTTGACTTCTCGGTTGTCAATTCGTATGCTATAACTAAATGAAAAGAGAGAGTTAGGAGATTCAAATGACGTGTTGGGGGAAATTGTAATCTTAGACCCTTTTATCTTGATATTTTACCGCACTTTACTCATTATTTGACTTGTGAACTCAACCAATCAACAAATTATCAAATCTTCATTGTTTAAATTAGATCAATTTGATAGGCGATTGGCACTTGGTTATTATTTGTCACAATTCCCTGTGGGTTCGACTCATATCTTATCATATATTACTTGTTGACCGTGTGTACTTGCACGTGTGTGTTTATCGATAGCTAAATCGACCAACAAGTTTTTGGCGCCGTTGCCGGGGAATTGTTTTCTAATAATTATACCAATATCAATTCCATTCAACTTGGTCTCTTTTTAGACTTGTATATAATTTTCATTTTGTTTTGTAGGTATTCTTGATTTGTATGCCACGCTCACGTGATCTTGAGTTAATTCCTTACGATCCCGAGATCGAGAGAAATATTCGACGACTACGTAGAGAACGAGTTCGGGGTATACCCAATCAAGATACCATGGCTGAGGAGGAGCCTAAAACCTTGAGGGAGTACGCCATGCCTCTTGTCACAGATTTGCACTCAAGCATTTCCAGGCCAGCCATTGAGGCCAATCACTTCGAAATTAAGCCCGGAACCATCAAAATGGTTCAAAACTGTTTGCAGTTTGGTGGGTTGCCCAATGACGACCCAAATGCTCATTTGGTGAGTTTTCTGGAAATTTGTGACACATTCAAGTACACTCAAGTGACTGATGATGCGATTAGACTCCGACTTTTTCCTTTCACACTCCGTGACAAGGCAAAAAGTTGGTTACATTCGCTCCCCTCGGGCTCAATTACTAAGTGGGATGACTTAGCCCAGAAATTTTTGGCAAAGTTTTTCCCACCCGCGAAAACTGCAAGATTGAGGAATGACATCACTTCGTTTGTTCAATACGATTCCGAGTCCTTGTATGAAGCTTGGGAAAGGTTCAAGGATCTAATTAGGAGATGTCCACACCATGGTTTGCCTCAATGGTTGCAAGTTGAGATTTTTTATAATGGGTTGACCAACGCCACTCGATCTAGTGTTGACGCAGCTGCAGGTGGTAGTTTAATGGGGAAGAATTTTGCGGAAGCCTACAAACTATTGGAAACCATGGCTGCAAATATTTATCAATGGCCTTCGGAGAGGAAAATGCCACAAAAGGCAGCAGGAAAATTTGAGGTGGATCATCTCACCTCAATTACCGCACAGCTGGCCGCGCTCACAAAGGAAGTGAAAAATTTAGGAACTCATTCTGTGCAGAGCATTTCTGAAACCTGTGAGTTGTGTGTTGGAAATCATCCTACCGAGCAATGCCCCATCAATGCAGAATCCGTACAGTTCGTTGGTAATTACAATAGACAGCAAAACAACCCCCACTCCAATCACTACAATCCTGGATGGAAAAATCACCCAAATTTCTCATGGAGCAACAACAATAACACCCAAACCCAATATTCAGCTCCTAGGCATCAATATCCCCCAGGATTCCAAAATCAAACTCAATCACACCATCAAACCCAATCACACCAACAAGCCCCAACCCCACCTTTGCCACAACAGGAGAAAAAGCCTAGTGGGGACGAGTTATTGGCTCAATTGGTTGCACAGCATAACGCTTCGATTCGGAATATAGAGCTTCAGCTTGGGCAAATAGCTAGCGCCATGAATATCCGTCCCCCTGGTGCCTTACCTAGTGACACTGAAGTTAATCCGAAAAGAGATGGTAAGGAGCATTGCAAAGCTGTGACTTTGAGAAGTGGGAAGGAGCTACCAGAAGTTGTGAATGAGGTTCCAGCTGAAGCGATGGTTGAGGATGTGAATGGGGAGAAAGAGGAAGAAAAGAGAAAAGAAGAAGAAAAGGAAAAGGAGCCAGTGCCAAAACCAGCGGGGAGCAAGCAAGGCCCTATGTATCCACCATGCCCGTTTCCACAACGTCAGCAGAAATTAAAGTTGGATAAGCAATTCTCTAAGTTCTTGGAGGTTTTCAAGAAATTGCACATAAACATCCCATTCACTGAGGCATTGGAACAAATGCCTAGTTATGTGAAGTTCATGAAAGAAATCTTGTCAAGAAAGAGAAGGCTTGAGGAGTTTGAGACGGTGGCACTAACCGAAGAATGTAGTGCTGTATTACAAAGGAAGTTACCACCAAAGTTGAAAGATCCGGGGAGTTTCACGATTCCTTGCACAATTGGTAACCAATTCTTTGGCAAGGCCCTATGTGATTTGGGGGCAAGCATCAATCTAATGCCACTCTCAATTTATCAACAGCTGGGATTAAGTGAGGCAAAACCTACAAATGTTACATTGCAACTTGCGGATAGGTCTCTCACATACCCAAGAGGCATAGTAGAAGATGTGCTTGTCAAGGTGGACAAGTTTATTTTTCCAGCGGATTTCATTGTCCTTGATTTCGAAGAAGACAGGGAGATACCTATGATCCTTGGGCGCCCATTCTTAGCCACAGGCAGAACTTTGATTGATGTGCAAAAAGGAGAACTAACCATGCGTGTCCAAGACCAAGAGGTAACTTTTAACGTTTTTAAAGCAATGAAATTTCCTAATGTGCAGGATGAATGTTTCAGGATAGACTTGATTGACGAGGTGGTGTGGAGGAGGTGTTCACAGCAACATATGAAGTTGACCCTTTTGAAGAATTGCTAGGAGAATCACTTGAGAGTGAACCTCTGTTTCCTAACGAGATGGTAAATGTGCTGAATGTTCCCCCACGTTTTATCAAGTTTAAGCAACTATTTGAACCGTTAGATAGACCAAGCAGCTCTAGTACCATTGCAAAATCCTCATGGGAGGAGCCACCTACTTTGGAGCTCAAACCATTGCCAATCCACTTGAGGTATGCTTATTTGGGTAATGCTAGTACTTTGCCTGTTATTGTGTCTGCTTCACTTGATGATGTGCATGAAAAACAAATTGCTAAGAGTGCTACGGGAGTACAAAACAGCCTTAGGTTGGTCCATTGCCGACATCAAGGGAATTAGCCCTGCTTTTTGTATGCACAAGATCATATTGGAAGATGAGGCCAAACCTGTGGTTGAGCATCAGCGTAGATTGAACCCCGTCATGAAGGAGGTGGTCAAGAAGGAAATTATCAAATTGCTCGATGCCGGCATCATCTATCCCATTTCAGACAGTCCATGGGTCAGTCCAGTGCAATGTGTTCCAAAGAAGGGGGGCATGACAGTGGTATCTAATGAAAACAACGAGTTGATCCCAACTAGAACTGTCACCGGATGGAGAGTTTGCATGGACTACAGAAGGTTGAACAAGACTACGTGCAAGGATCATTTTCCGCTCCCATTCATTGATCAAATGCTAGACAGGTTGGCGGGACATGAATTCTATTGTCTCTTGGATGGATATTCGGGCTACAACCAAATTGCCATTGCCCCCGAAGATCAAGAGAAAACGACGTTCACTTGCCCATATGGGACATTTGCTTTCAGAAGAATGTCATTTGGGTTATATGCAACGCACCCGCCACCTTCCAAAGATGTATGATGGCTATATTCTCTGATATGGTTGAGCAAGGATTGGAGGTTTTCATGGACGATTTCTCGGTTTTTGGAGATTCATTCGACTTATGCCTAGAAAACCTTGTGAAAGTGCTGAAACGATGTGTTGAGACAAATTTGGTGCTTAATTGGGAGAAATGCCACTTCATGGTGCAAGAAGGGATTATTTTGGGGCATAGAGTATCTTCAAAGGGGCTGGAGGTTGATAAGGCCAAGATCGAGACCATTGAGAGGCTTCCTCCACCAACCAACGTCAAGGGAATCCGTAGTTTCCTTGGACATGCTGGATTTTATAGGCGGTTTATCAAGGATTTCTCAAAAGTTGCAAAACCGCTGTGTAGTCTCCTTGAGAAAGACACTCCATTTGTCTTCGACCATGCTTGTCTTGAGGCTTTTGAGTTACTAAGGAAGAAGCTTGTAAGTGCACCTATTATCGTGGCCCCAGATTGGAATCTTCCGTTTGAATTGATGTGCGACGCTAGCGACTTTGCAATTGGTGCTGTATTGGGCCATCGCAAGGACAAGGTCTTTCATGTGATTTATTATGCTAGCAAGACACTAATTGGAGCTCAACTTAATTACACAACAACGGAGAAGGAATTGCTTGCTATCGTGTATGCCTTTGACAAATTTCGTGCCTATCTCATTGGCACCAAGGTCATTGTGTACACGGACCATTCTGCCATTAAGTACTTAATAGCAAAGAAGGACGCAAAGCCACGCTTGATTCGATGGGTTTTATTGCTTCAAGAGTTCGATCTTGAGATTAGAGATAAGAAGGGAACCGAGAATCAAGTGGCGGATCATTTGTCTAGGCTGGAAAATGCAGACCATGAGGCGGGAGATGATGTCATGATTAATGAATATTTTCCGGATGAGCAACTTTTCGCCATCACACATGAGGTGCCATGGTATGCTGACTTTGTCAATTATGTGGTGAGCCATGTCCTACCACCCGAGCTGAGCTATCAACAAAAAAGGAAATTCTTGCACGATGTGAAGCATTATTTTTGGGATGAACCCTTTCTGTTTAAGCAATGTGCTGACCAACTGATCCGGAAGTGCGTACCTCAATCTGAGATGGAAAGTATCTTGCAACATTGTCATGCCTCAGCTTTTGGTGGGCACTATGGCGGAGAAAGAACATCGGCGAAGGTGCTTCAATCTGGTTTTTATTGGCCAACCTTGTTCAAGGACGCCCATGTGTTTGTGCTGAAATGCGATCGATGTCAAAGAGTAGGGAACATTTCCAGGCGTCATGAGATGCCACTAACCACAATCTTAGAGGTCGAGATATTTGACATCTGGGGTATCGATTTTATGGGCCCGTTTCCCTCTTCGTTCAACAATTTGTACATCATTGTGGCTGTAGATTACGTGTCAAAATGGGTTGAAGCAGCAGCGACACCCACCAATGATGCCAAAGTGGTGCTAAAGTTCCTTCGAAAAAATGTTTTCACAAGATTCGGAACTCCGCGTGCAATAATTAGCGATGAAGGGTCGCACTTTTGTAACAAGAACTTTAATGCCCTTCTTGCTAAATATGGGGTAACCCATAAAATTGCCACGACCTATCATCCTCAAACAAGTGGTCAGGTGGAGGTATCCAATAGAGAGGTGAAAAGGATTTTAGAGAAGGTTGTCAACCCGGATAGAAAGGACTGGTCATTGAAGCTTGATGACGCCTTATGGGCGTATAGGACGGCATACAAAACTCCAATCGGGATGTCACCATATCAGCTTGTGTATGGGAAAGCATGTCATCTACCGGTGGAACTTGAACACAGTGCTTATTGGGCCATCCGGAAGCTAAACTTTGATTTGAATGCTGCGGGAGAGAAACGCCTCTTACAACTCAATGAGATGGATGAGTTCCGTCTCCAGTCCTATGAGAATGCAAAGCTCTATAAGGAGAGAGTCAAGAGGTGGCACGATAAGAAGATAATCGATCGGAAGTTTGAGGTTGGACAACCCGTCCTACTTTACAACTCTCGGTTGAAGCTATTTCCCGGTAAACTCAAATCACGATGGTCAGGGCCATTCTATATCAATCATGTTTTTCCCGCATGGTGCAATTGAACTGCGGGATGATAAGACAAACCAATTGTTTAAGGTGAACGGACAAAGAATTAAGCACTATTGGGGTGGCGACATTGAACGCCAAAAGACCTCAATTAGTCTCGTCGATCCGAAATGATTGGGGAAGAGTCAGGCTGAAGACTCTAAATCAAGCGCTAAATGGGAGGCAACCCATTGTTTAGATTTAATTCATGAGTTGTTAAAAAAAAAAAAAAAAAAAAAAGAAAGAAATTTTTTTTTTTTAGAAAAATATGATTTTTATCATTAATTGTTTCTAACTTTGTTAATTGTGTTGCTACGTGTAGGTATTTTCATCAAATTTTAGCATTTGAGCGAAGCATGTCAGCGAAACGCCGACAGCACGCCCAGCAGCCCAGTCAGGCAGTAGGCGCGGGCGCAGCAGGCGCCGCGCGGGCGCGCGCGCCCCAGGCGCAGCACATGTGCGCTAGCACTCGGCGTTGGCTTGGGCGCTGGCAGGCGGCAGGCGCGGGCGCGGCGGGCGGACGCGGGCGCGCGCAGCAGGCGCTAGGCGCAGCGGGCGTAGCAGGCGGGCGGACGAGCAGCAAGTGGCACGCGGGCTGGGCGCCCAGCAGGCGCGCGCGGGCGCGCCCCATGCTGTGCGGCCGCACCAGGCAGCTGGGGCATGAACTTTTAAAGCTTCATTTGGCTCATTTAATTCCACCCATTCTTATATCTCTCCCCTCTAACTCTTTAGCCAACTTGCATGCTTTGTTCCCAAAGTAATTTTCGTGCATCATTACTTCAAATTGGCACCCAATCACGACAACCAATCATCAATTTCATCTTCTAACTTGGATTTTATCATGAATTTGAAGGTTTTTGAAAGATTTCCATGGCTTTTCTAATGTTTTCCAAGTAAAGGTAACTAAGGGCTTTAAGTTGCAATTTTTCTTACTTGGGTGCTGTGTTTTGGTGATTTTTATTAGCAGGTACATATCTAGCTCCCATTGCAAGGCTTTGTGGAGGGTTAGGCGTGCTACCCATTGAACTTACAACTGCGATTCTAAAGAGTGCACACCACCTGTTCGATCATTTGTCTGTGTGAGGATTCTTGGCTATTTTGGGAAATTTGATCGAAGTTTTTTTGGTATGGCTCCCAAACGTCAACGGGGTGAATCTTCATCATCCAAACCAACCATAGCCTATGACAAGAAAAAGTTCGATAGGGAGGAGGCCTCCGAGCGTTAAACAACTATCATTGCCACCAAAACATTAATTCCTGAGAGGGGTATTCTTCCACACGAGACTAATGAATTTGGCATTGCTAACATAATTGAGGAAAGGGGATGGCAGACTTTCGCCGCACAACCCGAGCCCGCATGTATATCAATCGTCCGAGAGTTTTATGCCAATGCCATGGAGGCTGACGATTATGTAGTCATGGTTCGGGGCAAAATGGTGTCTTTTGGCAAGCGAAGCATTGAAGAATATTATAAACTTCCTCGAAGCCATGGCACGGATGAGCTCACTAGGTTGGGAACCGAAAAGCCTAATTGGAATGAAATTATTGCAACCTTATGTAAGCCTGGCGCCCGGTGGACAATGAAAGGGGACGAGCCATTGCATCTACGACAGGGTGATTTAAGCAAGTATGGGAAGGCTTGGTTATACTTCATAAACGCCAAGCTTTGGCCAACCACCCACGCAACACAAGTGATTCCGATGCGGGCACTGATCTTATTTACCTTGGTTTACGGGGCGTAGCATCAACGTGGGTAGACTGATTCGCAATTCCATAGTGCAAAATGCTAACGGAAAGTCTACAGGTGGATTGCCACACCCATCACTGATCTGTGGTTTATGCAAGTTGGCAAAGGTCAAGTGGAACACAAGTGAGATACTTCAACCCCCCTTGACGCCTATCGACAGCCAAGCTATTCGCCACTACAAGGTTTGGAGGGGTGGGGCGCCGGAGGAGCATGGTGCTGGATACTTACCTTCATTGCATCCTCCAGAAACTGAGGAAGATGAGGCCAACCCACCACTTAACATCGAGCACCCTGAGCCATCTAGCTCTTCAATTGACGTACTTATTGCTGAGATGCGTGAGCTTCGGCGCGAAAATCAAGAGATGAGGGCTGAAATGCAGCGGAATGCGCAAGAAAGAGAAAAGGAAGCCCGAGAGAGGGAACGTGAACATAGGCGCATGTCTAGGCGCATTAATCATTCGATTCAACAGGTCAATTCATTGTGTAATTATACTTCCGATTTTTATAAGGCTACCACACAGGTGATCAACAACAACGGGTTCAATACCGGGCCCCTTGCAGTCCAATTCCCAACGACACCTATGTTCCCGGAATATGACCGTGATTCGAGTGATGATGGAACTGGAGGCAACCACGCAAATAGCAACTGTGCGGATGGTGTTGCTTGATTACCCTCAGTGAAGTTTTCTATTTTAATTCTGTCTATTATGAACATCGAGGACTATGTTTATTTTAAGTTTGGGGGTGGTAGTATAATGTAGTTATTTTATTTCGTCTAAGTCGTGTCATGCTACAAGAACAGCCAATGATATTCTGCTAGTTATTGTGTTTTCATCTAAGGTAAGGCTTGAGCATGTTTAGTTACTTCTTAACATTCTGGCTAACCACTCTACTCTTGTTATTTCAGCTCCTCTTGTACACTGTGTACTTGTTTAGTTAGTTAGTATTGAGAAATCTCATTTACTTAAACGCTTGGGGGATTATACTTGAAATGTACTGAACTCACGTCTGCAACCTTTTATGCTTATTTTAGACTTTCATATAAGTTTGGGGGAAATAATGGAAAAAAAAAAAAAGAGAAGAAAAAAAAAAAATATAATAATAAATTTATATTATTGGTTGACCAAGTTTAATTACGTGGCCATTGCTACTCGAGTTAATAGATCCTCAGGGGTGTTTTACACCTAATGCCCTAAAGCCATCTGGCTTGGGAGTCATTGATCAAACACTCGTTACATGGGTAGCTCTGAATAGCCTAATGTGATTAGACATTGCACGGTCATGCAATTAGTTAAGGTGAGACGGAGCGTAAAACGCACTCACCAGTGTGATTACTCACTACTGCAATAATCCCTTGGGAACCCCCTTTCTTTTATGGTCGTCTTGTTTGGTATTTATCAAGGTAATGATGAGTCTGTAGATTTATAGTATAATCCCTCATATATTGAGTTCATGAGTTAGCTCTTTCCTAACTCGCATAAATAGATAGCACACTCACACACACACATTGCTGAGATCTTGAGTAGCAGTGAGTTTAGAAATTTTGTTTAGTTGTAACTTTACGTTGTTCTTGGGCCCCTTTTGATCTTTTTCCTTTGAGGCCAATTCTTGGAGTCGTTCTCTTCTAATTCAGTCGTTGGTTGTGTTTATGTTAATAAATTAGTATATCTATGTTTACTTGAGGACAAGCAAAGATTTAAGTTTGGGGGTATTTGATGAGTGCGTTTTATACACACAATTTGGGTACTTTTGGCCTTGATAATTTGCAAGTCTTTAGGTACTTTATATGGTTTTTTTTATGTAATTTTATCTTATTTCTACATAAATTAGTTTTTAGTTAATTTTACATGTTTTATGTTGCTTTGATGCATTTTTATTATGTTTGTAGGAATTGAAATAAAGACCGCTCGGATCGCCGTTTGTATTGACTAAATGTCCGTGCCCCGGACGTCTGTGCCCGAATGGTAGTATGATGGAAATTTACGCTTGGCGACGCTCGGTACTTATTTTGACAACATTTGGTGATTGGGCGTGCACGGCGTCGGAAAGCGTGCACGGCGTGCGGCGTCGGCCAAGCCACGTGGGCAAGCCCATGCCTAGATTTCTGTGCCCGGATGATAACACAGTGAAAATTTATGTTTGGCGATGCTCGGGGCTTAATTTGATGACATTCGGAAGTTGGGCGTGCACGGCGTTGGGATGCGTGCACGGCGTGCGGCGTTGACCAAGTCGCGGGCACGGCGTGCGGCAGGCGGGGCGCCAGCATGCGGCCCAGGCGCTGGGCGCGGCGGGCGCATGGGCGCGGCGTGCGGGCGCGCGCGCTGAGCGTGCGGGCGCTGGGCGCTCGGCAGCCTCGGCAGCCTCGGCGTTGGGCGCGCGCGCGCTGCGCGGGGCTCGGCGGGCTCGGCGGACTCGGCAGCTCGGCAGTTGGGCGTGTGGCCAGCGTGCGGCCCAGGCGCTGGGCGCGGGCGCGCGCGCTGGCGTGCGGGCGCGGGCGTGCGGAGCGGCAGGCGTGGGCGTGCGGCCAGCGTGCGGCCCAGGCGCTGGGCGCGGGCGCGCGCGCGCGCGCTGGCGTGCGGGCGCGGGCGTGCGGGGCGGCAGTCGGGCGTGCGGCCCAGGCGCTGGGCGCGGGCGCGCGCGCGCTGGCGTGCGGGCGCGCAACGCCGTGCTGAGTGCGATCTGACACAACCATAGTGCGATCTGAGCTCCATTTTGTCCGATTTTGGCTAGGGTTTCTTGATGGAGGCTATAAATAATATCTTCTAAGCTACATATCAGCTAGCTAGAAAGAGGGAGGCTACAATATACATCAACCAACAGAGCTCAAGGCTGCAAATCAAGCTAAATCAAGCCAAAAGCCAAGGAACTCAGTCAAGAAGAATTGCAAGGCCAAGGTGGAGAGTTGGAAACCATCAGCAACCAAAGGAACACCAACTCAATAGCTCCAAAAGTGGTTTCATTTCTAGATTTCTATCTTCTTTGTAATTCAAATTTGACAATGTATCAATTGAAAATGATGTTTATTGTAGCTAACATGAACTAACCTTCTATTCTAAGATTGCAATGGAACCCAACACTTAATTTGAATTGAATTTTCTCTCTATTGATTTTAGTTATGCATGTGTGAATTGATTGTCATAACCTTTGCTTCTAGATTAATTGCTTGGCCCGTAATTACCGTGGGAACCTATATGAACTTGTCGAACGGATTATAGGTTAAGACCTAGTTATGATAACATGTGAAAGTATAGATTGTTGTGGGTCATTAATTGGATTAAGTGACGTGTGTCTTATTAATTATCTGCAATAATAGGTATCTTGATAGTAGTTGGGATAGATATATACCTAATTACCGCATGCAAACCTATTGAGAATCTAGTCTTAATGACTTCCGACGTGAAAGTTGGTAATTGAAGGGAGGATTACTTAGATTTGGTGACACGTGTCTAGTAATCATTCCTGAAATTAGTCTCTTGATAGTGTATAGGATAGACATATACCTATACACCGCTTAGGAAGATTCGTGATTGACCATCGACAGAGGCTCTTATGTAGTTTTGACTTCTCGGTTGTCAATTCGTATGCTATAACTAAATGAAAAGAGAGAGTTAGGAGATTCAAATGACGTGTTGGGGGAAATTGTAATCTTAGACCCTTTTATCTTGATATTTTACCGCACTTTACTCATTATTTGACTTGTGAACTCAACCAATCAACAAATTATCAAATCTTCATTGTTTAAATTAGATCAATTTGATAGGCGATTGGCACTTGGTTATTATTTGTCACAATTCCCTGTGGGTTCGACTCATATCTTATCATATATTACTTGTTGACCGTGTATACTTGCACGTGTGTGTTTATCGATAGCTAAATCGACCAACAAGTACCAAACCAATGTTGAAGTCTAGAAACTACACTTCACGACGAGGCGTGATCCAATCAAATGTTGGCAAACAATGACGACGGTCGAATCGTATCATTTGACTGAACAGGGGTCATTTCTATCTAAACATATGTTGTGCACATGCATCTGTCCATAACATATCTGCCAGATCATGCATAACATCTTTCTCATGCATGCAGGTACGATCAAAATAAAGATCTTCAGGGGAAAGTACAAGCACGTCGCTTTCAACCTCACGAATGATCAGACTGTGATGGCTTTTGCGGCATGGTACACGGACGATGTTGGTGGGTGATCCAGGACATGAAGCCGATCACACATCCCATTTTTTTTTTTTTAAAAAAAAAAAAAAATCACTCAAATCCAATCAAGACCCCTGGAAAGGGCTGGTATCCAAACAATCAGCAACCCTGGGAAGGGCTGATATTCACAAAAAGAAAAAGACAAAAAACAACAAACCCTGGGAAGGGCTGAGATCCACATGAACCACAACAAGATGGTGAGCACCCCTGGGAAGGGCTGATATCCGCAAAAAGAAAAAAGACAAAAAACAACAAACCCTGGGAAGGGCTGAGATCCACGCGAACCACAACAAGATGGTGAGCAACCCTGGGAAGGGCTGATATCCACAAAAAGAAAAAAAACAAAAAACAACAAACCCTGAGAAGGGCTGAGATCCACGCGAACCACAACAAGATGGTGAGCACCCCTGGGAAGGGCTGATATCCACAAAAAGAAAAAAGACAAAAAACAACAAACCCTGGGAAGGGCTGAGATCCACGCGAACCACAACAAGATGGTGAGCAACCCTGGGAAGGGCTGATATCCACAAAAAGGAAAAAGACAAAAAACAACAAACCCTGGGAAGGGCTGAGATCCAAGATAACCAACCGGCGACGATAACCGGGGGTTACGAGATGGGTGTCCGGCGACGAAAACCGGCCCCGACGAGACAATCGACCGGCGACGATAACCGGCGATCAACGAGATGGATGTCCGGCGACGAAAACCGGCTCCGGCAAGACAATCGACCGGCGACGATAACCGGCGATTACGAGATGGATGTCCGGCGACGAAAACCGGCTCCGACGAGATAACCAACCGGCAACGATAACCGGGGGTTACGAGATGGGTGTCCGGCGACGAAAACCGGCCCCGACAAGACAATCGACCGGCGACGATAACCGGCGATTACGAGGTGGATGTCCGACGACGAAAACCGGCTCCGACAGGATAACCAACCGGCGACGATAACCGGGGGTTACGAGATGGGTGTCCGGCGACGAAAACCGGCCCCGACAAGACAATCGACCGGCGACGATAACCGGCGATTACGAGGTGGATGTCCGGCGACGAAAACCGGCTCCGACAGGATAACCAACCGGCGACGATAATCGGGGGTTACGAGATGGGTGTCCGGCGACGAAAACCGGCCCCGACAAGACAATCGACCGGCGACGATAACCGGCAATTACGAGGTGGATGTCCGGCGACGAAAACCGGCTCCGACAGGATAACCAACCGGCGACGATAACCGGGGGTTACGAGATGGGTGTCCGGCGACGAAAATCGGCCCCGACAAGACAATCGTCCGGCGACGAAAACCGACGATTACGTGATGGGTGACCGGCGACGAAACCCGGCCCCGACGAGTCGATCATCCGCATCGAATATTTTGGCATCCATTGCATCTTCCGTGGCATCATAAATCATATGTGTTGCATCACGCATGTATTGTCATCCTTGTGCACTATCATTCATGCATCGGGTGTCTATTCTTTATCCTGTTCATTTCATTTAAACATTGCATAAACATAATAAAGAGGGGCAGCTGTAGACACCCAAATTTTGCGCTTTGTATACTAACCGTGACAGGAGGGCAAAATCGTCAAATGAACCGGCCTGTGAGGGCGAGGGAATGGGCACAAGTGCGACTTGCGAACGGCCCCCAACACCACCGCAATGATTGGCAACCAAAGCTGACGTGACAATAAGGCTGTCCGAAATGGGCATTCCCGGATGACGTGGCACGTTTCCCAGCGGTTCCCGGACTGCAAAATGCAAGCCTTTCAGCAGAAACCGATGATCCGACATGAGAATCGAGGTGCGGTTCGGAAAATGAGAAAATCAGCCCACCCAGCCGCGGATTGATCTGCGGCCAAACGATTAAAATAATGGTAGTGCGCGAGACGGCTGAAGTGCGCGGCGGGCGCGGGGAAACCGAGGCCAGCCGCAGATCAATCTGCGGCTGCCTAGGGCAGCCCCTTATCAGGCCATTTTTGCATACAGAAACAAGGAGGAGAAGAAAAAAGGGAGGCGGGAGCAGTTCGGAAAGAAGAAGAAAACAACAGAAATTAAGAGAGAAAAGAGTGAGAAATAGTGAGAAATTGTACCCATTTTGTGAGATTACATCTCATATTTTCTACTCTATTCAATACACAAATTCATACATATTGTGGGGATTATTTGCAAGGTGAAAAATCCTTTGTTTTAGCATTTTGTTATACCATTTTTGCCAAGCTTTTTGTCATCCGAATTATCTTGAATGTAGTTGTTCTTGAATATTGATGTGAATCCATGGATTGAGGATTATTAGTGAGGGTTCCAATGGAACAAAGTTCTTCCTAATGACCCGATGATATCCGTTTGGTGATTTTTAGCTTGTTTAATTCTTGTAAATATCCATGTTGTGAGTATGTATAAATTGTGGTTGTGAGCCTAGGACGCGACCCCAAACACCCCGTGGTCCAAATCCGATGATGGACATCTTTTGATGTAAGAAGTAGGAACGATGTAGTTTTCATTGTAAATATGTAATCGTCGGGCCTTAAAACGATACCAAGTTGAAAATCGGGTTTAAGGCCCCCGAAATAGTGAAACATGTGATTGTGGGCGTTGGGGTTATTTGGATGGCTTACATGCCCATGAATAGCCCCAATGCATTTTAATGCTTGATTTGATTTGTGACATGAAATTGATTTCAAAGTTAAATGATGAGATTTTCATAAAATCAATCAAATTAGGTTATTAGCATCACGAGGCGTAAAAGTTGAAAGTGCAAATGAATGTTGATTCCTCTTTAACGAGAAGGCAAAGAAAAATCGTTTTTCAAACATCACAAAAAAATGATTTTACAAATAAATGGCGTTTTATTAAACCGTTGTGCATAGGGTTAAAGAGATTCTAGAAGTTGCCCATTATTTGAGTTACGAAAGCAACGTATAGATCTCGATTCCTATTTTGACGAAGGTTTAAAATTCTTGTTTGCCAAAATAACACCTAATAAAAAACCTTGCAGTTTTGACAATTAAAATCAAAACTTCCTAAAAAAGAATAAAGCTTTCTCGTAGAAGCCGAAGGACATTCCGAAGCACTCTCAAATTAAAGCACGACTTTCCCTAAAAAATCCAAATGATTCTTTCATACAAACTCACCACAACATTCACATAGGCACACACACACACACGCGCACATACACACACACACATTCATGAATTAAAGGATAGGAAAGCATCGAGATTGCGGTAACCGTGTTTCACGGAAGTCGGGGGGTGCCTAACACCTTCCCCTCGCTTAAGCAAGCCCCCGAACTCTATGAATCTCGATTCGCAGACCAATTAATTCGGAGTCACACATGAGCCAGCGATTTACAAAAAACAAAAACTCGGATGAGTTGGTACATCCATTTCAAATATACCAACTGGCGACTCTGGTTAATTGGCTCATCATAAAAAACGATCTTTCAAATCCCCGTCGACATCAATGCCGATCTTTTCCAAAGAATCATTAAATCAAAAGGCAAAAATTGGAAAAGGCAAGAAGGACGAAAACCCGGCGTCGACATCCCCTCAGTACATTGCAGAAGATGGGCATCAATCCCAAGCGCCTACGGGCCAGTCATGTAGTGGTGCGAGCCTTCGATGGTTCCCGGAGGGATACAATTGGAGAGATAGAATTGCCGGTGGAAATCGGACCTTGTACTTTTGATATCTCTTTCCAAGTCCTAGACATTGCAGCCAGTTATAACCTGTTATTGGGGAGGCCGTGGATACACATGGCCGGGGCAGTTCCGTCCACGCTACACCAGCAAATCAAACTTATCATCGACGGGAATCTGGTGACAATCTTGGCCGAGTGTGATGACCCTTCTCCTCCCAAGAATGGCCTACCAGTGATTAATGTGGACGAGTCGGTGACACCTGCCAGTTTTCAGGCACTGGAAATTAGCACTCCCCACTACAGATGCCTGGGAGCTCCAGCCGTGAAACCTAGGGTCTCTCCAGAACTTACCTTCATTGCAAAGGAAATGATGAAAATGAATTTCCAGCCTGGACAGGGGTTAGGAAAGAGCTGTCAAGGAATCGCCAAGCCCATTCAACTACCCCATCAGATAGGTAAAGTAGGGTTGGGATATCGTGAGGGCGTAGCACGGAGACATCATCAAGGTGCGGTTCCGATTCGACTGGCTGGCGGTCCGGTGACCAAGGTCAACAATGAACAGGGGACTAGCGAGCCTGTGACTGGTTCGGGGAATGAAGGATTAACCCCCGCAAGTGATGAGTCGACCAGGAGGGAAGGTTTCCTACAGGAGGTCGCGCAGAAGTTTGAAACCAGGTGCTATGTCCCCGGACAATTAACAAGCAATGAAGAGGGGACGGATATTGTCACACCACCGGGAGCCCAACAAAGTGTGCATGTCATCGATTGGGCAGGGCTAATTATTCCTGAAGAAGGTAGGAAGAAGGACTCAGGCGATGTGGCCGTAGTCATCGGGGAAGTGTCCGATGTGGAGCCACCTTTTATCCAGCGCATTTCATTTGACCTGACCATCGACAATTGGACAGTGAAACCAGTAATATCCAAGCAAGGGTAAAACCCGACATCAGGGTGGTAGACCCCAGAGGATGGGGATGAAGAAGTTTATTTTTGTTTGTTGTTTTGTATTTTCCATAATTATGTCGTTTCTTCATGTTATCTGAAAATGTGATCGTTGTGGAAAATAACTTATATATGACAAGTATTTTGTTTCATGTCAGGTGTACCAATTTGAATAATCCTTGCCTGACAAACGGTCTTTCAAATTTGAATGATGATTATGATTTTGACATTGAGCTGTATTTCGATTTGATGGGCATTGAGCAAGACGAGACAGATTACGACGACGCGCCTGATGAGATCAAAGGATGGGTCGAGGATAAACCCAAACCCAACTTAGACCAAACCCTCACCATAGATATCGGTACCCTGGACAAGCCAAAAGAACTCAAGATAGGGATGTACCTTACCCCTAGCCAGAAAACAGAAATAACTGAGTTGCTAAGCCAATATGAGGATGTCTTTGCCTGGTCTCATGAGGACATGATCGGATTATCCACCGACATTGTGGTACACCGGTTGCCCATCAAGGAGGGTTTCAGGCCTGTCAAGCAAAAATTAAGAAAGTTGAAACCAGAGTGGAGCTTAAAAGTGAAGGAGGAGATCATCAAACAGTTCAGGGCGGGAATCATTATGGTGTCCACTTACCCAGAATGGTTGTCCAATGTGGTCCCGGTGGCTAAGCCTGGAGGGAAGGTGAGAGTATGTGTAGATTATAGAGATCTAAATAAGGCCAGTCTCAAGGATAACTTCCCGGTGCCTTTCATACACATCCTGGTGGATAACACAGCCCAGTACGAGATGTACTCTTTTGTGGATTGCTTTGCGGGGTATCATCAGATAATGGTGGCGGAGGAAGATCGGGAAAAGACCACGTTCATCACCCCTTGGGGCACCTTCTGCTATAGGCGATTGGCTTTTGGTCTCACAAACGCGGGGGCTACTTATCAGAGAGCCATGATGGCCCTGTTCCACGACATGATGCATAAGGAGATAGAGGTCTACGTGGATGACATTATCGTGAAGTCAAGGGTAGAATCTGACCATATAACCCATCTTAAAAAGCTATTCGATCGGCTCAGAAAGTATAATTTGAAGCTCAATCCAGCAAAGTGTGCTTTCAGAGTGCAGTCGGGTAAGCTCTTGGGATTCCTGGTTAGTGACCGAGGCATTGAATTGGATCCGACAAAGATTAAAGCCATTGTGGATATGCCGGCACCTCATACAGAGAAGGAGGTAAGAGGATTCCTGGGAAGAATAAACTTCATCAGCCGCTTCATATCCCACCTGACGACTACGTGCAAACCAATTTTCAAACTGTTAAGGAAAGGTGCTTCCCAAGAATGGAATGAGCAATGTCAGAAGGCTTTTCAGACCATTAAAAAGCAGCTGACTGAGGCACCAGTGCTGGTACCCTCGAAGGATGGGATCCCTCTGTTTATGTATATATCGGTCAATGCCATCGCGATGGGATGTATGCTGGGACAGAAGAATGAGGCGGGTAAAAAGCAGGCCATCTATTACCTCATCAAGAGATTTAGCCAATGTGAACAGAATTACACTCCCATCGAGAAGACCTGTTGTGCTCTGGCCTGGGCTGCGGGGAGATTACAGCACTACCTCCATGGGCATACTACGTACCTGATATCGAGGATGGATCCTTTGAAATATATCTTTGAAAGGCCCATGCTGAACTGTCGACTTTCAAGATGGCAGTTAATCTTACAACAGTTCGACATGGTATACGTAACTCAGAAAGCCATGAAGGGGCAGGGAATTGCAGATCAATTGGCGGAAACCCCGTCAGGAGGGATGGAGCCGTTAGAAACTCTTCTGCCGGGCGAAGATATATTTTGGGTATCACACTCAAAATGTGATGACGAAGGGCAGTTCTGGAAGCTGTATTTTGATGGTGCCATGAATGCTGAAGGGGCTGGAGCCGGGGCAGTTCTGGTCTCTATCACCGAAGAGCAATACCCTGTGGCCACTAAATTGCAGTTCAGCAATTCGAACAACACAGCTGAGTACGAGGGATGTATATTGGGACTCCGTTTTGCACGCGATATGGGAGTGAAGAGACTGGCGGTGTTTGGGGATTCAGAACTGGTAATCAAACAGACGATCGGGGTGTACAACACGAAAGAGCTCCGGTTACTCCCCTACCATCGTTGTGTTATCCAATTGATGCAAGAATTCAAAGATATCGCTTTCCGACATATCCCCCGTGGACGGAATGATTTTGCCGATGCATTGGCAACTCTGGCTTCCTTAATCCACATAATCAAGAGCAGGGACGTTCCACAGATTGAGATAGCAGTACAGAATGCCCCGACATACGAGAAACATGTTGCAGTATTATCAGACGAGGTGGTTCTACCAAGGCAGCCTTGGTATCACGACATAAGGGAATATCTGAGGGATAGATCCATTCCCGACCAGGCAAGCCGAGCTGAGAGGATGAGAATTCAAAAGATGACAATGAAATTTTACCTGAGTGGGGATTCACTCTATAAGAGGGATGCTGGATTGGGACTGTTGCAATGCGTAGATGAGACACAGGCCCAAAGGATTATGAACGAAATACATGGTGGAGTGTGTGGGCCACACATGAGTGGGCCGATGCTGGCCAAAAAGATCTTGAGAACGGGACATTATTAGTTAACGCTGAAAGCCGACTGCGATGATCATGTTAAACGGTGTTATCAATGCCAGGCGCACGGTAATGCGATCCATACGCCTCCCAATGAATTGCACTGTATGACTTCCCCGTGACCATTTTCAATGTGGGGAATGGATGTAATCGGACCAATAGAGCCCAAAGCAAGCAACGGACACCGATTCATTTTCGTCATGATCGATTACTTCACCAAATGGGTAGAAGCAGCCTCTTTCCCCAAAGTAACTCAGGAGGTCATCGTCGGTTTCATCAGGAATAATGTCATTTGTCGATACGGGCAGCCTGAGGTCTTGGTCTCCGACAATGCCAAGAATTTGAACAACGCCCTCATGAAGGGATTGTGCGACCAGTTTAAGATCAAACACCTCAATTCTGTTATTTACTGTCCCAAGATGAATGGGGCAGTGGAGGCTGCAAATAAGAACATCAAGAAGATCATGGCGAAAATGTCTGCTAATCATCGGGGATGGCCGGATTTTCTACCCCTCACCCTGCTGGCATACCGAACATCAATGCGTACTTCTACAGGGGCAACCCTTTACGCTTTGGTGTATGGAATGGAGGCTGTTCTGCCAGTTGAGGTTGAGATGGCGTGCCTCAGAATAGTGATCGATGCTCAGATAAGCGAGGAGGATTGGATGCAAAGTCGATACGACCAATTGGCCCTAATTGATGAAAGGAGGGTGGCTGCTGTTTGGCACGGTCAGTTATATCAACAAAGGATCTCTCGATCATACGACAAAAGGATAAGACCTCGGAAGTTCAAGGAAAATGATTTGGTGCTAAAAAGAGTCATGCCTTGTCAAGACGAAGCCAAGGGGAAGTTCGCCCCGAACTGGGAAGGACCATTTGTAATTAAGAAAGTGCTATCCGGAGGAGCCCTCATATTGCAGGAAATGGATGGGGAGGTATTTCCACAGCCTCTCAATTCCGACTCGGTGAAGCGGTTCTATGCTTGAATCATCAGTTCCCCTTTTCTTTGAGGAGCGAACTACGTAGGACCTGATCTCCCAACTTGTGGGGGTACGTAGGCAGCCATCACGACACGGTCCGATCCATAAAAAATAATCCTTTCCTTAAACAGAACCATTTCCCGACAGCCAGATAAACCTTCCTACACCCTCAAAACCTTCCCGAAACAAAGCGCCTAACCAGCTTCATCCCAAATGACATAACCCTGATCCAACCAAACAGTTATCCAAAATCTAAGACCCAATCCGATGAAATCGACAGGGGTACGGCAATATCCGTCAGATCTCCATCAAGACTTGAAAAGAGAAAGAAAGCAAAATGTCAAAATCATGGTTAGCTGGATAAAATGAGGATCCAATGAAAGGCAGGGATACGACAAAAAGGGAAAATGACTAAATTTAAATGCATGTCTACATATATAAGTCATTTTGTTACAAGATTTCTTTTTCAATAACCGAGGAAATTAACATAGTCTATGCAGGAAATAAAATAATCTACAAATCTGCAATTAAATGAAGCAGGGTGGATAAAGTGGTGGATAGATCCGAAGCATCAGCATCCCCTGCAATCTGCTGTCCCATCATGCCGATGCGGTCCAACAAAGCGGTGGCTCGACCGACAGTCCCAGAATGAGCATCTATAACTGTCCTGACCTGAAATACAATGGCGTCTCTGTCAGCAATGGCAGCATCTCTGGCCAGAATAGCGACATCTCTCTCAGCAATGGCAGCATCCCTCTCAGATTCAATAGCAATCAAGGCCAGTCGGATCTGGCTATGTTCAGTGACCCGACTAGGGGCAGAATCGGCTGAGATCGAGTGGTATGTGGTATCATCGGGGAAAATCACTCCAGAGTCATCAAAAGACCCAGTCTGACTCAAACCAACCGTATCCGAATCTCCGCGCAACCACTGCACATAAGCGAATGTCTGGATGGGGCAACTGTCACTATATTCGGCCAGGATCCTACGAGGCCAAAGATCATATACCCGCAGTAGGTCTCTCTCTGTCTGGGATGATATAAGGAATCGGTAGTCGGCCGCGCCCGTGAAGAGGTGAAAATCCTGTGTCTGATCAAACTGCCCCATAACCGCCAGGGGATGATAAGTCGTCACGCCCCTCGAGCCAGCAATAGGGATGAAATCCAGTGTGGGCACGTGAGTCAAAAAGATCATAAAGGAGCAATAACCCGAGTAGATCAGGAGATGAAAAGGATCCTCAATAACCGACAGAAATGCTATCCAGGAGGCCGCATCAGTACAGCTCACAGGACGAAACGAAAACTGCGTGGCTATGTCATGACTGAAGCAAAACCCTTGGCGACGGAAATGGCCGATGGGACTAAGATGACTCATGAACCACACGTACAACAAAGTCGAGCTCCCTCTGAATACTCTGCCTCGGAAAGACTGACAGTATGAGGCTGACATGTAAGTATCTGCTAATATCATAGGAAGGATGGTGTGATCCCCCTAAAGGGATCTCACGGCCGCGATAACTCGCATGTCCAACAGATCAGGTCCGGCGGGCAGATACAAAACCGAGATGACACAGGCCATCAAAACGTCTACTCTCAAGGCGCCCCAGCGCTCCTCAGATATGGAAAAATCACCAGAGAAATGGCGAAAACTGTCAGGTGAGCCGAATCGGTCAATCAAAAAATGAAGAGGAACCAGATGGTCTGATGTGACCACCGATAGCAGAGCTGTCCTCCGCAACCCAGTGAAAGTCAAGAACTGACGGCGCATGGGACCAACTGTGACCCTGGCGCAAGGACCGTCCAAGGGCAAACCGGTAAAACAAGCATACTCCTCGAGAGTGGGGGTCAGCTCTACTGTCCCTAATCTGAACACCTGACGGTCAGGGGCCCAATAGCTCAGAATACCCTCCACAAAGCCCGCTGGCACCTGAAAGGATAATAAGGACCAAGAATGTCCCAAAAGGCCATCTGCGATAATCCTATCGGCCGACGATAAACTGTCCAACCAGCGGAGGAGACTGCCAATCAACCCTGTGGGAGAAATGGGATCCAAACGTACCACGACATCTGAGGACGACATCTGTGGAAAAATAGTATCAAAAAGACTATACAGGGCTCATTTCCTATCCATAAATAAAAAGCATGCATCGTACAACAAATGAATTTCATAAAGATAAAAGACAAAAAACTGTGCATAAATAAAACGAATGAGTTCAGTACATAGTGCATGTAATAATGATAAAAAAGGAAAAAATAAATCTAAACAGGTGCAGGTACAAAAGCCCTATCCTATCATGATCTAAACAAAGTCAATGTCATCTATGAAAGCGGGATCCTCGAACTGATCCCCTGGGTCGTCGAAGTCGGAGGACCAAAATTCATGTCAGGAATGTATGGCTGCACTGTGGCATCAGATGAGCTCGGGCCTGCATCATAACCCGCACTATCAGGATCGTAGGCGTAAGCATCCTCTGGGGTCCGGCCTAACACCCGAAGATACAGCGACAGCTGCTCCACCTGACGGGTCAAAGTGGCGATCTGCTCAGCATGGGTGGGACTCCGAACGCAAGCTGCCCAGTCAGTCATCATCACCGAACCAGGGACCATATCCCCGAGGAAGAATGTGGCCCGGGTCTGAGGACCGATAGTACGGGGCACCCACCAGGTACGGAAAGCCTCACTCGTACTGGGACCCGTAGAAAGCATCCGGCCGTCCTCCCCTGCGAGCATGATCTCCGAAGGCTGAGAATCCAGCGGCCAGGATGTAGTGAAAGGAAGGGAGTGCGGGATGCGGATCTCTCCAGTGACGCATTTGAATGCGCGCTCTCCCAGATACATCACCCAGCCCCCGACACTCTGCAAAGTGAGGCGGCGGGTGGAAAGTGCGAACTCCGGGCCGGTAGGATACCCATCTGTGAACCCCACATCCAGATGCTCAGAAAGATAAGGCCTCCAGACGACCTCTGCAGCAGTGATCAGCTCCAGCTGAATGCGGCAATGGGCAAAGCTGCCGGACACCGGGACCTCCTCCAGAGTGCTGTGGTGCCATCGCCGACCCCGGGGATAGGTATCCAGACCGAGGGTAGTAACATGCCTCAGACAGGGAAGTCGCTCGTAGGCCCAAAACTGTGAACAGAAACAAGGAAAGACATGAGTAACCAACCAATGCAGAAAAGAGAAATGAAATGAAAGGAAGTACGATAAGAAAAGAGGAAAAGAAGGCTCACCAGCAGAAAGTGGTAGAATCCGAGCCAAGCATCTGTCTGACCCTCCGAGCGTAGACGAAGACCGTGGAGGAAGTAGGCAAAGGTGAAGGACCCCCAATCATAGTCGCCGATATGGTCTACATCTCTAACAGCTCCGACGACGCTGAAATGAATGGTAGAGGAGTTGTTACCTAGGAAACAACCCCTCATAATGGTCAAAAACAGGCGCCGGAGCAGAATGTCCCTAGTACCCCGATCTGCAGGAAAGGGCGTCGCATATATGCCCCCGACAGCGTCGACAGCCAAAGCGCCGGACCGAATACTGCGGGCCTTGAAGACCCGGTCATCGGCAGCGAAGCCCAATAAAGCTCGAACCTCCGCTGGAGTAATATCAAGATCCAGAGGGACACGGGATCCGGTGAACTCTATACCCGTAATGTACCTCCAGTCCCATAGAGTCAGCACAACCTCGCAGTCCAAGAGGTGAAGGGACTGGGTCTGGTGAAACCATCTCTCGGACAAAGCCCTCATATAACCCCAGGGGCACTGGCGGGGAATGATGGTGAAGAAATGACGGAAGCCCCAGGAATCCACCACTGCTCGGTAATCACTGTGCAAAGCGGTGTAGAGGGAGTAGATGTTAAAACAGTTACCCCTCGGCTGAGTAAACTCGGGCACCTGTGGCAATCACCAATGGGTCAGTCCAGATAGAGCGGGAATTGAGAAATTGAGAATAAAATCAGAGCAGGATTGAATATACCTCATTAGTCACGAGAGATGCTGAGGGGTGACGACTGAGATCCCGACCCAATAGATCGGGTATCTGCACAGAGGCGCCAGACAGGGCGCGATGAGGAGATGGAACTGGTGTGCTGGACGATGGCCCCTCTACCGCGACATCCGGAAGAGCAGCCTCCTCAATATCAGGGTGAGCGGGCCTGATGACAGCCTCCGCCAGTCGGCGAGCCTGGCAGGTCCGGGGCAAAGCAGGAACGGGTGCAACCCTACGGCGGCGAACGCCCGAGGTCCGAGACGCAGCAGAGCTACTGGGAGTGTCAGGATCCATAGCTGGAATAGAGCATGCGAAAGGGGAGTAAATTCTATTTTGAATTATGTCATAAACATGCTAATTTCCTATCATCATCATAGAACTAATGCAACATGATGCATGTTAAAAAAACAAAAAAAAATCGGCAGAGTTTCGTCTATAAAATGGACATCCCATGCATAACCAAGCATGTTTTCAATTAATCCAAGCCACAACAGGGCAAAATTGCATTCATATGGGTAATTGCAACATGTAAAAGGACCCTAATGCATGATTTTCTTTCAAAAAGAAACAACAGATATGCGTGACCGCATCATGAGCATAAAATAGGACTCACACAGTTGATACATAGCATGTATATACAATAATACATAACATAGCATTATAAAGCATACATTTTTATCTCTAAGCATACAAATAGCCAAATGTATAGCAAAACATTGACGAAATTGAAAAACGATCGGTCAAAATGTTACCCGTAACGCGTAGATCGATCTGACCGGAGTGGGTTTTGCAAAAAGATTGGAAAAGTCAGCAAAAAGGACGTGCAAAGGTGTGAAAACCGCGTGGGGTACGAATGAAAGTGACAGATCTGGGAAGCGGCTGGCCGCTTAAGAGCCCGATCTTGGCCGCAGATCAATCTGCGGCTAGCCGCAGATCCATCTGCGGCTGGGCCCAGTTGCTCCCCCCTTGTCCAATGCAAGCTCAATCGATCCTAAAGCCCATTTGACTCATAATTTGGTAAAAAAATACGAGATTTTGATGAATCAGATGTCGAACACAGCTTCTCAATTCGACCGAGTGACCGGATACGAGACCCGGCACTTGCAGGACGATCGACCGGCGACGATAACCGGCGATTACGAGATGGGTGACCGGCGACGAAACCCGGCCCCGACGAGACGATCGACCGGCGACGATAACCGGCGATTACGAGATGGGTGACCGACGACGAAACCCGGCCCCGACGAGACGATCGACCGGCGACGATAACCGGCGATTACGAGATGGGTGACCGGCGACGAAACCCGGCCCCGACGAGACGATCGACCGGCGACGATAACCGGCGATTACGAGATGGGTGACCGGCGACGAAACCCGGCCCCGACGAGACAATCGACCGGCGACGATAACCGGCGATTACGAGATGGGTGACCGGCGACGAAACCCGGCCCCGACGAGACGATCGACCGGCGACGATAACCGGCGATTACGAGATGGGTGACCGGATACGAGACCCGGCCCCGACGAGACGATCATCCGCATTGGCACCCTTTTACGAATGTTTTGCATCCTACGTTGCATCATAAGTCATATGTGTTGCATTGTCATCCTTGTGCACTGTCATTCGTGCATCGAGTGTCTATTCTTTATCCTGTTCATTTCATTTAACATTTCATAAACATGATAAAGAGGGGTAGCTGTAGACACCCAAATTTTGCATTCCCTATGCTAACCGTGACAGGAGGGCAAAATCGTCAATTGAACCGGCCTGCTAGAGCGAAGAATGGGCACAAGTGCGAACACTCGACGCCACCACGATGATTTGCAGTCAAAACCGACGTCCGGACTGCAAAACACAGGCCTTTCGGCGAAAACCGACAGCACGACATGAGAATCGAGGTGCGGTGCGGAAACCGAGGAGAATTAAATAACTAAAGTGCATGGCGGGCTGAGTGCATGGCGGTCTAAGGCCAGCCGCAGATGGATCTGCGGCCAGCCGCAGATCAATCTGCGGCTGGCCTTAGCTAGCCTACTTCAGCACTTCCTTCATTCATTCAGAAAAGAGACAGAAGGTTTAGAGCAGCAGGCGGAGAAGAAGAAAAATAGCAGCAGATCAGCTTAGAAAAGAGAGAAAAATAAGAGAATTTTGCTACAAAAAATAAGAGAGAAAGGAAGAAAAAAGAGAGGAATAGTATTCTTTTGATTTGACTGTATCAAATATACTTTTTCTTCTATTCAAAATACACAAGTTTACATCCACTTTGATCTCATTTGTAAGATGAAAATCTCTTTATTCTTGCAATTTCTATCATATCCTTGGGTTGAATTAAATGTAGTTTTCATGTAATTGATGATGGAATAATGAATTAGGGATTATTAGTGAGGGTTCCATCGGAACAAAATTCTTCCTAATAACCCGATGATATTTATTTATTGATATTTTGTTTGTTTTTACGGTACTATATTGGGCGTGGTTCCTTTAGATCGCTATTTTAGATTATCTTGGTATTGTTAGATTATCCGTGGTGGTTATTTCTTGTAATATCCGGTTGTGGGTGTGTGGAAATTTGGTTGTGAGCCTAGGAAAGCGACCCCGTGATCCAAATCCGATGATGGACATCTCTTTGATGTAAATAGTAGGAATGATGTAGTTTTTATTGTGAATATGTAATCGTCGGGCCTTAAAACGATGCCAAGGCGAGAATCGTGTTTAAGGCCCCGTCATAATGAAATATGTGATTGGGGGCGTTCGGGGTTATTTTGATGGCTCACATGCCCATGAATAGCCCCAACGCATTTTAATGCTTGATTTGCTTTATGACACGAAATTGATTTCAAAACTAAACGATAAGATTTCCATAAAATCAATCAAATTAGGTTATTAGTCTCACGAGGATAAGAAATTGGGGTTGCTAATGAATGTCAATTTCTATTTGACGAGAAGGCTAAAGAAAGAAATCGTTTTCAAACATAAAAAAAAATGATTTTATAAGAATAAGTAATGTTTTATTAAATCTTTGTGCATAGGGTTAAAGAGATTCTAGAGGTTGCCCATCATTTGAATTATGAAAGCAACGTATAGATCTCGATTCCTATTTTTGACAAAGGTTTAGAAAATTCTTGTTTTGCCAAAATGACACCTAATACAATATCACAGTTTTTGACAATTAAAATCAAACATCTTCTCATAAAGCTTTCTCGTATAAACCGAAGGACATTCTGAAGCATTCCCAAAAGAAAAACACGACTTTTCCAAAAAATCCAAATGATTTTCTCATGCAAACTCACCATCACAAAGGCACACACACACACACACACATACATATTTCATGAATTAAAGGATAGGAAAGTATCAAAATTACGGTAACCGTGTTTCACGGAAGTCGGGGGGTGCCTAACACCTTCCCCTCGCTTAAGCAAGCCCCCGAACTCTGTGAATCTTGGTTTGCAGACCAATAAATTCGGAGTCACATATGAGCCAGCGATTTATAAAAAAACAAAAACTCGGATGAGTTGGTACATCCATTTCAAATATACCAACTGGCGACTCTTGTTAATTGGCTCATCATAAAAAACGATCTTTCAAAACCCCGTCGACATTAATGCCGACCTTTTCCAAAAAATCATCTAATAAAAGGCTAAAAATCGGAAAAGGCGAGAAACCGACGTCGACAATATTATAATATATTATATTATTTTGTATCAAATTATATATATTTATTTATTTACATGGGTGACGACATTTTTGTCTTAGCATTTTTTATTACATGTTTGTTTATGTTGGAGAATAAATTAGATTTTAGGTTGGAAGGATAAAGATGTAATTTAGCAAAAATAAAATAACGGCAAAATGGACATTGTGACAACCCGAATTTTCGAGAATAATTGTAATAAGAATTTAATATAGAATAATTTTTATTATGATTCGAGTTTGAATATATATGTGTTATATATATATATTTATGTGATTTATTTGGTGAGCTTAGTATGTATATATATAAATGTGAAATATATACAGATTCAGAATGAATGAGTTACTAGTTCATAATTATAACGATCGCGAGCCGTAGGTAGCTTGGTAATTCGAGCTTATGGATATTATCGAATAAAATAGACTTTTATTAATAATATTATGTGTTAAGCGTTTAAAGGTTATATTGTGACCTAGATTATGCGTAGGCGATGATTGGTATGTATGAAAGTGTTCGTATGAGCTAATTTGGTGGTTTCGAGAAATAGCACTGGAATACTATTTATTGGATTAAATAAATAGTTGAATGATAGTATTATTGAACGAGTTATTTGTTGTAAAGGCACTAACCCAAAATATGGGTGGGGTATATATACGTTGATGTAGATGATTATGGAGAGTTAATCAAGAAGAATGTAGCAATCGCGAATCGTGATTACCCTTATAATTTGGGTTTATTAATATTATTTAGTGATTAAAATATTATTTTGATGTGACGTGTTTAAACGTTATTTTATAACCTGGATGGTGTCAATGTATGAATTTTTATGCGTTGTAGAATCGAAGAGTGAATAATTGATTTTGCGAAAAATCGCAAAATCACTATTCACGGGGTACGTTTACCGAGGCACTATTTACGCCCAAATATTTTCATGTCTTTTTCGATTTCTATTAATTTTGTTAAGGCGTGTACGCGAACAAATAATTTTTCCAAGCGTCGAAAATTTTATTTGAGCTGATACGTGATTTTATCTGTATCTGAAGTGTATAATATGGGTGTTCCGAATAAATGGACAAACCCCATAATAAATATTTTTACGCGCCCCAATATTTTATGGGAGTGTCTATTTTAATTTTGGGTAGAGTTATTTACCAAATTTGGTACAAAAGTGGGAGTTTTCGGATATAGGTGGGGACTATTCAGGTATTATTTATTTGTGTGTCACCCGAATAGTATTCATTAATTTGAAATTAACCAATCAAAGGGGGAGAGAGAGGGAGTATGGTCGGATGGTGTAGCCATTCACCAAGCACAATACATTGATATTCCAAGTTAGCAAACAACCTCCTTATTTGCATAACCCATTTTTTTCTTCTCCTGAGCACCCTTTCATCTCTTCCCAAGTCTTTCCCATTCCTTTCATTTTGCATTGTTGCTGCAAGAAGTGAGGAGAGCTGGAAAAATATAGAGAGAGAAAGAGAGGGTGAGCTGCAGAAAAGAAGAAGGAAGAAGAAGGGTTCGGGTGGAGGAGAAGAAGAAGAGGCTCGGGTGAGCCCAAGGAAGAAGAAGAAGAGCTACAACCAGCTCTATCAAGCCCTAACGATTTCCTCTAGCTTCTATAAGAGATTTACAGAGGTAACATATCACTAAACCCATTTCATTTGAGTTTTGATAAAGATTTTTCCAAGCTTTTTGTTTTTAGAGCTCTGGAGCTCGTGGATGTTTGTGAACGATTTCTGGGTGTTGTTGTTGTTGTGGTTGTTTATATATGTTGTTAAGAGACTATATAAGCCATTAATATCATTAAAGTGGAACCAAAACACAAGAAAATCCGTACCTATGCTTAAGGAGGATGAAGAACATGAAAAACAATGAATTTTGGACAAATGGACCATTCAGACGAATTTTAGAGGACATGTAGCTATGATTTTGGGTTTGGTTAAATTGTTTGTTGCTATGATGTTATACTTCCATGGGTTATGAGAATAACCCAGTTGGAATGGATTGAAAAGGTGTAAAACCAAAGATTTGATGATGATTTTGGTGAAGAACACCAAGAACACGAAAACAGAGCGTGAGTTGATACTTTGGCCTAAGATTTAGCCATGTTAATATCAATGGATAACTCTGAATTTTTGATATGTTCTAGCTCTATGTCTTAGGAGTCCATAGAGTCTGAAATGGACCAATTTGAACGTGTATAGAAGGAGTTATGGTGATTGGAAGCAAGGTAGGTCTAGAACCCGAAAACAGAGCATGAAACCAAGTATGGGCGTACGTACGCCGCCCTTACGCTGATGCTACAGATGCTTTGGGCGTACGTACGCCATTCATAAGCATGTTTTGGGCGTAGCTACGCCGGGCCAAGTTTAGGCTAGAATCAGCTTTGACGTCCTTTAGCAAAATGGGCATAACTTGCTCATACGAACTCGAAACTTGATGATTCAAGATGTTCTGGAAAGAGGAAGAGTAGACCTAAAACTTTCGTTCTTTAAGTTTTTGGATTTGAGGTTCGTATCATGGCCTAAATTTGCCATTTATAAGACAGATGTGTAATTGGAGGCAATCGGAGGGTGTCGGGCATGCGCGTAAGCACATGTAATGCTCCTGACAATGTAAAATAATGTTGTAAGTTTTAAAACATGAACGTTATGTATTATAATGATACTCATCATTAACCAATGAGTATTAGATAAATCGTATGGGCGTGCTAGGCGTACGCAATTGCGTGTTGCTTGGGCGTTCGAATAGGCAAGGTTGGCGTACGGACACGCAAGCGTCATAACGCCATAACTAGTGTGTATAATCTTGTTTACTATTATGTTTCTAATAAAAATGGAATATTATAGAGTGTTGTAACCTAACGTATGAGCATACTAAACACGTGCAAAAGAAGCGAATTAGGCGTGTGACGTATAAACGTCGAAACGCCGAGTAAAGTGTTAATGAACTTAAATAGTGTTTCGAGTTAAACAAAACGAACATTATAATGGAGTGAGATTATATTAATGTGAACCAACATATGAAGCTTTTTTAGTGGCTAATTGGTGTTTTATTGTTAAATAAATTGTGTAGGATATTTGAAGGATGAGCCATCATAATTTGGCAAGGAACGCTTAAGGCAAGTTCTTTCAGTAACTTGTTGACTGATTTAAATATATTGATGTACATGAATTGATTGCTAAATCTTCTACTGTTCCGTGAATTATTTTTGAGCATGATTAAAGTGTGCACAATGTGCAAATATGTGACTATATTGTTCTATGTGGAACTTGAATTATTGTAAATATACAATGTGAGATGCATGAGGTATGCTATGAGATATATGATGCCCATATATAGATGAATTGTATAAGATTTATAATGCATGAGTAAGATGAATAGTATGAGAATCATGATGCATGGATAAAATGCAAACTTATGTGTTACGTGAAACATGAAATGTGAAAACTGTTAATTCTTGCTGAGCCGTCGTGCTCATTCTTGCAAAAATAAAACTTTTGCAGATTTACGATGCAATGCAATTATTTTGATATCGTGATGATAAGGATTAGAGACGCATGGAAACAGTAAGGTTGCTAAATATTCCTTTATTATAATTATTTAGCTGTGATGACGGTATATGATGTACCTGAATTTGACTATGTAAGCCTTGAGTTATATGAAAAACAATGAATTTTGGACAAATGGACCATTCAGACGAATTTTAGGGGACATGTAGCTATGATTTTGGGTTTGGTTAATTTGTTTGTTGCTATGATGTTATACTTCCATGGGTTATGAGAATAACCCAGTTGGAATGGATTGAAAAGGTGTAAAACCAAAGATTTGATGATGATTTTGGTGAAGAACACCAAGAACACGAAAACAGAGCGTGAGTTGATACTTTGGCCTAAGATTTGGCCATGTTAATGTCAATGGATAACTCTGAATTTTTGATATGTTCTAGCTCTATGTCTTAGGAGTCCATAGAGTCCTAAATGGACAAATTTGAACGTGTATAGAAGGAGTTATGGTGATTGGAATCAAGGTAGGTCTAGAACCCGAAAACAGAGCATGAAACCGAGTATGGGCGTACGTACGCCGCCCTTATGCTGATGCTACAGATGCTTTGGGCATACGTATGCCGTTCATAGGCATGTTTTGGGCGTAGCTACGCCGGACCAAGTTTAGGCTAGAATCAGCTTTGACGTCCTTTAGAAAAATGGGCATAACTTATTCATACGAACTCGAAACTTGATGATTCAAGATGTTCTAGAAAGAGGAAGAGTAGACCTAAAACTTTCGTTCTTTAAGTTTTTAGATTTGAGGTTTGTATCATAGCCTAAATTGGCTATTTATAAGACAGATGTGTAATTGGAGGCAATCGGAGGGTGTCGGGCATGCGCGTAAGCACATGTAATGCTCCTGACAATGTAAAATGATGTTGTAAGTTTTAAAACATGAACGTTATGTATTATAATGATACTCATCATTAACCAATGAGTATTAGATAAATCGTATGGGCGTGCTAGGCGTACGCAATTGCGTGTTGCTTGGGCGTTCGAATATGCAAGGTTGGCGTACGTACGCGCAAGCGTCATAACGCCATAACTAGTGTGTATAATCTTGTTTACTATTATGTTTCTAATAAGAATGGAATATTATAGAGTGTTGTAACCCCACGTATGAGCATACTAAACACGTGCAAAAGAAGCGAATTAGGCGTGTGACGTATAAACGTTGAAACGTCGAGTAAAGTGTTAATGAACTTAAATAGTGTTTCGAGTTAAACAAAACGAACATTATAATGGAGTGAGATTATATTAATGTGAACCAACATATGAAGCTTTTTTAGTGGCTAATTGGTGTTTTATTGTTAAATAAATTGTGTAGGATATTTGAAGGACGAGCCATCATAATTTGGTAAGGAACGCTTAAGGCAAGTTCTTTCAGTAACTTGTTGACTGGTTTAAATGTATTGATGTACATGAATTGATTGCTAAATCTTCTACTGTTGTGTGAATTATTTTTGAGCATAATTAAAGTGTGCACAATGTGCAAATATGTGACTATATTGTTCTATGTGGAACTTGAATTATTGTAAATATACAATGTGAGATGCATGAGGTATGCTATGAGATATATGATGCCCATATATAGATGAATTGTATAAGATTTATAATGCATGAGTAAGATGAATAGTATGAGAATCATGATGCATGGATAAAATGCAAACTTATGTGTTACGTGAAGCATGAAATGTGAAAACTGTTAGTTTTTGTTGAGTTGTCGTGCTCATTCTTGCAAAAATAAAACTTTTGCAGATTTACGATGCAATGCAATTATCTTGATATCGTGATGATAAGGATTAGAGACGAATGGAAACAGTAAGGTTGCTAAATATTCCTTTATTATAATTATTTAGCTGTGATGACGGTATATGATGTATGTGAATTTGACTATGTAAGCCTTGAGTTAAAAATAAAGGTTATCCATTATAGTAGTTAAGACGTGATTATGTTAGTTACTTGTTATAGTAAACTAGAAGGATGACGATGTTGTATAAAGGACATTTTTATAACGAATGTTTAGTTGCTGAATAACTTTGCGAATATTCAGAGATTGAATAAAGTCAGAATCTGAACCTTGCGTTCACATAGGGGATTTTCTAAATGATCATGGTATCTATTCAACCTTGATCATAAGTGTAGAAGTTAAACGTTACGAAACTTGAGATTGAGAAGAATTTGAGGTAATAATTGTTAATGCTAGTATTGATATGGACTGTTATATATACAACAAGAATAAAATTACATTTGTAATGATTATTAATGATGTATTAGTTAAGGTCTTCGTTCCTGAGATTAGATGGGAACATGTTGTAACAATCTTGTAATTATATTTATGTAGTAAGATCATGTTTTAGTTATGGTTTCGAGGCTTGGGACGATAATATTTATATTATATCAATGTAAATATGTTATTATTCCGCATTAAGTTATTGATAATATGATGTACGAGTTGCACAGTGATGCACCGAATTCGTGGATAAGGAAACCCGGATTTGGGGGCGTCACAGGTTGGTATCAAAGCTATAGGTTATAAACCTTAGGTAAGAGAACCTTAGGCTATAACCTGAGGGTAGAAAGATGAAAATGATAAAGAATAAACTCGGATAGAGTTTGACCGATGAAGAATAAATTTAGAAAAATTTCTAAAGGAAGGAATTAAGATATATATGAGGAGATTTAAAGAAGAATCTTGAAGAGTTATGAAAGACAAGAATTTGGATTTACCTGACTCAAGTGATAAAGATGACAAGTGTTAATAAATAGACGAGGTCTATAAGACAAAGATGTAATAAAATCATATATTATGATTAGAGAGAAGAGTATAGAAGATCGTAGGATGAAACGATCATAGGATAAGGAGGATCGTAATGTAAAACGATTGTAGAGTAAGATCACGATGTGATTGGATTAAGTCATGGAATGACAGATGATCAATTGAATGATTGAAAGTATTAGCTCAATGCTATAGGTAGATGGTACTATGAGATAGTATGAGTAAAACTTGGAAAGAGTTATGGATGATGAAACACGGATTAAATTCTTGTTGAGCGACGAGTAAACTAGGATTGGGGGTGATTTCAATTGAGGACTCATGTTAGTGGTTGAGTTCTACAATTCCTTATATGGGCGGGGAATTCGTGTTTGGTTTGGGAACCACTTAGCTTCCTATATCGGTATAGTGGTTGAGTTGAACAATTCCTTGTATGGACGAGGAATTTGTGCTTGGTGTAACAACCGCTTAGTTTCCTATATTGATTAGTGGCCGAGTTGATCGATTCCTTGTATGGGCAGGGGATTGTGATGGGTTCAACAATCACTTAGCTTCCTATATTGATAATCATTGGAACCTGGTATTGCGCTATCACTATACGTATGACGAGAATGTGATTCTTTTCTCATATTTATATTTGATAGTTAGAGAATAATAAGATTAGGTGCGAGTTCTTGAAACTCATACTTATGGTAAGTTTGTGACTCATAATCATATGGTATGCTTTGAGCCCCTCAGCCTATGGACAGTCCTTGATTTGTTCTTGGACTACGTATTGCTAGGAAAAGTTCCTAAGCTCATATTATTGTGGCAAGTTCCTGAACTCATAATATGTGGTAAGTTAATGAATTATATTGGGCTATAGGAAAGTTGTGGAGCGAGAATTGTGAATTCTCAAAATGATGAACATTGGTGATGTTAGAAATAGATAGAATTATTAAGTAATAATGCATTGAAGAGAAATGGAAGTTGATGAGGAGACATGGATATTCCAAATCTTCTAGTTGTGCTAGATTTCAAAATTTATTGACTTCGTGCTGATATTTGCACTTTTGTGTCTTTGAAAAATGTATGGGGCCAGATTTCTGGACTAAGAATTTTTAAAAGTACCATTATTCATATGTCTATGCTAATAGTTTCGGCTAGACAAAGACGATTTGAAAATATCAAAATGTATTTTATGTCATCTATGCATCATGGAACCTGGTGTAGAATGACAGATGATGGAGTCATCAATGCAGATTAACCTAGTGTTGGATGTGATCATAGGATCGTCAACCCACTATGGTATGATGTAGTATAATAAAGTCACAAAATGACGGAATCCTAATACATTGTTGCAACAGTGCAGTATTATGACGTCATAAAAGGATTTTTGTTTTCTGTAAAGTATGAAAAAGTATGCCAATTGAGTTGGCTAAAATATTTTGATTGATGTCCGAATCGTTGATGTGAGTCTAAGCTATTTGATTCGGCTAGGCGAATGTTGAAATATGATTGTGAAACTCGAGAATTCTTTGACAATGTTTTTCCAAACCAAATTATTTTGGTGCGGGCTTTTATATCTGCTGAGATGAATAACCCTCATAGCAGGGGAAACAATATGTATGTCGGGGGACTGACACGCGCACGAACAGTATGTAAAAAGGGTTATGCATGACCTTGGGTACAGTAGGCTTATCACCTATTGTATTAGTATGTTGGGTTATCAGATGAATTTCTGGCGATTCTAGTATGTTGGGTTATCGGATGAATTTCTGGTGATTCTAGTATGTTGGGTTATCAGACGAATTTCTGGTGATTCTAGTATGTGTTCTTGGTCCTTAATGACCACTCACCATCCAATATTGGTAATTCATGTAAGAGATAAGTGTCATGATGGCCACCCAATGATTCATATCGCTTCACAATTATCGAACAATTGTTGAAGACTCCTGAAAGATATTCCATTATTCCGGAAACTGAATGTTAAAAGGGTGATTTTCCCTAGAAAGAAGTAGTCGTAGAATGCGACGATTCTAAATGAATCCTTGAAAGAGGAAGGCGTAAAGCTTTGTTGAAAGTCTGTATGAATGAATGATATGAGCATGGTAGCAATTATGAGATTAATATTTCCTAGAAGAAACAGATGAAATTCTAAAAAGAAGGAGTGAATTTCTTAGAGAGAATGATGAGTAGAATGAGCAAATATGATTCAGCTATAATTTCGAGGACGAAATTCTTAGAAGAATGGGTGAATGTAATATCCCGAGTGTTTATGAGTTAGTAATCATGATATTAAATTATTATGATGATTGTGATATACAATGATCCTTAAAAAAGGAAATTGATGGGTTAAACATAGGACAATACTCATAATACAATTGAGTTTATTAAAGGTTATGGAATAAAACCTACGAGAATTTATTAAGGAAGTGGATTAAATAGGCGATGTAAAACCTATGATATAGTAATACATTGAAATAATTCAACGACAAAATCTTGGAAGAAAGTTTACACAAACCGAGTAAGAGAGGTTTGATATTTGTGATTCCGAGGACGGAATCCTTATAAGGAGGGAAAGATGTGACAACTCGAATTTTCGAGAATAATTGTAATAAGAATTTAATATAGAATAATTCTTATTATGATTCGAGTTTGAATATATATGTGTTATATATATTTATGTGTTTTATTTGGTGAGCTTAGTATGTATATATATAAATGTGAAATATATACATAGATTCAGAATGAATGAGTTACTAGTTCATAATTATAACGATCGCGAGCCATGGGTAGCTTGGTAATTCGAGCTTATGGATATTATCGAATAAAATAGACTTTTATTAATAATATTATGTGTTAAGCATTTAAAGGTTATATTATAACCTAGATTATGCGTAGGCGATGATTGGTATGTATGAAAGTGTTCGTATAACCTAATTTGGTGGTTTCGAGAAATAGCACTGGAATACTATTTATTGGATTAAATAAATAGTTGAAGGATAGTATTATTGAACGAGTTATTTGTTGTAAAGGCACTGATGAGTGTGTTTTATATACACAAAATAAGTGCTTTTGAGCTTGATAATTTGTAAATCCTAAGTCAGTTCGGTTGGTTTTATGTGTTTTTATGTGTTCGGTCGGTCCTGAAATTAGTCTCTTGATAGTGTATAGGATAGACATATACCTATGCACCGCTTAGGAAGATTCGTGATTGACCATCGACAGAGGCTCTTATGTAGTTTTGATTTCTCGGTTGTCAATTCGTATGTTATAACTGATTGAAAAGAGAGAGTTAGGAGATTCAAACGAAGTGTTGGGGGAAATTGCAATCTTAGACTTGTTAATATTTGATTTCATTATTTTAACGCTTTCCATATCCCTTATTATTACAAAACAACAACAAATTCAAATCATCAATTGTCTAAATAAATTCGAGACGATATATAGTTGGTACTTGGGAAACACTAGAACAATTCCCTGTGGGTTCGACAACTCTCTTATCACTTTATTACTTGTTGACCGCGTATACTTGCGCGTATTTATCGGTTACGAAATCGACCAACAAGTTTTTGGCGCCGTTGCCGGGGAATTGTTCTTCTAGTGTCTTTCCGATATTAATAAAAATCGAATTGGTTTTAATTTAGACTTGTAAATAATTTGCTTATTATTTATTTTGTTTTGTTTTGATTTTGTTTTCAGTTAATGGATGAGCATAACTATCAATGGGATTATGAGGGGATGACGCAACCAAGTTCGTCAAAACTTCTTGAGCAATTGCAAGAACATGTTGCAACGCTTTCAAGGGCTGTTGACACTCTTAAAGGCCAGTCCACTCAAAATGCCTACAGTCAGAATCAAGCTGACTACTACCCAAACTACTATCAACCGGGTTGGCAAGATCATCCAAGCTTTTCTTGGGACAACAGTCAAGATCAATGCTTTGATCCAAGTCTCTCATACCATTCAGAATTTTCATTCCAACCTCCACCACACCATGAGGATACATCTAATGTGGAGGAGATTCTTCCCATGTTCATTGAGAAACAAGAATTGTTACGAAACCTCGAGAACCAAATGGCACAACTTGTCGAGGCAGTGCTTATTCACCCGCAAAGCACCTTACCTTGTATTACACAGATTAACCCTATAGAGGAAGGTGAAGAGCAATGTATGGTGAATTCGCATAGATGTGACAAAGCGGAAAGAAGGAGGGAGGAGCTCATGGCTCATATCTCTCAAAATGAGGTTAGGATGGCAAATATACAAGCTTCAGTGCAGAGCATCATGAACTATGTTGCCAATTCTTACATTATTCACCCGCAAAGCACCTTACCTAGCGATACAGAGATCAACCCCATAGAGGAAGGTGAAGAGGAGTGCTTGGTGGATGATCAAGGAAATGGCGCGGAGTCGCACGAAGCTATTAGTGAAAATTTTGAGAGTGAACATCCTATTGTGGATGATGATTCTGAGGTTGATGAGACGAGGAGCATGAATGGGGATCATGAAAAGGAAATTGAAGACCAAGAAGTCACATTCGAGGTTTTCAAACCCATCGAACACCCATTGGTTCATGAAGAAGATCTTCATGTCGATCTTGACACAAGTGTAATAATTGATGATGCGGATGAGGAAAGCTTCTTCTTGCCATCGGTTGAAACGAAGTTTGAAGGTCACCAACCAGGCATGCATGCCATGCAAATCAAAGAAAGAACAATGAGGCGGCATGCAATGGTCAATTTTGCGATTGGGCCAGATTGATGGGAAATAAAGGAGTCGGGCTAACGACTTTAAACCAAGCGCTTCTTGGGAGGCAACCTAAGTTTACTGTTTTGCTTTTATTTTTGTTTGATTGCATTTTAGTGGTTTAATTGCATTTTAATTTCTTTAGTCATTTGCGTTCAGGTACGCTCCCAACTTAGAGGTATTGAAAGATGATATCAATGGCGCTTGACACGGTTTTAGGGAAGTCTTCTATTTTAATTTTTCATATATCAGACATTGAGGACAATGTCAAGTTTAAGTTTGGGGGTAGTACTTCGTATTTGTGTGTTTTTAATTTAGTTTTTGTGTGATTTAAGTATGTTTTTCTTTTTATTCAAAAAAAAAATTCATTTATTTTTAGGATGTGTCCCTTGAGCATTGTTTTAATTTGATTTGAACCATAATCCATGGTCAATGATAATAGCTTGTTTGAAGAGAGCCTAACTCATGAGATATTGACAATTGTTGCTTAGTCTTTGTGCTTATCGTTCATCGGTTATTATTTTGCTTATGCCTCATTTCACTTTTATGCACTTACCCAATGAGTATTAAGCTAGTTGTATGCTTTGGATGGCTATTATGACCAAATGCTTGTTGAAGATTTCTATAAACTCTAGAACTCGTTTAAACATCACTCGAAGCAAGGTGTCTAAATTTGTTATGCTTGAATTGATGGTCATGTGGTGAGTTGAGATGGAGCGTAAAACGCACTCACTCATGGACACATGCGTAGGGGAGATAGAGCGTAAAACGCAATCTCTTATAACTGTGAATAAAGAAAGAAAATTGTATATTACAAATCTTGCGGTGGGTTGAGATGGAGCGTAAAACGCACTCACCCACAAGAGCGGGCTTAGGGTAAGATGGAGCATAAAATGCACTCACCTAATGTCCTTTGATCTCAAAATTTTTGGAAATTTATGATTTGTATACATTTGCGATGAGTGATGTGTCAAACTTCTGGTTTTTGAAGTTTGTTTTGATTTCTTTCATAAGGTAATGTGGTTGCATAAGTTCATTCGAGCTACACGTGATTTAGTGCTATTGGGTACTCACACACACACGGAAGGGGCCTTAAGCAAAGTGTGACTAGCTAATTGAAATTTTAGACTTGCAACGTTTCGTTTGTTCTCTTGAGTTCCATGTGTTGATGCCTTTGAGACCATTGTCGGTTTATTAATTCATTGCTCAAGTTAGGTTGTATTACAAGTGCTTGAAGTATGTAGTTTAGGTTTGTTTTGCTTGAGGACAAGCAAAGATTTAAGTTTGGGGGTATTTGATGAGTGTGTTTTATATACACAAAATAAGTGCTTTTGAGCTTGATAATTTGTAAATCCTAAGTCAGTTCGGTTGGTTTTATGTGTTTTTATCTTATTATTGTGTAATGTAGTTTTGTATTAGTTTTATATGTTTTTGTATGCTTTTATGTGTTTTTATGTTGTTTTGTAGGAATTGAAATAAAAGCTCCTTGGAATCAATACCCATAACTTGCTTTTCGGTACTGTAGCTGCTTGTTTCCCAATTTCACCCATGATCCAATCCGAATCTCTCAAAACCCAAAGAATGAAAGTTGTAGATATTTGTCTTAGATTTCCAGAGCATCTTGAATCATCCAATTTGAAGTTCGTATGAGAGAGTTATGGCTATTTTACCATCGGATTTGGCATGTATTTTACACAGCAGTTGCTTCGGGCTCAATTTGAGCCTTTCTACGGACATTTTATTGTCACGCTCCAGTTATGAAAGTTGTAGAGATCTTTCTCAGCTTTCCATATCCTATTTACACGCCTAAATCCAAGTTTGGACGAAGAAGTTATGGCCATTTTACCAGCAGAGGTCAAAGCTGAGTCGGGTTACAGCGGAATGGGCGCGGGCGCGCGGAAATGGATGCGGGCGCGCGGCGCCTGGCACCAGGCAGCCAGCGCGCGCGCGCGCGCGGCGTGGGCGTGCCTTGGGCGTGCGGCATGGCCAGGGGGCGGCGTGCGGGCGCACCAGGCGGCGTGTGGGCGCATCCGGGCATGCTGAGTGCGATCTTTTGAGCTCCTAGTGCGATTCCAGCTCACTTTTGACCCAAAATCTGATGTTTGGCTAGGGTTTTTCATGGAGGCACTATATAATATCTCATTGGGGCTTCATATTTTATAACTAGGGATTGGGAGGCTACACTAGAATACCAATTTGAGAGCAAAAGTGCTGCAATACAAGGAAAAACTCAGCACAAGCCAAAGAACCAAGAAGGAAAGGATTGTCAAGGCATATCTAGACCTTGGGAGGCTGCACATACATCATCAAGAAGAGCTTGAGGGCTACAAATCAAGAAAATTCCAGCAACAAGCTCAGGAGCAAAAAGAGAAACGAATGCCAAATGAAAAGGAAAAGCTAGAGATTGACATCAACCAAGCAAGCAACATATGAATATCTTCTAAATGGGTTTTATCATCTCTTGCTTTCCTTTGAATTTGTATTTCAATTTTATGATGAACACCATGTGTTTGATGTTTTGCTTAGCTACCATGAACTAAAGCTTGTATTCTAAGATTTCAATGAAACCCAACACATAGTTTGAATTGAATTCTCTCTTTTTGATATTAGTTATTCATTTGTGAATTGATTATCATAGCCTTTGCTTTCTTGATTAATTGCTTGGCCCGTAATTACCTTGGGAACCTATATGAACTTGACAAACGGATTATAGGTTAAGACCTAGTTATGATAATATGCGAGAGTATAGATTGTTGTGGGTTATTAATCGGATTAAGTGACGTGTGTCTTATTAATTATCTGCAATAATAGGTATCTTGATAGTAGTTGGGATAGATATATATCTAATTACCGCATGCAACCTATTGAGAATCTAGTCTTAATGACTTCCGATGTGAAAGTTGGTAATTGAATGGAGGATTAATTAGATTTGGTGACACGTGTCTATTAATCATTCCTGAAATTAGTCTCTTGATAGTGTATAGGATAGACATATACCTATGCACCGCTTAGGAAGATTCGTGATTGACCATCGACAGAGGCTCTTATGTAGTTTTGATTTCTCGGTTGTCAATTCGTATGTTATAACTGATTGAAAAGAGAGAGTTAGGAGATTCAAACGAAGTGTTGGGGGAAATTGCAATCTTAGACTTGTTAATATTTGATTTCATTATTATAACGCTCTCCATATCCCTTATTATTACAAAACAACAACAAATTCAAATCATCAATTGTCTAAATAAATTCGAGACGATATATAGTTGGTACTTGGGAAACACTAGAACAATTCCCTGTGGGTTCGACAACTCTCTTATCACTTTATTACTTATTGACCGCGTATACTTGCGCGTATTTATCGGTTGCGAAATCGACCAACATGCACTAACCCAAAATATGGGTGGGGTATATGTACGTTGATGTATATGATTATGGAGAGTTAATCAAGAAGAATGTAGCAATCGCGAATCGTGATTACCCTTATAATTTGGGTTTATTAATATTATTAAGTGATCAAAATATTATTTTGATGTGACGTGTTTAAACGTTATTTTATAACCTGGATGGTGTCAATGTATGAATTTTTATGCGTTGTAGAACCGAAGGGTGAATAATTGATTTTGCAAAAAATCGCAAAATCACTATTCACGGGGCACGTTTACCGAGACACTATTCACGCCCAAATATTTTTATGTCTTTTTTGATTTCTATTAATTTTGTTAAGACGTGTACGCGAACAAATAATTTTTCCAAGCGTCGAAAATTTTATTTGAGCTGATACGTGATTTTATCTGTATCTGAAGTGTATAATATGGGTGTTCCGAATAAATGGACAAACCCCATAATAAATATTTTTACGCGCCCCAATATTTTTTGGGAGTGCCTATTTTAATTTTGGGTAGAGTTATTTACTAAATTTGGTACAAAAGTGAGAATTTTCGGATATAGGTGGGTGGAGACTATTCGGGTATTATTTATTTGTGTGTCACCCGAATAGTGTTTATTAATTTGAAATTAACCAATCAAAGAGGGATATAGAGGGAGTATGGTCGGATGGTGTAGCCATTCACCAAGCACAATACATTGATATTCCAAGTTAGCAAACAACCTCCTTATTTGCATAACCCATTTTTTTCTTCTCCCGAGCACCCTTTCATCTCTTCCCAAGTCTCTCCCATTCCTTTCATTTTGCATTGTTGCTGCAAGAAGTGAGGAGAGCTGGAAAAATATAGAGAGAGAAAGAGAGGGTGAGCTGCAGAAAAGAAGAAGGAAGAAGAAGGGTTCGGGTGGAGGAGAAGAAGAAGAGGCTCGGGTGAGCCCAAGGAAAAAGAAGAAGAGCTACAACCAGCTCTATCAAGCCCTAACGATTTCCTCTAGCTTCTATAAGAGATTTACAGAGGTAACATATCACTAAACCCATTTCATTTGAGTTTTAATAAAGATTTTCCAAGCTTTTTGTTTTTAGAGCTCTGGAGCTCGTGGATGTTTGTGAACGATTTCTGGGTGTTGTTGTTGTTGTGGTTGTTTATATATGTTGTTAAGAGACTATATAAGCCATTAATATCATTAAAGTGGAACCAAAACACAAGAAACTCTGTACCTATGCTTAAGGAAGATGAAGAACATGAAAAACAATGAATTTTGGACAAATGGACCATTCAGACGAATTTTAGGGGACATGTAGCTATGATTTTGGGTTTGGTTAATTTTTTTGTTGCTATGATGTTATACTTCCATGGGTTATGAGAATAACCCAGTTGGAATGGATTGAAAAGGTGTAAAACCAAAGATTTGATGATGATTTTGGTGAAGAACACCAAGAACACGAAAACAGAACGTGAGTTGATACTTTGGCCTAAGATTTGGCCATGTTAATGTCAATGGATAACTCTGAATTTTTGATATGTTCTAGCTCTATGTCTTAGGAGTCCATAGAGTCCTAAATGGACAAATTTGAACGTGTATAGAAGGAGTTATGGTGATTGGAAGCAAGGTAGGTCTAGAACCCGAAAACAGAGCATGAAACCGAGTATGGGCGTACGTACGCCGCCCTTATGCTGATGCTATAGATGCTTTGGGCATACGTACGCCGTTCATAGGCATGTTTTGGGCGTAGCTACGCCGGGCCAAGTTTAGGCTAGAATCAGCTTTGACGTCCTTTAGAAAAATGGGCATAACTTGCTCATACGAACTCGAAACTTGATGATTCAAGATGTTCTAGAAAGAGGAAGAGTAGACCTAAAACTTTCGTTCTTTAAGTTTTTAGATTTGAGGTTTGTATCATAGCCTAAATTGGCTATTTATAAGACAGATGTGTAATTGGAGGCAATCAGAGGGTGTCGGGCATGCGCGTAAGCACATGTAATGCTCCTGACAATGTAAAATGATGTTGTAAGTTTTAAAACATGAACGTTATGTATTATAATGATACTCATCATTAACCAATGAGTATTAGATAAATCGTATGGGCGTGCTAGGCGTACGCAATTGCGTGTTGCTTGGGCGTTTCGAATATGCAAGGTTGGCGTACGTACGCGCAAGCGTCATAACGCCATAACTAGTGTGTATAATCTTGTTTACTATTATGTTTTCTAATAAGAATGGAATATTATAGAGTGTTGTAACCCCACGTATGAGCATACTAAACACGTGCAAAAGAAGCGAATTAGGCGTGTGACGTATAAACGTTGAAACGTCGAGTAAAGTGTTAATGAACTTAAATAGTGTTTCGAGTTAAACAAAACGAACATTATAATGGAGTGAGATTATATTAATGTGAACCAACATATGAAGCTTTTTTAGTGGCTAATTGGTGTTTTATTGTTAAATAAATTGTGTAGGATATTTGAAGGACGAGCCATCATAATTTGGTAAGGAACGCTTAAGGCAAGTTCTTTCAGTAACTTGTTGACTGGTTTAAATGTATTGATGTACATGAATTGATTGCTAAATCTTCTACTGTTGTGTGAATTATTTTTGAGCATAATTAAAGTGTGCACAATGTGCAAATATGTGACTATATTGTTCTATGTGGAACTTGAATTATTGTAAATATACAATGTGAGATGCATGAGGTATGCTATGAGATATATGATGCCCATATATAGATGAATTGTATAAGATTTATAATGCATGACTAAGATGAATAGTATGAGAATCATGATGCATGGATAAAATGCAAACTTATGTGTTACGTGAAGCATGAAATGTGAAAACTGTTAGTTTTTGTTGAGTTGTCGTGCTCATTCTTGCAAAAATAAAACTTTTGCAGATTTACGATGCAATGCAATTATCTTGATATCGTGATGATAAGGATTAGAGACGAACGGAAACAGTAAGGTTGCTAAATATTCCTTTATTATAATTATTTAGCTGTGATGACGGTATATGATGTATGTGAATTTGACTATGTAAGCCTTGAGTTAAAAATAAAGGTTATCCATTATAGTAGTTAAGACGTGATTATGTTAGTTACTTGTTATAATAAACTAGAAGGATGACGATGTTATATAAAGGACATTTTTATAACGAATGTTTAGTTGCTGAATAACTTTGCGAATATTCAGAGATTGAATAAAGTCAGAATCTGAACCTTGCGTTCACATAGGGGATTTTGTAAATGATCATGGTATCTATTCAACCTTGATCATAAGTGTAGAAGTTAAACGTTACGAAACTTGAGATTGAGAAGAATTTGAGGTAATAATTGTTAATGCTAGTATTGATATGGACTGTTATATATACAACAAGAATAAAATTACATTTGTAATGATTATTAATGATGTATTAGTTAAGGTCTTCGTTCCTGAGATTAGATGGGAACATGTTGTAACAATCTTGTAATTATATTCATGTAGTAAGATCATGTTTTAGTTATGGTTTCGAGGTTTGGGACGATAATATTTATATTATATAAATGTAAATATGTTATTATTCCACATTAAGTTATTGATAGTATGATGTACGAGTTGCACAGTGATGCACCGAATTCGTGGATAAGGTAACCCGGATTTGGGGGCGTCACAGACATTACATTTGGTCAAACTAACTTATTAGGAATAACTTATAAGTCATTTTTAAATAAGCTATAAATTATTGCTTATTAATAATGACTTATAAGTCAAAAATTAAGTTGTTGTCAAACACTTAAACAGTACAAAATAACTTATAAGTTGGTTTGACTAGCTTATAAGTCATTGTCGAACACCCTCTAATTGTTGTTTTGGTTAATTCGACTTACTAATTTCTCATAAAAAAAATGAAAGACTGAAATGCAAAAGTAACCCTCCTGTTTGTACCTCTTTTGCAAAAGTCATCCTTCAACTTTTATTTTTGCAACAATCTCCCTTCAAGATGTATAAATTGTGCAAACCTCACTTTTTATGTACTTTTTTGTTAAAAATTCTCATATACTCAAATTATTTCACTCTAATTCATCACTTAAGAATCTTACCTTTTGAATACTCCTTTTATTTTATTCAAATGACTTTCAATTAGCAAAAAAGAATTCTCATAATACCAACAGATATATTTGCAACATTAGAGAGCCTAATTCATACATCTTACTATCTATCTGTGCTATATGTCAATTGATTATTATTTTATTTGGGTTCATCGCTTTTGATGCATTTTCTTGTAGTGCTAATAATGAGGGAAATTGATCGGCACATGTTTATATAATCCATTTTCTTGTAGTGTTTATTGAAATATTTAATAGCACATGTTAAAAACCGATGATGGGTTAAAGAAATATTTAAAGTTTTGATGATAACAAAATAGTTAAAAAGAGAAAATTAAAAGTTTTCATTTAGAAAACTTAGGTTAAAATCCTCTCCATAGTAACATAATTGTATTGCAAATTATATGTTAAAATAAATTATTATTAAAGTATTTTCATATAAATATAAATATTATTTTCAAAAACTCGCTTGTATAACAAATTTTTATGAACTAAATGAGTCATGGGCTAAAAAGCTAAAATAAGACCGAAAGTATGATTGGGCAATTGATCTTCACTTGGGCCAAGCTCATTATTGGACTTAAATGAGTTATCTTGATTGGATCAAACTCAATTAAGGTTTAAATTGTTTGGGCCAAGCTTACTAAAATTGCTTGATCTAAATCTTGGGCCGAAAATATCCTTAAGTCCAATATTAAAATGGATCAAAATGCTATAGAGTTATGGGTTTTTGAACTTAAATAAAATTCTACAAAACCCAAAAATAGTATGTGTATGTATTTGTACTAGATTTATCTTCCTTCTTTTGCCAACTAATACATAAATTTATGTATGCTAACTGTAGACACCTGAAATTTTTGCATATATTTTCTAACCCTGGCAAGAGGACAAAAGAGTCATTTCAGCCGAAGGACGAGACATCCGAACAGAGGATTTCGGGGCTCAGATCAAAGTACACAAAACTACCACGATGAATATTAAGCGAGAAACTACGCAAGACATGATGGTTGACTGTCTGACATCTACAAGAAGAACCATTTCTACACTTTGTCCTATCTTCCTAGATTCGGAATTGGCCAAGCTTTATGTCACTTAGTAGCTCTCGGAAAGAGCTTTCCAAAATGGTATGGCACACATCCCAACTATTTTCAGATTGAAAGTTACAAGCATTCCAACACTAAGTACGAAAAACCGACATCGCGGCTATAGACACCCAAAATTTGCGTATTTTCCTATAACAATATCAGGAGGGCAAAAATGTCATTTTACCCTAAGGTTAAAATATCCAAGTAAGAAGCACCATACTACGAGAGGGTGTTGGTTGACATTGATAAGTCATTTTCTGAAATGATCAAACACGGTGAAATGGTAGAGATGGGTCTAAAGGTCGGAAAGATCAAAGATTTCACCACCTTGGAGACTATAGTCGAACACCTCCAAGCCGAAAATTATGGTAATGATGACGGAAGAAGTTAAAAGAAGAACGAAGATATATCCCTCATTTTACAGGGGCAATCTAGGAGACCTAACAATAGTCCCCCTAGCTAGATGAGGGGAGACAATCTGTTACAACCACAGGCCACATCCAACCAAAGCCAGGACAGGCAAAGAAAATTTGAAAGAACGAAAAATTGGGAATTCACTCCTCTAAGAGATTCTCTCGAGAACATATTGGCATTATTAATCGCCCAGAAGAAAATTACTGAATTGGCTCCACCTCTTGTGATACCCCCAAATTCGTGTACTTCAATTCTACAGATCTGGTGCTCACTATCCATTACATTCATATCTAACTACCCACAATAAAGGATAATAACAATAATAAACTTAATAAACAATACTCCCATTAAAGGGTTACATCTCAAGTAGAATCCCAGGTCATCTAACCTTTATTACATCATTTGCGGAATAAAACATAATAATAATAATAATAAATAAGTCTCGTTACATAAGCTTTATCAAATAAAAATAAATCATTCTTCATTAATTATTCATCTTGCCTTTGCCCTTGCTCGTGGACGGCTCATCAGACCTCTCAATCTTAGCTGCAATGTTTTATGCAAGGGTGAACAAAACAATTGCCCACCAGGGTAACAACAACAATAATAACATAGAAATAATCAATGAATATATTTCAATTAAATAATATAATCTTTCCTGAAATCAGTCAACGATAGTCAAGAACTGATAGCTCAATAGAAAACTCGGCTTTTGAATCAAGATTAGAAAGCAAGATCAAAAGTTCATCTGAGGGTCACAAGACCACGAACTATGTCCTATGTTAGCAAGTATCTCTACTGTAACCTTTAACAGTCTTATAGACTATATGAACCATCTATCTCGTACTCCGGGGGATCAGCCCTTCGTACAATGTATTGCGAACAAACATTTTAACGCTATTGCGTAGTATAATCCCCTATATTAGGGTTGTTCATCTCAGCTTTGACATTAGAATCTGCACCAAAGGAAGTTTGGTTTAAATTAGCTTCTATGGAAATTCTAGATTTCAGAACGCTCACTAACTATGGTCTAGTTGAATCAAAAGGGTTCACTAGCCAAGTAACATTCTGATATCAACAACAATATAAACTTTGTAAAATGGAATTTCAACGATATTAGAATACAATGATTGCAAACGAATACATTGAAGTAACACATTTGAAATTCTAGAAATCTCAATCAATATATAAGCATTGAACATTATAGAAAACCTCGCTTGAATAATAATAGCCAAGGCTAGAGAACTTGCTCAATGAAAAAGTGGAGTTTAGAAACTTGCCTCGTGCGTTAGCTACACAATTACAACTCACGTTCTTCAAATACCTTACATATATCATTAGGATCACAATACCAATTAGTCACATTAAAACTAACTTTATTGGTTTAGTTTCTATTTTAGTTAAATTTATAACCTTGACTCAAGTTCTGAATATCTTTATTATTCATATTTCATGAATCTGAACTCCCTATCAAAATATAGTACAAAACATAGCGTTTGAACGACATCTCCAATTCTCAAAATATCGAATTAAAGATTTTTCATAAATTCCTAGTTCTTAACCTATAACATCATCTTTGTGACCACAATAATTTCCATCAAATATTTATTATTTTATTCAATAAATAAATCAACTAAAATATTTATTTAATTCGATAAATATTTTTAATTATTTACAAAAATACATTCGTTACACCTCTAGATCCAAAGAGCAAAAGATACGATCCAAGCAAGAGATGTGCTTACCACTCAGGGTCTCCGGGACACGATACACAATACCGCTGGTCCTTAAAGCATAAAATCCAAAATCTAATCGAAAGTGGCGATATTGTGGTTAAACGACCTGACCAGCCAAATGTTAATACCAACCCTCTACCACAACATAATACAGAGGGGGTAAACATGATCGGGTCTGGGAGCTTCAGAATGGATCCAAGTCGTAAGTACATGCGGATGATTGAAAAATACCCCCAAAGAAGTAGAACAAATGTTCTAGGATGGCAAAATCCAGAGGAGAGTATGATAGTAAAACAAGAATTGAAGATGATCAGGCATCAAACAAATCAGTTAGCCGAACTGATAGTACAACAACATCAGGTTATAAGGCAGCTTTTCATTCAACTATTGAAAAGCCAAGAGAAAGAAGAGGTTAACCAGAATTCAAGCTTATATCCCTCAAAGATGATCTAGCTGACTGAAGAAGGTCAACGTGGGCTGAAAAGGCAGGAAAAGTGGAATAATAAAATTACTAGAAGATCTCGCCATCAAAAAAATCGCTCGGAGGAACGCGAATTCTCAAAGAAGAAGGATCAAACAGCATCCACAAGAGACCGACAATTCACCCCTCTGAACAAGTTAAAGGAAGAAGTGTTACATCTTCTGATAAGCGAAGGAAAGATTACAGAGTTGCTTCCTCCCATAAATCCAGGGACAAAGAGATATGATCTTACCAAGATATGTCTCTACCATTCTAACTCACCTGGACATACGACCGGGGAATGTTGGGCTTTACAACACAAAATCCAGAATCTTATTGAGTATGGAGAGCTGAAGATAGAAGTCCCCACGATCAAGGTGGACCAATCATAATTCAGGGATTAGCAAAAGAAACTAGAAAGTCCCCTAAGAAAATTCTCCCGCCACCATCAAACATCTTGTTGCACAAAGTTAGCAGCCACATTCCCAATCCAACCCTCGTGGATGATGAGAAGGAAATACTAATCCTTTGCAATGAAGAAAAAACCAAAAGGGAAAGTTTTTTACAAGGAATACAATAACAGTTCGAGAAGAATTTCAAAGTCAAAACATTTATGACCCTGGAAGAAGATGGGGGAAAAGACCAAGCAAAAGGGAGTGAGGGTGTTAAGGAAGCCAGCCCATCGAAGAATCAAGAACTCATCCCTTTTATCAACGGGTCCAGTTTGAGCATCCCGAATGGTGTGCCGAATCAGGAGGTGATCAAGTTATGGTGGTGATCGTAGGATATCCTGGTATGAACTACATAAGACCTGATCTCCTTTTATAGGAGTACGTCGGCAGCCAGTTATGGTGTGGTCTAATCCTTATAAAAACTCCCCAAACCCCTCCAACAATTCAGCGATCACAAGATATGACTCTTCAACAACTCATCAACCCATGAAGTACGAGAAAACTTGATCTCCTTTTGACCTATAAAAGTATGTAGACGGCCATCGTGGCAAAGTCTATCTGATACTCGTTCACCTATTCCCCGAGACAAAAGCCATAAGTCAAGCCTTATAGATCAAATCCAAACCCGGTTGAAACCGTCACATCCTAAACCAAGCCGAGCTCTTAAGATCCAATTCAGTGGAATCCGAAGGCATCTCGACATCAATCATCAAAGCTGAAGTAGTAACATGAAAATCAAAAACACAACAATATCCAGCATGATTAGCAAGGATAGATACAACCCAAGGCGATACAAAAACGATTGCAGCAAATATCGACTCAACAATGCGAAGTAATGTAGTCCAAATATGATATAGACAACTTACACGCAAGTATACATGGTCAACAAGTAATAAAGAGTAAGTAGAGTATCGATCCCACGAGAAATATGCTAATAATATTAATCCAAGTATTAACTTTGTATCAATTCAATCTTATTTAAACCAATGAATTTTAGGGTTTCAAATTAACTAATTAAAACTAAATTACTAACAAGGATAAAAATCAGATTTAATAGTTAAGATCACAATTTTCCCTAATGTCTCGTCTAAATATCATTAAATTGATTATTTAGAATTGTCAACAGAAAATCACTAATAGTATATATAAACATCTTCCGAATAATTATATAACATATCTATTATTATTAATTTCAATATATTCCTATGAGAAATAATAATAATAATTTCATTAAGTATCATTCTCCACATGTTGCTTGCGGTCTACAGGTATATTCCTATCCCGTATACAAATTAGCATTCGCTCCGAGGAAGAATTAATAATCATAAATTATCATATTTAGATCTAAACTTATAATCCATCTTCCAATTTCATATAATTTATCACAATAAGTGCTAGCTAGACAATCATCGATGAAGCACAAAACATGATAAACAACTCAAATATAATCACTAACAACCAATAAGAGAACAAATCAATTTAAACTAATCATTGGGTTCCATTATAATCTTAATTGGAAATTTAGTTCATAGCATAGCGAAGAAACATCATAAAAATAATTAATAATATCCTCAAGGTACACAAGAATTAAAGAGAAGAGTTTAGAGAATAAAATCTATCAGGATCCTTAATCTCCAAAACTAGCCTTCAAGTCTTGCTTTCCTTGCGTGCTTCCTCCTCGCTCCTTTAGAAAATCTGATTGCAAACCCTAGTTTTGGTGATCTAAAGTTAGATGTTAAGTATTATATCCCCCATTATATGCCTCACATCATCTATTTTAAGTTATAAGTCCAAACCCTAACTTATGTGAAGAAAACAAATCCAATTGGGAGTCAAAAATACAAAAACACGTCAAAACTGGGTCTGGCATCAACTAGTGCCGCAACCCTGCTTCGAGCGCCACGTCTCCCTAAATAGCAGCGCCGTGACGCAAACCTTTCTATCCATGCCAGTATATTTTTTCGTTAGCTTCGATTTAATAGGTGGCTCGTTCTGTAACTCTTTCTGAATAAAAAGTTATGACCATTTTACCAAAAGACGTTCGAACATGAATCTAACTCCAACTAAGTGTACTTTGACACACTGTTTGGAGACCCAAACGAACTCGAAGTTTTGCAAACCATACCTTTCTGAAAAGCTTAAGACTTCCTATACGACTATATAAAGACCATTGTCTCATTCTGAAACTCTAACTCAATCCAATCCTCCATTGAAACTCAAGAGGTCAATCCACCTAAAAACTGAAAATTGCAATGCTTCTCCAATTTGACTAGAATGCATCCATTTAGCTCCAATGTAACTAAAATGCAACCCAATAGCTTCCAACTTTATTTTCTTCATAAAAACATAAAAACACATGAAAAATAATATAAAATACTCAAAGATTCACAAATCATCAAATCAAAAGTACTTAATTTATCGGTATAAAAACCACTCATCAAATACCCCAAACTTGAATCTTTGCTTGTCCTCAAGGAAAACCGTAAGAACAAAATAGCTCTAACTATCAACTAACTCGAGCAATGAATCAATATGAATTTAAATAATGGCCTCAAAGATTTTCTTTAAATGATAACTCAAGCAAAATATCAAAAACATGCAAAGCTTACAATTTCAACCTAATCATCAGTTCCACAACTGCTCATGACCTTTGTATGTGTGTGTGTGCATCCAAATGTTCAAACCACATATGACTTGCATAAGCTTATATAATCAAATACTCATAAAAGATTTTCAAATCAACTCTAAAAGCTTACTTTTCACATCAATCTTCGCTAATGAAGACAAAACATAAACTTAGAGAATCAAATGGATATTTAAAACATTTTAGTACGCTTGAACCTTCCCCGAGTATTTTTTTTCTTTTTAGTGAGTGTATTTTATGCTCAATCTCACTTCCCATTAAATGAGTGCGTTTTATGCTCCATCTCGCTGCATGTGTTTATGAGTGAGTGCGTTTTACGCTCCATCTCAACTCACCACATGATTTATTTTTCCAACTCAGGAAGGTTTAAAATTATCAAAATTTTCAATAACCCAAGATTTTCCCCAAACTTATGTTAATGTCTAAATTTTGCTTAAAATGATGCTCAAACAAATTTTTTAAAGTTTCAATGATATCTTTTACGAGCATTTAACCATTTTTACTAGCTAAACAGATGGATATGTGTGCTTTAAAGTGCAAAAGGATCACAAACAAGTATAAAACCAACTTATAAGTCAAAATATAAACTAACATGCTTCTTAATTTCAAAAGAGTTAAAAATTAATCACAATTTTTTTTCATCAGCCATCATCAATTACAATCAATTCATTGCTAAGTTACCCTAAACATACTATCAAATATGCAACTCTAATAAATCATATACCAAATAAACAAACAAAAATATGGACAAACAACCCCAAACTTAAACTAGACATTATCCTTAATGTCAAAAATATAGCAAGTACAAGCAGAGGACTTCCCTGAGAACCGACTGATTGGCCATGCTAGCGTCCTCGTTGTCCGCTAAGTTAGAAGTGAAATTTATTTTGTTCGATACTTGATACCTGAAAACAATTAAAACAACTAATTTAAAATGCAACTAATTATAGACTACAAAACTAAACCGCAAAAATTGAGAATTAAACTTGGGTTGCCTCCCAATAAGCGATTGGTTTATTTATATTCTTATGGTCCCTTCTTTCATTACGAAACCCTCCATCTATTAGTAGCAATGTAACTTTTGAGAGTTTTGCTTCTGTAAGGGCCATTATTTCAAATTCGCCTAACTTATTCTTTTTAGATAGAATCTCCTTTATGAACTTCAAGTAGCTAGGCATTTTCTCCATTGTGTTTGTGAACGGAATATTGAATTGAAGCTTCTCAAGCACAACTGGATTTTTATTTATCTTCTCATGGTCCCTTCTTTCATTCCACCATGGCTCTAAATTTATGTTGGCTCCCTTGTCACATAGAGCTCTGCCTACGGAATGATTACCATTTGTGCACAGGATTGCAAAGCTACCCGTATCCTTGAACTTTGGTGGAGAAGGCATAAATGGCACTATCGAAATCGGCTTATCAACATTGAAACTCAAGGCTAGATCTATTTCTGCATTCTTTTCCTTGTCCCCACTTCTCTACTCCTTTTTAGCATCCACATCACTTGGCATGGGTATTCCATCAGTTTCCAGAACTATGTCACTTGGCAATTCACCTTGAGGGCGATTATTAATGGCGTTTACAACCTGTTCTAGTTTGTTCTCGAAATTTCGAATCCGCACATTCATTCGCTTCTCATATAACGATATGCACTTGGAAATATGTTCCTCCAAGTTTGAATGATTTTCTTGTTGGTAAGGAGCTTGATTCTGAAATTCAGAAGTGTATGATTAGCTTGGAGCAAATGTTTGAACTTGCTTATTATGGCTCCATGCAAAATCCTGATGATTCCCCCAACTATGATGATAATTATTGTCCGAAAATTAGTTCTCGAGATTCCGAATCGACACCTCCCGATGATTCATCCGCTCCTCATTCAAAGCTATGTACTTGGAAAGAAGTTTTTCCAAGTTTGACTCATTTTCATGTTGCGAGGGGCTTAATGCTGAAATTTTGGAGTGTATGATTGACTTGGAGCAAAGAATTGGACTTGATTGTTATCGCTCCATGAACAATCCAGATAATTCCCCCAATCATGATGATTATTGGGATATTCACCGAAGTTGCCACCATACTATATCGACTCGAAACTGATGGTGCATTGATAACTCGGATGATTTTCACCACAAAGTTCACAAATCGCCAACATATTCTGAATAGGTTGCGCATTTAAGGCATCAATCTTCTCCGAAAGTATCGCTATTGTAGACACCCAAATTTTGCACTTCGTATACTAACCCTGGCAGGAGGGCAGAATCGTCCATTGAACCAGCCTACGAGAGCGAAGGATGGGCGCAAGTGCGAACACTCGACCCCACCGCAACGATTTGCAAATCAGAACCGACGTGACAACAAGGCCGTCCGAAATGAGCATTCCCGAAGGATGTGGCACGTCTCCCAGTAATTCCCGGACTGCAAAATACAGGTCTGTCGGCGAAAACTGATGTCACGACACAAGAACCGAGGTGCGGCCCGAAAATCAAGAAAGTCAGCCCACCCAGCCGCGGATTGATCTGCGGCCAATGATTAAAATAATTGAAGTGCGCGGCGGGCGACTGAGCGGCTGAAGTGCGCGGCGGGCGCGGAGAAACCGAGGCCAGCCGCAGATCAATCTGCGGCTGCCTCTAGATGGCTTTATCAGTCCAGTTCTTCATCCAGCAGACAACGGTAGCATTTGGGAAGAAGAGAAGAAGGGAAAAACAGCAGCAAGAGAGCTCGGGAAAGGAGAGAAAAGAGGGAAAAAAGAGAGGAATTAAACTCTTTTGATTAGATTGTATAACATACAACTCCTACACTATTCAATATACGAATTTTAGACGCATCGTGGTGTCATTTGCAAGGTGAAAAACCCTCTTTTATAGCACTTTTGGTACTCATTTTGTCAAGCTTTTGGTCATTTGGGTTACATTAAATGTAGTTTTTTTCTTGTATATTATTGAGAATACATGGATTAGGGATTATTAGTGAGGGTTCCAATGGAACAAAATTCTTCCTAATGGCCCGATGATATCCATTTGGTGATTTTTAGCTTGTTTAATTCTTGTAATATCCATTTTGTGGGTGTGTAGAAATTGTGGATGTGAGCCTAGGAACGCGACCCCGTGGTCCAAATCCGACGATGGACAATTTTGGTGTATGTAATAGGATCGATTATCTCTTATTATAAGTATGTAATCGTCGGGCCTTAAAACGACGCCAAGGAGAGAATCGTGTTTAAGGCCCCGTAATAGTGAAATATGTGATTGTGGGCGTTCGGGGTTATTTTGATGGCTTACATGCCCGTGAATAATCCCCTACGCATTATAATGTTTTGATTTGAATTGCAACACCAAAAAGGATTTCAAAAGCTAAACGATGAAGATTTTCCTAAAATCAATCAAACTAGGTTGTTAGCATCACGAGGCTTAAAATAAGAAGTGCAAATGAATGTCGATTCCTCTTTAACGAGAAAGCTAAAGGAAATCGTTTTCCAAAAACATCACAAAAAATGGTTTTAAATAAATGGTTTGTTTTATTAAACCAATGTGCATAGGGTTAAAGAGGTCCTAGAAATTGCCGTCATTCTGTGAAAGCAACGTATAGATCTCGATTCCTATTTTGACGAAGGTTTAAAAACTCTTGTTTTGCCAAAACAACACCTAATGAAAACCTTACAGTTTTGACAATTAAAATCAAACCTTTCTCGTAAAGCTTTCTCGTATAAGCCGAAGGACCTTCTAAAGCATTCTCAAAAGAAAAACACGATTTTCCCTTAAAAATCCAAATGATTCTATCATACAACTCACCACAATATTCACATAGGCGCACACACACACACATTTCATGAATTAAAGGATAGGAAAGCATCAAGATTGCGGTAACCGTGTTTCACGGAAGTCGGGGGGTGCCTAACACCTTCCCCTCGCTTAAGCAAGCCCCCGAACTCTATGAATCTCGGTTTGCAGACCAATTAATTCGGAGTCACATATGAGCCAGCGATTTACGAAAACGAAACTCGGATGAGTTGGTACATCCATTTCAAATATACCAACTGGCGACTCTGGTTAATTGGCTCATCATAAAAAACGATCTTTCAAAATCCCGTCGACATTAAGTGCCGATCTTTTCCGAAACATCATCTAATAAAAAGGCCAAAAATCGGAAAGGACGAAAAACCCGGCGTCGACAGCTATCTGTGCTGACAATGCATCGAGTCCATAAATCCCTGCCTCCCTTGGCTGAGTCATTCTTGTATAAAGCCAATGATAATTATAGTTAGCCATGGTGTACCTGCGAAGAAAAATATTAAAACAGAAAAATACACGTTTAAATTAAGATTAAATGGATTGAAATTAATATTGGAAAATATTACAAGAAATATTCCTTGGCAACGACGTCAAAAACTTGTTGTCCAAATATAGTATAGACAATTTACACGCACGTATACGTGGTTAACAAGTAATAAAGAGTAAGTTGAGTGTTGATCCCACGAGAAATATGCTAATAATATTAATCCAAGTATTAACTTTGTATCAATTCAATCTTATTTAAACCAATGAATTTTAGGGTTTCAAATTAACTAATTAAAACTAAATTACTAACAAGGATAAAAATCAGATTTAACAGTTAAGATTACAATTTTTCCCAATGTCTCGTTTAAATATCATTAAATTGATATTTAGAATTGTCAACAGAAAATCACTAATAGTTTATATAATCATCTTCCGAATAATTATATAGCATATCTATTATTATTAATTTCACTATATTCCTATGAGAAATAATAATAATAAATTCATTAAGTATCATTCTCCACATGTTGCTTGCGGTCTACAGGTATATTCCTATCCCGTATACAAATTAGCATTCGCTCCGAGGAAGAATTAATAATCACAAATTATCATATTTAGATCTAAACTTATAATCCATCTTCCAATTTCATATAATTTATCACAATAAGTGCTAGCTAGACAATCATTGATGAAGCACAAAACATGATAAACAACTCAAATATAATCACTAACAACTAATAAGAGAACAAATCAATTTAAACTAATCATTGGGTTCCATTATAATCTTAATTGGAAATTTAGTTCATAGCGTAGCGAAGAAACATCATAAAAATAATCAGTAACATCCTCAAGGTAGACAAGAATTAAAGAGAAGAGTTTAGAGAATAAAATCTGTCAGGATCCTTGATCTCCAAAACCAGCCTTCAAGTCTTGCTTTCCTTGCGTGCTTGCTCCTCGCTCCTTTGGAAAATCTGATTGCAAACCCTAGTTTTGGTGATCTAAAGTTAGATGTTAAGTATTAGATCCCCCATTACGTGCCTCACATCATGTATTTATAAGTCATAAGTCCAAACCTTAACTTATATGGAGAAAACAAATCCAATTGGGAGTTAAAACATGCAAAAACGCGTCAAAACTGGGTCTGGCAGTAACTAGCTCTGCGACATTCCAAGTTAGCGCCGCGACCCTGCTTCGAGCACCGCGGCTCCCTATATAGGAGCGTGGCGGTGCAAACCTTTCTGTCCATGCCTATAATTTTTTTTCGTTAGCTTCGATTTGATAGGTGGCTCGTCCTGTAACTCTTTTCGGATAAAAAGTTATGGCCATTTTACCAAAAGATGCCTGAACAGGAATCCAACTCCAACTAATTGTTTGGAGACCGAAACGAACTCGAATATTTGCAAACCATAACTTTTTGAAAAGCTTAAGATGTCCTCTACGACTACATGAAGACCATTGTCTCATTCTGAAACTCTAACTCAATCCAATCCTTCATTGAAGCTCAAAAGGTCAATCCACCTAAAAGCTAAAAATTGCAATGCTTCTCCAAATTGACTAAAATGCATCCATTTAGCTCCAATTTAAGTAAAATGCAACCCAATAGCTTCCAACTTTATTTCCTTCATAAAAACATAAAAACACATGAAAAAGAATATAAAATACTCGAAAACTCACAAATCATCAAATCAAAAGTACTTAATTTATAGGTATAAAAACCACTGATCAAGTAACTATCCAATGACTCCTCTCATGACCGTTAGAGAGCTGACACCCTCAATCACAAACTTTCGTCAAATCAGAAGAAAAAGGTCATCAAAGTCGAATGCACCTGCCAGGCAGAAACAATGGTAGGGGCACCCTAACATCAGAGCTCGTACCCTCTACCTGATCACTAGGCGGGTCATAAGACAAAGGATTTTTGGGATCTCGGCATCTTATCAGCCCACTCGTCAAATAGACAACAAAGCGACTACCCTAACGACAAACAAGTCTGGAGCAATTTCGGAACCAATGATAACTCGACACTAGGACATTCATCGACCATCCCAAAAGGAAAAATTCGTAAGTCGGCACCTATAACACGATCCCATCAGCATGCGTCGTCATCATCAAAGCTTCCCTCATATCATTTCACTGGTTATCCGGTACAATCATTTGGTCTTTTTCAATCATAATTTTCTTAAAGAACAATGACCCACATGTAAGGTATAACCCTTTCATCTCTTTAATTATTTTTGTCTCCATTTACATACATTAGCAATGATAGATAGTCTAAGTATAGATAAATCCTGCATTAGAGCCTAAGAAAGAGAGGTTTTAGAAGGAGAAAATTTTATTTGACTTGTTATGAATTGGATTAATTCTGACAAGCGTCCGTGGAGCAGGAATCACGAGTACGATTAGAAGATTAAGACTATTCAACCTTTTGATTAGGCACAAAATCCTAGTTCAAAGCGTTATTTGGAGCAAAATCGACCTTATATGCATGTCTGCACTTTGCGTTTTCCCTAACTCTTAGTTGTGGGGTATAAAGCTATGGCGGCAGTGATAATAATTAGTGCGAAGTCAGAAGGTAAATAATGACCAATCTAACGTCTTGAATCGTGGCCTGGGTTACTCGATTAATTAAGCATGAGGGGTGTCTTTACACCTGCTGCCCTAAAGCCATCTGGTTTGGGAGTCACCGGCCCAACGCTCGCTATATGGGTAACTTAAAGCCTAAGAAAATGAGCATTGTGAAAGGGATAGATGTTAGAAGAAGAGACCTGAGGAGATTCGAATCGTGACTTGGGTTACTCGAGTAATTAAGCCTGAGGGGTGTTACACCTGGTGCCCTAAAGCCATCTAGTTTGGGAGTCACTGGCCCAACACTCGTTACATGGGTAACTTAAGCCTAAGAAAACGAATCTTGCACAAGGTTAGGCAAGGAATAAATAGAGTAGACCACTTAACTTGTCTCGAAGTGTGGCCTTTATTACTTTAGCAAGTAAACCCGAAGGGGTGTCTTTACACCTAGTGCCCTAAAGCCGTTTGGTTTGGGAGTTATTGGTCCAAAACTCGTTAAATGGGTAACTTTGAATAGCCTAAGAAAACAAGACAAGTTGAGTGAGAAAAAAAAGAGAGAAAAGAAAATATAAAATCAAAAAGAAGAAAAATTTTGAGCGAGAGAAAATGAGACCATCTAAAGTCATGAAAGAGAAGCCCCTACTAAGGGTTACAACATTCATAGTGCGTATGTCACATGGCATCAATTATGCGAAGAACGGTACCGAGAATGAAGATGGAGTACCTTTGATAAAGGAAGGTAGTTCTTTTGAATTTAATCTTACTCATGTATAATGACCATGGATGGTTAAAAGTTTTCTTGCGATTTCATAACTTGTTAAATGAAAATTAGTCAAAATAAAAGAAATAAAAATAACACTGAGGTTAATATATACACGACACATCATTTACGATTCACAACTTGCTCAAAAATGATTCATTTTCTAGCGTGATTTCAAGTTCTTCAGTGATAAGATAAAAACACCGCGAATACGAGTTAAATGATAGAACGAATGAACATTCGATTTCGTTTACTTTAACTTTATATGCCTCATTGACAAGATTATACTAATCCTTATGTCGGAGCTATCCCTAATGACCTGAGCCGTCAAGCTTTTTGCGCATTTTGTTATTTGTCTGGTGTGCAGGATATTACTCAATGTCGGTAATTTGGCGTGGTCAACGAAGCAAGTTTCTTATATAAATCCCCGATAACAGCACTCGCAAGGGCTGGGGCATTTTTAAGATTCATTGAAATGGAAGGAGTCTAAAGTTGTACCCAACTTCTCATCAAAAGAAATGGGAACTCTCGAAAGAAGTTACGATGAAGTAAGATCGCTACGACAAGGGAAGGGAAAAAGACAGTATTCCCAAGAGAATCCTTAACTCAAAAACGATCGCCTTTTGATTAATGAAATTATTATGAGATTCTTCTCATCTTTTGGTTCTTTAAGAATTCCTAGACTAGGTCTTAGTTTTCTTGAGATTCAATTATCGACTTATCATTTAACATATCATAGTTGTTTGTGGTGTCATTCTACCGAACCATCAATCGTCGATTGTACCAAGATTACCGCTTTAATAAAAGCGAGGGGTCAAGGTGTCGTTGTTGTCCATTCAACGCAAGCTTCTTAGCGCAGAGTAATTGTACCGAGATTACCGTCTACATATAGGCGAGGGGTTGAGGTGTTGTGAGCGTTCCACCTTATAACTTGCTGGAAACGATCCGGGTGACGACCACCTCACGCAAGCGTACCGTGAAGTCTATCATTTGGTATCAGAGCTAAGTTCCTAGCAGGTTACTTATCCTTTATTTTTCTTGTTGAAGAGCAAAAAAAAAAGTTTAGGATTTTTTTTAGTTATTTCGTTTGATTTCTATTATTGGGGAAAGTAATTTTTGTTGTTGCAAATTGCTTGGTTATCCGTAAGTTTTGGGATTGTTGAGAATTCATTTAAGAAAGGGTATAATTGACGATCATGAATTCTTGTTGGTTATCATAGTCATACCTTCTATGTTTGTTCTTGATAAGTTACTTTTGAATTGAATAGTAAACTATGGTATTTGTTTTGTGAATTCAAAAAAAACCTATAAGAGGGAATATTAGAGAGGTAAAAGGCAAAAGTGTGAGCTTATTAAAGGGTAAAAACCTAATTGAGCGATACACGAGCGATTTCATAATTGTGCGATATATTGTTTGAGTGAAACGCGTACGGGAGAGTGTGAGAAATTTTTTTATCTACTAACCCATGTTTTGCAGCAAATATGTATGGATATAATTGTGAAAATGCTTATGGGTCTCGAAGGAATTCTTTCTAAGGCAGAAATGATCCAGATGCTTATTTGAGATGGGAGGAAAAGATGGAGCGAGAGTTTGACTATCATGGCTATTCCGAACAGAGGAAGTTCAAACTGGCGATTCAAGATTTTTCTGATCATGCAGCTATATGGTGGGATCAACTTGCGATTAACATGAGAAGATGTGGAGAGCATCCTATCGAGACATGGGAATAATTAAAAATTATCATAAGGAAGCAGTTTGTTCCAAGACAACTTAATTGGAGGAATGAGTATGCATCTCCAAGACTTGTAGAGCAACCTTCAAGGCGATCAACGTGGGATGATGACAAGGAGGTACATAGACGGATAGATAGGCTTGGAGATTCGCATCGGAGTCAACCACGAGAAACTCCTAGGGTGTATAGGGAACCATTATGTTCTAAGGAGAAGAAAAAAAAGTCATAGGTTCATTTTGTGAGATGTGGGAAGATTGGTTGATACAGCGACAAAACGCCCGACTGGCACAAATGGAGTAGGATCAGCCGAAGGAGGTGGACGATGGAATAGAATATACAATTCAAGGAGAATTATTAGGTTCCGGTGTACATGATGAAATCCATGAATGTCTCGAGATTATACAAAAAGATTGTGATCCCGAGGAAGAAAATACAAGTGAAAGTGAACGACAAGAAGAAATTGTACAAAAGATTGTAAAGAATGAAAAAGAAAAAGTTGAAAAGAGAGAGAATGAAAATAAATGAGAGGAAGAAACAGTAGAAATTAAGAGTGAAAAAAGAGAGGAGGGTGAGTTGGAAAGTGAGTCATATTTTGAAAAGCCAATGACTGTACATTCGTACAAGACGACGCTTTTGAATACTAACAAGATTAACTCTGTTTTGTCTAGTTCTATCGTTTCTCTTACACAGGTGAGGGATTACATACCCAGTGCTATCATTCCATACCCGTCAGCTTCTTTCACCGACGATGATATACTGGTCGAGGGAACCGGGCATCGTAAACCACTGCACATTACGATGATTTCCTCAGGATATGTATTGGGCGGTGTATTGATTGATAGAGGATCAACCCTGAATATTTGTCCTTATGGTACCTTGGAGAGAATGAAGATCAACCCCAACCGGATTCGAAGCAGCCATGTGGTGGTAAGAGTATTTGACGGATCGAGGAAGGATGCTGTTGGAGAAATTGAGCTCCCCATGAAAATAGGTCCTTATACCGTCAACATCTCTTTCCAAGCACTAAACATCACTACCGGGTATAATCTGATGTTAGGTCAACTATGGATCCACATGGTCGAAGCAGTTCCATCCACTCTTCACTAGCAGCTGAAATATAATGTCAACGGGAATCTAGTGACCGTTTCAGCCAAACCTGAATACCCTTCCCATCTATACAAAGATATATCTCTAATTGGTTTGGACCAAGGTGTTGAGCTCGCCAATTTTCAGGCTGTCGAAGTAAGTATTGCCCAATACGATCCCATTGGTTCTCCTGCTCTAAAGCCGAGGGTATCTGTTAGGTTTGTACATAGCGCGAATATGCAATCAAATTACATAAGTAGTGCGGAAGCGCGATAAAACGGATTTTAAAATTTTCATACAAACCACCATCATGATCATCCATGTGCTCAATTATCAATTAAACGAAAGAGATAGAGATTAAGAAATTATACCCTCGTAGAACCGTGCTTCCTCGGGTACAAGTTCACCTCCAATTCCTTCGCGTTGTCCTTGAATTTCACCGATTAAATTTCTTCCTTTGATCAACGTTAGCCACCCAAGTGTTTGGCCTCTAGAGGTGATCCACCAAGGAATAATAGTTGTTCAAGAAGATGGGTGTCGGCAAAAACCCTAGTTTCTATCTCTATAGAAAATTACAAGTACTCTCCACCCTCTCCAATTCTTATGGAAGAGTGAGTAACTGTCTAACCCCAAATCATGATAAGACTCCTCTTTTTTATAGATATAGGGAAACCCTCCTAAACTATTTAGGATTAGGGTTTTTATTTTAATTAAACTCCTTTAATTAATTGAACTCCTAATCCAATTAGGAATTCATGAGAGAGTACTTCTATTAATTAATTCCCAATCTCTATTAGGAATTAAATAATAGTAATAGTAATAATAATAATAAGACTCCTCTTATTAATTTATATTTAATATTTTCCAAAATATTAAATAATAAATATTAAGCTATTTAATTTATTCTATCTCTATAGATTAAATTAAATACACTTAACTTATTATTACGATTATGCCATTTACTTCTTAAATAAATATTTTCCTTTTGCGGTGTGACCCTTTAGGTTCTCCATATTAAACCGGTTGTGAATAAATCAATTAGAACAATTCTAATCTTATTTAAATAAATAAATTAAACTATTTAATTCATTTAAATAAATAATATTTATTCTACAATAAGGGTAAGCCCCCTTAGCGATCAACGACTTTCCAGATAATATAGATTTCAACATTAATCACAAAAGAACCTTTCAGCGAATAGTTACCGTACAATTCAATCCTTCTACCATACAATGTCCCAATTAAATATAAGACATGGAATTACTGTCAAGTCTTATTTATTTAATCATATGTATTTCGATTCTCAAATGCACAACTCTGATAATGTAAATTAGAAACTCCTTTCTAATTTCATTCTGCTTTGGCCAAAGACTTCTGAGTCGTCATTTATCGAATCACATAGGACATTCACTCCTTTTACTAGAAGTGGTAGATTCTTTGTTGATCATTCACCTATCTCCATGTATAACTTATTATACCCAATCATACCCTTTGATATACCCTAAGGGTCTTAAGGGACATGTCAAAGTATAACTCATCATACACAAGATACTATGATGATCTCAAGTCCAAGGATCACTTGTACTACTATCACTAGAGGAATTCCTATTGACAGGCGAGTAAAACTCCATTAGGTATTCCTTAGCGAGCCACGTTCAATGAACTTATTCTCTAATAAGCACCTACATACTTGCTTTAGTGTCTCCACACAAATGATTATGAGATCAATCATCCTCTTCATAAGAGCAAGCAACGTATGTACTAATCTATCCGGATTCACTAATCCCCTTTTTAGTAATCCATCGATTAGGAACGATTTTAGTTTGTGAGCTATCTAGAATTTAGATCTCATTAGCATGATCACCATCATGATTTTTAAAAGCATTGCTCAAAAACTATGGGTTTATCACATTTAATATAACAGCACTATGTAGATAATGTAAAATGCCTTTTACAAACGAATAAGATTACAAAGTATATGCTACATCATATCAAATATGATTGGCTTGTGTGCATACTACTTTCAATCTCCCACTTGCACTAAAGCCAATCGTCATGGTATCTAATACCCTTCTTCTTTAAGTGACGATCATCCTGCTGTTTGGATAAAGCTTCAGTAAATGGATATGCAATGTTGTTCTTGAGAGTCCACTATCTCTATAGGGACTTCTTCTCTTTCAATGATTCCACTAATCAAATGAAAGTGCTGCAACACATGTTTGAATCCAAGATGAGACTTAGGAACTATTCCTAGTTCTGTGATGAACTTTTCATCCAAACAATCAACTTGCAGCTTCATTTACAGCTATATACTTTGTCTTTGTCACTAAACCAACAACTCTTTGCTGTTTGGAACCTTTCCAATTCACTGCACCACCTTTCAAGGTAACGATTTACCATAAAGTGGATTTGTTATCGTCTTGGTCAGTCTGAAAAACTTGAGTCTGTTTAGCCCTCTAGTTTTAATTCAGACCCACCATGAATTATGATCACATCTTCAGTACCGGTTAAGTACTTAAAGGTGTTTATCACTGTCTTACAGTGATCTTCTCCAGAATATGACTGATCAACATCAAGCCTTATATATTCATTGCATACATGATAGTAACTCATGCGATCTCTCTTTTATTTGGGACAATTTTAGAGAGATACACTCCATGGCTCATCATCATGAGACCTCTCTTGGAGTTTGCCATGCTAAACACCTTTAGCATCAAATGAATATACGTTTCTTGGGTCAAGCCGAACATCCTTATAAATCTATCTATATAGATTTATATCCCCAATTTATAGGATGCTCCTCCCAAGTCATTCATGGAGGAATGTTTAGACAATTTTATCTTTACTGATTGTAGCATTGGTGTGTCATTCCTTATCAGTAGTATATCAACATATAATACTAGGAATATCACAGTGCTCCCACTGACCCTTTTGTACACACTAGGTTCATTCTCGTTTTCGGAAAAATCAAACTCTTTTGATTGTCTCATCAAAACGAATGTTCCATCTTTGAGAAGCTTACTTCAATCCATAAATGGATCATTGTAGCTTAAAACACGATTTGCTTCAACCTTTGAAACAAATTCCTCTGGCTGTATCATACATACATTCTCCTCAAGTCTTCATTGAGGAAGGACGTCTCCACATCCATTTTGCCAGATTTCGTAATAAGCTGCAATCGCAAGTAAAATCCAAATGGACTTGAGCATTACCCCGGTAATAAGATTTTATTACAGTCAACTCCTTGACTTGAAAAACCTTTTTAAACAGGTCTGGTCTTATAGGTCTCCACCTTGCCATTTGCCCCAGTCTTTCTCTTAAAGACCCATATACACCAGAGTCTATACTTGGTTCTTATACATGGAGTCCATTTCGGATTTCATGGCCATCTGCCATTTCTCTGAGTATCTTATACTCATAGCCTTATCGTATATAACTGGATCATCATCCTCTATGATGTGTACCTCATCATCATCCTCTATGATGAATCCATACCTCTCAGGTATCTTCGGTACTCTTCCAGATATTTACGATTCGGTTGTGGTACAATAGGTCTATCTACAGATTCCTCGGTTCGACTTAAAGTGCTTTGTGGTTCTTGAACTCCTTCAAGATCTATTACCCTCCCACTAGCTCCTTCGATGATAAACACCTTTATCTAAGAAGGCAGCGTGTAGAATTATAGTAATAATACCCTAAACTTTCTTTAGGATATCCCACAAATCTGCACTTGTCAGATTTTGTCCCAAACTTATCTTTGAAACATTTTCACATAAGTTGGACAACCCCTTATCTTAACATATTTAAGACTAGGAATCCTCCCTATCCATAACCTTTATGGAGTTTTGGGGCCGGATTTTTGAGGTTACCTTATCTTGTAGATATGCAGCCGTTTCTAGGGCATAACCCCAGATGGATACTAGAATGTCGGTAAAAATCATTATGGACTGCACCATGTCCAACAAGATACAATTTCTCCTTTTAGATACACCAATCAATTATTGTGTATCAGGAGGTTTCCATTATGAGAAAATACCATTTTGAGATGATCTAGAAACTTATTGCACAAGTATACTATTCCTCGATCTGATCAAAGAATCTTAATACTCTGTCAATATGTTTCACTTCTGAATTCTTTGAACATTTCAAATGATTCAGACTTGTATTTCATCAAATACACATATTCAACTCTTTGAATGACCATCTCCTTTTCTTTTATTAGTTTGTTCAATTTGCAAAATAGTTTTCATGTAAGTCAAGTATACAAAGTCTATCAAGTAATCTTCCAGTTTCAAACAAAACATTATCATTATAAATAGAACAACAATTGTTCTTAAATATAATACCAGAACCTTCCTTGTCCAACAACGGAAGTAATAATGTTTCTAAAGAGAACTGGAACATAATAACAACTTATTAACTTAATAGACTTGCCCGTAGGCAATGCTAAACTATAAGTTCATATGGTTAATGTAGCAACCTTTGAAACATTCCCACACATAAGATTACTACTTTGTTTAGCTTTCTACTTCTGCTTAGTCTCTGCATTGGATTGCATACGTGAGAACTACAGCTGGTATCCAATACCCAAGTAGAACCTTGATTTATAGAAAAATTTATTTTTAATCATGAACAAACCTATATCTGTAACCGAAGCTTCACTAAGCTTCTTCTGGTTAGCCTCTGTAAGATTCTCCTTACAGTTTTCCTTTCCAGTATCCAGGCTTATTGCAGTGAAAGCAAACTCCTTTGCTATCTGCATCAGTCTTGTTCTTATTGTCCTTTGTTTTTGCCTTTCTTTTTACCTTCTTTGAATTGTTCTTCTTTTAAGAAGATCGTTTGGCCCTCTTCCGCTTCCTGGAAGAAACATCTACCAGTAAGACTTGGTCTTTCTTGGTTGGAAAGTGACTCTTACAGTTTTCAACATGTTTAAGCAACTCAGGCAGGCTGACATATAGCTTGTTCATGTGGAAATTCACAACAATTTGTGAGAAAGAGTCTGGAAGTGATTGCAAGATCAAATCTTGGATCATCTCTCCATCCATTAAAACCCAGTTGTCCCAATTGTTCAATCAGATTGATCATTTTAGGACATATGTCTGTACTGTAGTGCCATCGGTCATTCTAGATCAGAAGAGCTCCTTAGATATCCGATATCTAATAGTCCTACTTTCCTCACCCTTCAACTCCTTGAAGGTGCAGGAGTATAGTAGGAGCATCCATAGTTTCATGCTGACGCTGAAGCTCGTTACTCATGGATGCGAGCATGATGCATTGAGCCAACTGTGCATCATCTTGCCACTTTCTTAAAGTAGCAATCTCTTCCTCTGAGGCATTGTCTGCAACCATTGCAGGGATATGCATATTAAAGACATAAGATAGCTTTTCAGCCTTGAGAACTATTCTAAAATTCTTTAACCAGTCCTTTTAATACGGTCCGATTAATTAGCATCTAATAGGCTCCGCAGTGATAGTTAGACATTGTAAAATTCTATAAATGAATTTGTAATTTAACAACATTTTAGCATACATTCATTTTAATTAATTACCAAAATAAATTAGGTCTTTATTTTAAATTGATATCTCCCACTATTTTCATCAAACTATATTACCCTCATTATATAGTTTCGACAATTCTAATTAAAGATTTGCTAGTGAGACTAAGGATCCCATTTCAAATGTATATAGCCCTGGTGTGACACAACACAAACGATATATAAATAAAATAGGTAGACAACTATTGTCAATTACATCACTATGTAACTCCTTTTAATTTGCCTCTTAGATTATTTTGATCAAGTGTGACACATCCGAATCAAAATTATCCAAGTTAAGTCCAACCTAGCACTTCCATATATTCGAAAGAAAAACACTGTCCTTGTGTGACACAACAAAACAACATCGTTCAGTCTATGTATAAGCATCAAATGTGATAAAGCAACATCTTAAATATTTAATACTTGCCTTGTGTGACACAACAAACTCATATTAAATATTTTAATACTCTATTGCTTTACCATGCTAGAAGGCGACGTTCGATATTCCAAATATCTTTGAACGCTTAGGACTTAATATTATTGCTTTGAGGGGTTTGTTATTATTTGTCTCATCTTGTTTAGCGCGCATGCACATATATATATATAAAATACGCGTCATATTATTTAACATGCGAAGCATGTTGTATAATATATAATATATACATAGTAAGCAAGCACATATAGAATACTATATTCTACCCGGATTGATTATGGACTTTTATTCTAGTTTGGTTCACTAAAGCCACCAAGTGAACCAAAAGGTCAAACCTAGGGTGCAAGAATTAAATTTAAATATAACTATTACATTTAAACTCGGGCTCCATTACAAACGGGTCTTCAAGCGCTCCTTACTCCTTTGTCTCCAATTCTTCAAGTAATTCTAACTAAACCTATTACATAAACTATTTACAATAAATAGAAACCTTGATCAGCAGTCAAGGGGAAGTACATAGGAGGGAGATAGAATTTACATTAAGAAAAATTAGAGAAGACGAGGTACGCAGACCCCATTTATAAAAACCCATTCATTCAAGCATCCACTAAAATAAATCCAATCACGCATTGGTCAGTAGTCCATAATCAATCCCTATTTATTATCATACATATCTCCATAGGTATCAATAAATAACATTCATCTCATGAATAATAAAACCATTCCATATATGCATTGATATCAATTAATGGGCAATTAAAAGTTCACTAGAAATCCAATTTTGAAACAAAAATAAACTCCTTTATTTTAATCAAAATTTAAATCATAATAAACTTATTTATTTCATTTTATCCAATTTTGAATAAAAATAAACTTCTTTATTTTTAATCAAATTCCAAATCAAAATAAACTCCTTTATTTTAATTAACATGGAAACCAATTTCAAGTTCAAAACAAACTCTTTTATTTTAACTTAAAATTGTTGGAAAATAAAATATGTTGAATCCTATTCCTTATCAAAATAAACATCTTTATTTTTAAGAAAACATGGAATCTTATTCCATGTGTGAATAAACTTCTTTATTCTAGGAAACATGGAATCCTATTCCATATGTGAATAAACTCCTTTATTCTTAATTTATATCAATTAAATAAACTATTTATTTTAATTGAAGTAAAATTTATTTTTCAGATTCTGCTGACCGGCGCAGCTGTGCCCAGAATGAATTGGGACACGGCGCAGCTGCGCTGCTCCCCAGAAAAAACTGATTCTGGGTTTCGGCGCAGCTGCGCTCCAAAATGAACTGGAGGCGGCGCCGCGGCCCCGCGACGCTGATTCAGAAAATTTTTATTCTGCCCAAAAATTTCGATCCAATCGCATACCATACATACATGGAATCATCATAATCGATAATTAGCACAAGGTTAGGCTCTGGATACCACTGTTAGCTTTGTACATAGCGCGAATATGCAATCAAATTACATAAGTAGTGCGGAAGCGCGATTAAAACGGATTTTAAAATTTTCATACAAACCAACACCATGATCATCCATGTGCACAATTATCAATTAAACGAAAGAGATAGAGATTAAGAAATTATACCCTCGTAGAACCATGCTTCCTCGGGTACAAGTTCACCTCCAATTCCTACGCGTTGTCCTTGAATTTCACCGATTAAATTCCTTCCTTTGATCAACGTTAGCCACCCAAGTGTTTGGCCTCTAGAGGTGATCCACCAAGGAATAATAGTTGTTCAAGAAGATGGGTGTTGGCAAAAACCCTAGTTTCTATCTCTATAGAAAATTACAAGGTAACTCTCCACCCTCTCCAATTCTTATGGAAGAGTGAGTAACTGTCTAACCCCAAATCATGATAAGACTCCTCTTATTTATAGATATAGGGAACCCTCCTAAACTATTTAGGATTAGGGTTTTTATTTTAATTAAACTCCTTTAATTAATTGAACTCCTAATCCAATTAGGAATTCATGAGAGAGTACTTCTATTAATTAATTCCCAATCTCTATTAGGAATTAAATAATAGTAATAGTAATAATAATAATAATGTAGACACCCAAATTTTGCGTTTCCTTCTACTAACCATGACAGGAGGGCGAAATCGTCAATTGAACCAGCTTGCGGGAGCAAAGGAGCGGGCACAAGGGCGAGCGCCCGGTCCCGCCGCAATGATTTGGGCAGCCCAAGTCGACGTGACAGCATGACCGTCCGAGGCAGGCATTTCCGAATGAGGTGGCACGTCTCCCGGAAGTTCCCGGACTGCGGAATACGAGCCTGTCAGCGAAAACCGACGTTGCGGTACGAAAATCGGGGCGTGACACGAAAATCGAGAAAGTCAAGCCCGCCAGCCGCGGATAGATCTGCGGCCAAGTGAGTGCGCCAGCACGAAAACCGGGAAAATCAGCACTCAGCAAGCTGAGTTGCGATGGGAGGCGTGCCAGCTGGCCAGCCGCCGCAGATCTATCTTGCGGCCAGCCGCAGATAGATCTGCGGCTGGCTCTGGCCAGCCTATTTAAGGCAGCTTCGGCAGCATAACAGGGGGTTCAGCAGTTTTTGAAAGAGGAAGAAGAAATTCAGCAAAAGGCAGCAGCAGAAAATCCGGGAATAGAGAGGAAAAACACCATAATTTTTGCAACAAATAGGAGAGAAAGGAAGATCAAAAGAGAGGATTGTTTACTCTTTGATTTTGATTGTAACACACATATTTCTTCTATTCCAATACACAAGCCTACTTCCATTTTGGTATCAATTGCAAGGTGAAATTTCCCTTTATTCTAGCAATTTATCATATCATTTGGCTAAAATTAATGGTAGTCTTCATGTAATTTATTGTGAAACAATGAATTAGGGATTATTTGCGAGGGTTCCATTGGAACAAAATTCTTCTTAATAACCCGATGATATTCACGTTTTGATTTCTTGCTTGTTGTATAAGAGATGTATTGGTTGTGGTTCCTTTAATTTGCTATTTAGGATGTCGTGATATTGTTAGAATTTCCGCGTTTGGTTATTTATTGTAATGTTTGATTTGTGAGTATGTAATAATCGTGGTTGTGAGCCTAGGAAAGCGACCCCGTGGTCCAAATCCGATGATGGACATGTCTTGATGTATATAGCGGGTAGGATGTAGCCTCCTTGTAACGTGTAACCGTCGGGCCTTAAAACGACGCCAAAGCGAGAATCGGATTTAAGGCCCCATATTAGTGGAACTTGTGATTGTTAGGCGTTTGGGATTATTTTGATGGCTTACATGCCCATGAATAGCCCCAACGCATTTTAATGCTTGATTTGATTTATGACACGAAATTGATTTCAAAGCTAAATGTCAAGATTTTCATAAAATCAATCAAAGTAGGATATTAGAAATCACGAGGTAAAAAATTTGAGAAACGTTAATGAATGTCGATTCCTATCTAATGAGAAAGCTAAAGAAAAAAATCGTTTTCCAAAACATCATACGAAATGATTTTATAAATAATTGACGTTTTATTAAATCTTTGTGCATAGGGTGAAAGAGATCCTAGAAATTGCCCATCATTTTATGAAAGCAACGTATAGATCTCGATTCCCTATTTTGACGAAGGTTTAAAACTCTTGTTTTGTTAAAACGACACTTAATGAAAATCCCATAGTTTTGGACAACTAAAATCAAACCTTTCTCATAAAGAATAAAGCTTTCTCGGGTACATCGAAAAGACAGTCCGAAGCGTACTCAAATTAAAACACGATTTTCCCTAAAACTAAAAATCCAAATGATTCTTTCAATACAAACTCACCACAACATTCACATAGACACACACCCACACAACAAGCGCGCGCACACACACATTTTCATGAAATTAAAAGGATAGGAAAGCATCAAGATTGCGGTAACCGTTGTTTCACGGAAGTCGAGGGGTGCCTCACACCGTCCCCTCACTTAAGCAAGCCCCCGAACTCTATGAATCTCGAGTCGCAGACCAATGAATTCGGAGTCACACATGAGCCAGCGTTTTATAAAAAAAAACGAAAACTCGGATGAGTTGGTTCATCCATTTCAAATATACCAACTGGCGGACTCTGGTTAATTGGCTCATCATAAAAACGATCTTTCAAAACCCCGTCGACACTCAATGCCGACGCTTTTCCAAACATCATCTGATAAAAAAGGTAAAAATGGTAAAATGGGAAAAGGACAAAAAGCGGATAAACCCGGCGTCGACAGCTGGCGACTCCGCTGGGGAACATTAGAGGGCTTAAGCCGCTTTCAAATCTTGATGCTATCCTACCCTTTAAAAAAAAAAAAAAAAAATTCATAAATGTGTATGTATGTGCGATATTTTGACTTATTTCACTTATTGTTGTGTGTGAATGTGTGCCTTTTGTCTAATGAATGAATGATTGAATGGATTTGTTTTACTTTAAAGTAATCATTTGCATCCGGTGAGGACGATGAATGTGAATGTATGTTGAGATTGTACCTCCTCCTGAGGCGAACCCGTCGGTTGCTTATTACTGGACTCGATGGGGCTGCTCCCCGGAGATGGCTTAGGAAACGCACCACTCAAATCCGCTCCAATCGAAAGGGCTCAAACGAGTAGATTGCGAAGATTTGGGAACCTTCATGCCGAAAAGCCCGTGAGAGTAACCCTAGGATAGGTCAGCCCCAGATTAACCCAACGCAGGATAAGTCTCTTCATGCCCTTTTACGTTTCTACGTATAAATGCCATAATTCCATTGCAAACCATATTCATATATACGTCCCCTTTATGTCAAAAGAAAATACTAACCTCTGTGTTTTGCAGGGAACGACACGGGAAGCATAAATCATATCTAGCATGTATTATTTCAATAAAGAACCACTAACGAGTTGTTTTGCAGAAAAATGATTAAAAAAAAAAAAAAAACACAAAAAAAAAAAAAAAAAAAAAAAAAACCCAAAAACAACAAAAAATTTACAGTTTTTAGCATGCATTCCATGTTTGCGTTTCCCCAAGACTAAACTTCGAACCGTTGTCTCTGTTAGGATTGCTCCTCAAAACCCGTTTCGCAGTCTAAGAGAAAGCCCAAAATTCTACATCTGAAATGGCTGATATTCCTAATCATGGTTCCATATCTCGGGAAGAGTTTGATGACTTTCAAAAAAACAGATGATGGAAATGGCCACAATGCTAAAAGAGCAGTTCCTACTCAGACAGGATCCGCCAAGCCAAGGACCACATAATATTCCACCACCCAGGGGGTGACCAGAATCCTCCTTAAAAATGTTGTAAAACCTGGGTAAGGATGACCAACCCCAACTCAAGGGCGAGCCATCATTACAAGGACCATTCCCATACCTAGCAAGACAGTGATTACTATCCCAGAAGAAGGGGACAATGACGACCTTCGGAGGAAAAATGAAACACATGGAGGAGACCATCCAATCTCTAAGGGGCATAGGCTCCCTGGGCAGGGTTAATTATTCGGATCTATGTGTTTTCCCCGGAACCAGATATCCAGAGAAGTTCAAGGTCCCCCCCGAGTTCGAAAAATACAATGGAAAGGGGGGGGGGGACCCCTACACGCACTTGAAAATATACATTGGAGAACTCGGGTCTTATGCCGAGGACGAGGGGCTGAGGATGCAGCTATTCCAGAAAAGCTTAACAGGGGAGGCAAGGATCTGGTATGCCCGCCTTGACAATGCCCGAATCCACAACTGGGAGGAGTTGGCCCATACCTTCTTAACTCAATACAGCTTTCAGGCCCAGATGGCCCCTGATAGATATCAAATGACAAAAATCAAGAAGCAACCAAAAGAATCTTTCAAGGACTATGCACAACGATGGAGGGGTATGGCTGCACAGGTGAATCCCCCAATGAACGAAGCGGAAATGGTAATGACCTTTGTGGACATTCAGGAAGCGCCCTATTATGAGCGGGTGATATCGGGGATTGGAAGACCTTTTGCCGAGATGATAAAACATGGAGAAATGGTGGACATGGGGTTAAAGTCTGGTAAGATCCGGGACCTCACAGCTCTGGAAGTGGTTGCAGAGCAGATCCAGAGTGGAAACTATTGGCAGCACTTCCCGTAGGATCCAACAGAAAAAGGAGGAAGATGTTTCCCTCATCCTGCAGGGATCATCTAGAAACGTAGAGAGCAATCCTCCAGTGCAAATACAGAAAATCGTGCCACCCCGACAACCTAATTTCAATTATCAAAGGTCGGATGAACAAAGAAGATTTGAGACAGCAAGAGATCGGGTATTCACCCCGCTTGGGGAGCCTCTCGAGCAGATTTTGGCGGTATTAATAGCACAGGGAAGGATACGCGATTTGGCACCCCCAATTGACCCGAAAGGGAGAGGGTTTGATCCAAGTAAGAAGTGTGCGTACCATTCAGTTTCTCCTGGTCATGATACTCAGGAATGCTGGGCGCTGAAGCACAAAATTCAGAACATGATCGATAGCGGGAAGATCGTGGTAGAGCAGCCCAGAGGTTATGAAGAAGGACCATGAGTAGATGCCAGTTGTTGTCCCTTATTTTTAAAATTGTGCTATGATTATGTTATTTTGTCATGTTATCTTAAAGATGATCATTGCGAGAAAATGCCTTATATATGACAAATATTTTGTTTCATGCCAGGTGTACCAATTTGAGTGTCTCTTGCCTAACAAACGATTCTTCAAATTCGAAAGTTGACTACGATTTTGATATTGAGCTGGATTTCGATTTAATGGGCATTGAGCAGGATGAGACAGATAATGACGGCACGCCTGGACGAGATCAAAGGATGGGTCGAAGACAAACCCCAAACCCAACTCAAACCAAACCATCACCATAAAAAATTGGAACCCCTGACAAACCCAGAGAGCTCAAAATAGGAACAGATCTGACCCCCTAGCCAGAAAACAGAGATGTTAGGCCAGTATGGAGATATCATTTGCCGAATGGGCAACCTGAGGCCTTAGTCTCCGACAATGCAAAAAATTTGAGCAGTACCCTTATGAAGGAATTATATGACCAGTTCAAGATCAAACACCTCAATGCTATCATTTGCCGTCCTAAGATGAATGGGGCAGTGGAGGCTGCGAATAAGAATATCAAGAAGATCATGGCGAGAATGTCTGCTAAACATCGGGGATGGCCAGATCTGCTACCTTTCACCCTGCTGGCGTACCGAAAATCGGTGCGTATTTCTACAGGGGCAACCCCTTACACTCTGGTATACGGAATAGAGGTATTTCTGCCATTTGAGGTTGAGATGCTCAGATAAACGAGGAGGGTTGAATGCAAGGTCGATACGACCAATTGACCCTAATTGATGAGAAAAGGGTGGCTGCTATTTCACGCGGCCAGTTGTATCAGCAAAGAATCTCTCGATCTTACGACAAAAGATAAGACCTCAGAATTCGAAGAAAATGACCTAGTGCTAAAGAAAGGCAAGCCTTCTCCAAAAAAAAAAAAAAAAAAAAAAAAAAAAAAAAAAAAAAAAAAAAACGCGAAGCTAAAGGGAAGCTTGCCCCGAACTGAGAGGGGCCTTTCGTGATTAAGAAGGTGATGTCCGGAGGACCCCTCATATTGCAAGAGAGGGATGGAGAGGTGTTTCCATAACCCCTCAATTCCGACTCGGTGAAGCGGTTCCATGAAAAAAAAAAAAAAAAAAAAAAAAAAAAAAAAAAAAAAAAAAAAACAAAAACAAAAAAAAAAAAAAAAACCAACAATCATCATCATCATTTTCTCGTCGTTCTTTGGAAGAGCGAACTACGTAGGACCTGATCTCCCAACTTGTGGGGGTACGTAGGCAGCCATCATGGCGCGGTCCGATCCTTTAAAAATAATCCTTTCCCCAACCAAAACCAATTTTCGATAGCCAGATAAAACCTTCCTACACCCTCAAAACCTTCCCGAAACCAACTGCCTAACCAGTTTTCATCCCAGAATTACATACCCTGATCCAACCCAAACAGTTGTCCCAAAATCTGAAATTCAATCCGACGAAATCAACAGGTGTGCGGGCAATATCTGTCAAATCTCCATCAAGTCTTGAGGAAAGAAAGAAGGCGAAATGTCAAAATTCGTGGTCAGTTGGATAAAATGATGATCCGATGGAGGGCAATGATACGACAAAAGGGGAAAATGACTGAATATAAATGCATGTCTATATATATAAGTCATTTCGTTACAAGATTTCCTTTTCGATAACAGATGAAACTGACATAATCTATGCAGGAGATAAAATGATCTACAGATCTGAAACTAACTTAAGCAGGATGGATAAAGTGGTGGATAGGTCTGAAGCATCGGCGTCCCCTGCAATTCTACTGCCCCATCATGTCGATACGATCCAATAAAGAAATGGCTCGGCTAACGGTAGTAATCAAGGCCAGTCGGATCCGGCCATCCTCAGCGACCCGACTAGGGGCAAAATCAGCTGAGATGGAATCATATCTGGAGGACATATCCGTAGACTCGGGGGGGGGAATGAATACCTCTGGGGCGGTGTCATCAGTGAAAATCACTCAAGAGTCATCAAATACTCCAAACTGACTCAAACCAACCATGGCAAAGTCTCGGTGCAAACATTGCACACAAGCAGATGTCCGGAATGGGGCAAATCTCCACTTCGCCCGACTATGAACTGAACAAAGCAGCGGAAAAGCCTGCCAAATCACCCTGGGAAGGGCTGATATCCAAGCAAACCACGACAAGTTGATGAGCAACCTGGGGAAGGCATCCAAGCAAACCACGACAAGATGGTGAGCACCCTGGGAAGGGCTGATATCCAAGCAAACCACGACAAGTTGGTGAGCAACCTGGGAAGGGCATCCAAGCAGACCACGACAAGATGGTGAGCACCCTGGGAAGGGCTGATATCCAAGAAAACCACGACAAGTTGGTGAGCAACCTGGGAAGAGCATCCAAGCAAACCACGACAAGATGGTGAGCACCCTGGGAAGGGCTGATATCCAAGCAAACCACGACAAGTTGGTGAGCAACCTGGGAAGGCATCCAAGCAAACCACGACAAGATGGTGAGCACCCTGGGAAGGGCTGATATCCAAGCAAACCACGACAAGTTGGTAAGCCACCTGGGAAGGCATCCAAGCAAACCACGACAAGATGGTGAGCACCCTGGGAAGGGCTGATATCCAAGCAAACCACGACAAGTTGGTGAGCAACCTGGGAAGGCATCCAAGCAAACCACGACAAGATGGTGAGCACCCTGGGAAGGGCTGATATCCAAGCAAACCATGACAAGTTGGTGAGCAACCTGGGAAGGCATCCAAGCAAACCACGACAAGTTGGTGAGCGACCTGAGAAGGCATCCAAGCAAACCACGACAAGATGGTGAGCACCCTTGGAAGGGCTGAGATCCAAACAAACCACCACAAGGTGGTGAGCAACCTGGGAAGGCATCCAAGCGAACCACTACAAGTGATGACACCTGTAGAACAGTATCAAAAGACTGTACAGGAGTCATTTTTCTCAATTTACATGTTGGGTCACATGCATGAGTAGATGATAATTCTGTCTGTGATCCATGAAATGAAAAAAAATCGAGCAGGTTAGGTGTCAAGGTCCTAGCCTATCAGAGTCAAAAGCGATGGCGGCCAACAAGAACGCTGTACCCGGACGAACTCCAAGGATGCCTCTCAAACTAGGCCGGAGGATCACGTCCTTTGCTGACAATGCGATGGGAGACGGTGATCGCGAGACGCGCGACCGGCGACGATACCCGGGCCCGACATGACGATCGACCGGCGACGATAACCGGCGATCACGAGATGGATGTCCGCCGACGATAACCCGGCTCCGACAGAGGACCGACCCGGCGACGATAACCGGGGGTTTACGCGATGGGTGACCGGCGACGATACCCGGCCCCGAACGAGACGATAGATTGAAAGAGTGAACCCAAAGACTAACAAACACGGTCAAGGGGTTGATACATTGACACTCTTACGAATGTCTTGCATGCATTAACATCTTGTGTTGTCATCATAAATCATATGTGTTGCATCATGTATGTACTGTCATTCTTATGCACTGTCATTCATGCCAACGAGTGTCTATTCTTTATCCTGTTCATTTCATTTATCATTTCATAAACATGATAAAAGAGGGGCAGCTGTCTGTAGACACCAAAATTTTGCGTTTCCTTCTACTAACCATGACAGGAGGGCGAAATCGTCAATTGAACCAGCTTGCGGGAGCAAAGGAGCGGGCACAAGGGCGAGCGCCCGGTCCCCGCCGCAATGATTTGGGCAGCCCAAGTCGACGTGACAGCATGACCGTCCGAGGCAGGCATTTCCGAATGAGGTGGCACGTCTCTCCCGGAAGTTCCCGGACTGCGGAATACGAGCCTGTCAGCGGAAAAAAACCGACGTTGCGGTACGAAAATCGGGGGCGTGACACGAAAATCGAGAAAGTCAAGCCCGCCAGCCGCGGATAGATCTGCGGCCAAGTGAGTGCGCCAGCACGAAAACCGGGAAATCAGCACTCAGCAGCTGAGTGCGATGGGAGGCGTGCCAGCTGGCCAGCCGCAGATCTATCTGCGGCCAGCCGCAGATAGATCTGCGGCTGGCTCTTGGCCAGCCTATTTAAGGCAGCTTCGGCAGCATACAGGGGGTTTCAGCAGTTTTTGAAAGAGGAAGAAGAAATTCAGCAAAAGGCAGCAGCAGAAAATCGGGAATAGAGAGGAAAACACACCATAATTTTCTTTTGCAACAAATAGGAGAGAAAGGAAGATCAAAGAGAGAGGATTGTTTACTCTTTGATTTGATTGTAACACACATATTTCTTCTATTCCAATACACAAGCCTACTTCCATTTTGGTATCAATTGCAAGGTGAAATTTCCCTTTATTCTAGCAATTTATCATATCATTTTTTTTGGCTAAAATTAATGTAGTCTTCATGTAATTTATTGTGAAACAATGAATTAGGGATTATTTGCGAGGGTTCCATTGGAACAAAATTCTTCTTAATAACCCGATGATATTCACGTTTTGATTTCTTGCTTGTTGTATAAGAGATGTATTGGTTGTGGTTCCTTTAATTTGCTATTTAGGATGTCGTGATATTGTTAGAATTTCCGCGTTGGTTATTTATTGTAATGTTTGATTTGTGAGTATGTAATAATCGTGGTTGTGAGCCTAGGAAAGCGACCCCGTGGTCCAAATCCGATGATGGACATGTCTTGATGTATATAGCGGTAGGATGTAGCCTCCTTGTAACGTGTAACCGTCGGGCCTTAAAACGACGCCAAAGCTTTGAGAATCGGAGCGATTTAAGGCCCCCATATTAGTGGAACTTGTGATTGTAGGCGTTTGGGATTATTTTGATGGCTTACATGCCCATGAATAGCCCCAACGCATTTTAATGCTTGATTTGATTTATGACACGAAATTGATTTCAAAGCTAAATGTCAAGATTTTCATAAAATCAATCAAAGTAGGATATTAGAATCACGAGGTAAAAATTTGAGAAACGTTAATGAATGTCGATTCCTATCTAATGAGAAAGCTAAAGAAAAAATCGTTTTCCAAAACATCATACGAAATGATTTTATAAATAATTGACGTTTTATTAAATCTTTGTGCATAGGGTGAAAGAGATCCTAGAAATTGCCCATCATTTTATGAAAGCAACGTATAGATCTCGATTCCTATTTTGACGAAGGTTTAAAACTCTTGTTTTGTTAAAACGACACTTAATGAAAATCCCATAGTTTTGGACAACTAAAATCAAACCTTTCTCATAAAGAATAAAGCTTTCTCGGGTACATCGAAAAGACATTCCGAAGCGTACTCAAATTAAAACACGATTTTCCCTAAAATCCAAATGATTCTTTCATACAAACTCACCACAACATTCACATAGACACACACCCACACACAAGCGCGCGCACACACACATTTCATGAATTAAAGGATAGGAAAGCATCAAGATTGCGGTAACCGTGTTTCACGGAAGTCGAGGGGTGCCTAACACCTTCCCCTCACTTAAGCAAGCCCCCGAACTCTATGAATCTCGATTCGCAGACCAATGAATTCGGAGTCACACATGAGCCAGCGATTTATAAAAAAACGAAAACTCGGATGAGTTGGTACATCCATTTCAAATATACCAACTGGCGACTCTGGTTAATTGGCTCATCATAAAAACGATCTTTCAAAACCCCGTCGACACTCAATGCCGACCTTTTCCAAACATCATCTGATAAAAAAGGTTAAAATGGGAAAAGGACAAAAAGCGGATAAACCCGGCGTCGACAAATAAGACTCCTCTTATTAATTTATATTTAATATTTCCAAAATATTAAATAATAAATATTAAGCTATTTAATTTATTCTATCTCTATAGATTAAATTAAATACACTTAACTTATTATTACGATTATGCCATTTACTTCTTAAATAAATATTTTCCTTTTGCGGTGTGACCCTTTAGGTTCTCCATATTAAACCGGTTGTGAATAAATCAATTAGAACAATTCTAATCTTATTTAAATAAATAAATTAAACTATTTAATTCATTTAAATAAATAATATTTATTCTACAATAAGGGTAAGCCCCCTTAGCGATCAACGACATTTCCAGATAATATATATTACAACATTAATCACAAAATAACCATTCATAGAATATTTACCGTACAATTCAATCCTTCAACCATAAAATGTACCAATTAAATATAATACATGGAATTACTGTCAAGTCTTATTTATTTAATCATATGTATTTCGATTCTCAAATGCACAACTCTGATAATGCAAATTAGAAACTCCTTTCTAATTTCATTCTGCTTTGGCCAAAGACTTCTGAGTCGTCATTTATCGAATCACATAGGACATTCACTCCTTTTACTAGAAGTGGTAGATTCTTTGTTGATCATTCACCTATCTCCATGTATAACTTATTATACCCAATCATACCCTTTGATATACCCTAAGGGTCTTAAGGGACATGTCAAAGTATAACTCATCATACACAAGATACTATGATGATCTCAAGTCCAAGGATCACTTGTACTACTATCACTAGAGGAATTCCTATTGACAGGCGAGTAAAAACTCCATTAGGTATTTCCTTAGCGAGCCACGTTCAGTGAACTTATTCTCTAATAAGCACCTACATACTTGCTTTAGTGTCTCCACACAAATGATTATGAGATCAATCATCCTCTTCATAAGAGCAAGCAACGTATGTACTAATCTATCCGGATTCACTAATCCCCTTTTTAGTAATCCATCGATTAGGAACGATTTTAGTTTGTGAGCTATCTAGAATTTAGATCTCATTAGCATGATCACCATCATGATTTTAAAAGCATTGCTCAAAACTATGGGTTTATCACATTTAATATAACAGCACTATGTAGATAATGTAAAATGCCTTTTACAAACGAATAAGATTACAAAGTATATGCTACATCATATCAAATATGATTGGCTTGTGTGCATACTACTTTCAGTATCTCCCAAAGTAATGTCAGCAGCTCGAGAAATGATCACCGCTCAGTTTTAACTAGGCCAGGGGTTAGGAAGAAATGGTCAAGGAATTAAAGATCCGATCTATATGAAATTAATATGCACATAAGTCAATCATATTTAATATGATGTAGCGTATACTTTGTAATCTTATTCATTTATTAATAAAAAGATTAATTTATTAAAAGCATTTTACTTTATCTACATAGTGCTGTTATTTTATATGTAATAAACCCATAGTTTTGAGCAATGCTTTTAGAATCATGATGATGATCATGCTAATGAGATCTAAATTCTTAGAAAGCTTAAAATTAAAATCGTTCCTAATCGTTGGATTACTAAAAAGAGGATTAGTGAATCTGGATAGATTGGTACATAATTTGCTTGCTTTTAGGAAGAGGATGATTGATCTCATAATCATTTGTGTGGAGACACTAAAGCAAGTATGTATTTACTTATAGGAGAATAAGTTCACTGAACGTGACTCACCAAATGAATACCTAATGGAGTTTTACTTGCCTATCAATATGAATTCCTCTAGTGACAGTAGTACTAGTGATCCTTGGACTTGAGATTATCATAGTATCTTGTGTATGATGAGTTAAAGTTTGACATGTTCCTTAAGACCCTTAGGGTATATCAAAGGGTATGCTTGGGTATAATAAGTTGTACATGGAAATAGGTGAATGATCAACAAACAATCTATCGCTTCTAGTAAAAGGAGAGAATGTGCATTTGAGAATCAAAATACATATAATTAAATAAAATAAGATTTGACAGTAATTCCATATCTTATATTTTATTGGGACATTGTATGGTAGAAGGATTGAATTTTATGGTAACTATTCACTGAAAGTTTCTTTTGTGATTAATGTTGAAATCTATATTATTTGGAAAGTCGTTAATCGCTAAGGAGGCTTACCCTTATTGTAGAATAAATATTATTTAACTAAATAAATTAAATAGTTTAATTTATTTATTTAAATAAGATTATAATTGTTCTAATTTATTTATTCACAACCGGTTTCATATGGAGAACCTAAAGGGTCACACCGCAAAAGGAAAATATTTATTTAAGAAGTAAATGACATAATCGTAATAATAAGTTAAGTGTATTTAACTTAATCTATGGTGATAGAATAAGTTAAATAGCTTAATATTTATTATTTAATATTTTAAAAATATTAAGTATAAATTAATAAGAGGAGTCGTATTATTATTATTACTATTATTATTATTTAATTCCTAAAAGGGTATGGGAGTTAATTAATAAAAGTACTCTCATAAATTCCTGATTAGATTATGAGTTTAATTAATTAAAAGAGTTTAATTAAAATAAAACCCTTTTCCTAAATAATTTAGGAGGGTTGTCTATATCTATAAATAAGAGGAGTCTTATTATGGATTAAGGTTACATACATACATACGCTTCCATTAGATTTGGGAGAATACTTACAAATTCTATAGAGATAGAAACTAGGGTATTGCCAACACCCATCTTCTTGAATACGTATTATTCCTTGGTGAATCATCTCTAGAAGCCAAACACTTAAGTGGCTAACGTTGATCAAAGGAAGGAATCTAACCAGTGAATTCAAGGAGAACGCGAAATATTTTGGAGTTGAACTCGTACATGAGGAAAGCACGGTTCTACGAGGGTATGATTCTGATTCTCTATCTCTTTCGTATAATTGATAATTGAGTACAAGGAAAGATCATGGTGATTGTGACACCCCCAAATCCGGGTACTTCAACTCCTCAGATTTGGTGTTCACTATAGCATACATTCATACTAACTACCCATGATTAAGATAATATAATTAAACTGAATAAAACATCTTCCCACAAAATGGGTTACATCTCAAATCTCTTAATCAAACAAATCCCAGGTTATCTAACCTCTATTACATCAATGCGGAATAAAAACATAAAATTAAATAAGTTTGGTTACAAGTAAACACTCAATGGATAACAGGTCTTTCACTATTTCGGCATCTTGCCCTTGCCTTTGCTTGTGGACGGCTCGTCCGATTTCTCTGCCTTAGCTGCAATGTTTTAATGCAAGAGTGAGCAAACAATTGCCCACAAGTATGGAAACAATAACATTTATATGATTATTGGAATAACCCTTAACTGAAAGTAAAAATTTTCCTGAAGTCAATCAATGATAAATCAAAAATCTGAAAGCTCAATAGAATGCTTAGCTCAAGAACTGAATATAGATTCAAGGATAAAAGTGTATCTGAGGGTCACAAGACCTCGAACTATGTCCTAGGTTATCAAGTATTTCTACCGCAACCTTTAACAGTCTTATAGACTATGGACCATCCATCTCGTACTCAGGGGGATCAGCCCTTTGTACAATGTATTGTGCACAAATATTTTAACGCTGTCGCGTAATTAATCCCCTATATTATGGTTGTTCATCTCAGTTTAGCATCAGAATCCGTACCAAAAGGAACTTGGTTTGGGAAAATATTCTAAGTCTTTAGAACGCTCATCAACTAAGGACTAGTTGAATCAATAAGGGTTTGCTAGTCACTAAAGCATTTGATTATTCAATAAAGTTTGTACTATAGAAGTTCTATTCGAAGTTTGAATATCGATCAATGATCGAACAATAAATGACTGAAGTAAATATAAACACTTGTCATGATAACAACCTTGCTTGAATAACAATAAGCTAAGGTTAATAAGCTTACTCAATGAAAATAAACTTGCTTTAAAGGAAATATCAAGTTTAAGGGAGGAAAACTTGCCTTGCACGTAGCTTACAGATTTAAATAATTCACGTTCCTTAATCACCCTATACATTCCGATTATAAAATGGTAACAATAATTAGTTACAGAATAATATACACTTTAGGGTTTGTTCTTATCCCATTTCATTTAATATATCAAATGTCATTTGATATTCATTAAATATTCGATTACTACTCATTGTAGTATCTTATTTATTACTAAATACATTAATCTAAGCTTTAAACATATACACGACATCATAATAAAATAAAAAATAAAAGTATTTCAGTTCTGTTCCCTCGCCGGGGCGGGAAATTACTAAACAAAATTCTCGTCGGGGCGGGAATTTACTTAACAAAAAGCTCGTCGGGGCGAGGATTTCCCTTGCAATTTTCTCGCCGGGGCGAGAGACCCGGCAGTCACCTCCTGCAGTTCGTGAACCAGTAAAAACTTAGGCCAAATTTGGCCAAATTTTTCGAATTCTACCATCCAATACACAATTTAAACTTACCCAAACATCAAATATGATATAAAACAATTATCCATCTTGTTTCTACACATTCTAACCATTATAATACGCATAACCAACCAAATTGAACCAAAAATCCTCTGTTTAAACCAAATATTCATGTTTTAACCATTTTAATAAAATTAACTACTGTAAACTCATCTTTCAATCATTTTAATCCATTCTATTTGCATTCTTTTCATTTTTCATCATATTATCACAACCAAATATCAATTAACCGATTAATAACCAATTTAAACATCAATTTTCATTCATATATACCATACATGAAAGTAAAACTCTGTAAAACCAAAAACTCTATTCTAAAGCATACTTTTCATGGATTAATCATTCAAATTAATCTATAATCATCACATAATCTCTAATACATGCTTAGAATCAATTATAATCAAATAATTCATGCTTTGAACTACTAGCTTCATATACAGTAAAGTAAAAGTAAAAAGAAATACAGTGAAGAACATTATACCTTCTCTTGCTTAGACAAACTTGATTAATCTCCTTGCTTGAATTCTTACTTTCAATTCCCAAATTCTTCTTCTCAAACTCTCTCTTCTAACACTCTCTTCTTCTCTGTATATATTTTCTCTCTTCTTCTTAAACTTAGATAATAGCTGATAACCTTTTTAGTTTTTAACGTACTCAGCTATCAATTTGATAGTTAAAAAAAACAAAGGGTTAGGCCTTGTTTGGCAAACCCAAATACTAAATAATCCATTATTACCAACCAAAGGTCACAAGGCCTTGTTTGGTTAAACTAAAATAAAACTCTTTTCCATTTATTTTAATAAATTATTATATTATATAGTTTTAATTGTGACATTTTTAATTTAATTAAACTTATTATAAAATAAATTCAATTAAACTTTAACTAATAATTCTATTTAATCAATAACAACAACACCAAATAAATTATCTTATTCAAATAAATCATTTATTCAAATAAACTATTTAATCATCTAATTTAATTATTAAATTAAATTAGAATAATCACATCAAATCACATTTAAATAACATTTAACATAAATTCTTTCACCATAACTTTATAAATTATTTATTTTACTCAATAAACAAATTAATAAAAATATTTATATAACTCAATAAATATTTTTATTTAATCAGAAAAATTGCATTCGTTACATCCTCCCCTCCTTAAAAGGATTCTGTCCCCAGAATCACAACGCAATTAATTTATCCGTTATATTCTCCCCTCCTTACAAAGATTCTGTCCCCAGAATCGCGATACAAAGATTAAACAAACAATTGTGGATAACTCTGCATCATTTTCTCTTCGAGTTCCCACGTAGCTTCTTCAGCACTGTGGTTCCTCCAGATTACCTTAACAGAAGGTATCACTTTATTTCTGAGAACCTGCTCTTTCCTGTCCACTATCTGTACAGGCATCTCTTCATAGGATAAATCTTTCTCAAACTGTATTGGTTCATATTCTATTACATGTTTATAATCAAACTTATACGGTCGTAACACCGATACGTGGAAAATATTATGAATGTGATCTAACTCGGGAGGTAAAGCTACCTCATAAGCTACCTCACCAACACGTTTCAGCACCTCGAAGGGTCCAATAAATCGTGGACTGAGTTTACCCTTTTTACCAAATCTGATTTTTCCTTTCCAGGGAGACACTTTGAGAAACACAAAACTCCCGACTTCAAATTCACGATTTTGACGATGCTGATCCGCATATTTCTTTTGCCTGTCTTGAGCAGCTAACAATCTGGCTCTTATTATCTTGACAATTTCAGCAGTTTATTGTACTAGCTCGGGTCCCAATAGGCGACGTTCACCAATCTCGTCCTAACATAACGGAGTTCTGCACTTCCTCCCATATAACGCTTCATATGGCGGCATTCCAATACTCGCGTGATGACTATTGTTATAGACAAATTCGACCAGAGGTAAATGATCATCCCAGTTGCCTTTAAAAGCCATGACGCACGCCCGAAGCATATCCTCCAATGTTTGAATTGTTCTTTCGCTCTGGCCATCGGTTTGAGGATGGTAGGCTGTACTCATTGTCAACTGCGTCCCCAAACAAGCTTGCAAACTCCTCCAAAATTTTGATGTGAATCGTGGATCTCTGTCTGATACTATTGATACTAGAACTCCGTGCCTTGAGATAATCTCTTTGACGTATAACTTTGCCAGCTGATCCAAAGTGAATCTGATTTTGATAGGCAAGAAATGCGCTGATTTCGTTAATTTGTCAACTATGACCCATATTGCGTCATAACCCTTCTGAGTAGTTGGAAGCCCTACCACGAAGTCCATCATGATATGCTCCCACTTCCATTCTGGTATCTCCAAGGGCTGTAACAAACCACTTGGTCGTTGATGCTCTGCTTTAACTCTTTGACAAGTTAAGTACTTGGCAACACACTCAACAACTTCCCTTTTCATATTTGGCCACCAAAAATGTTGGCGAAGATCCTGGTACATCTTTGTACTTCCCGGGTGTATCGAAAATCTTGAACTGTGAGCTTCGTTCAAAATCTCCTCTCTGATTGCCAATACTGACGGTACCCAGATTCTACCTTCAAATCTCAGCAACCCTTCAATATCAATTTTATATTTAAGCTCTTCTGCCTCAAGCACTCTTTTCCGTACCTTAACACATTCTTCATCCTGAAGTTGCGCTTCCTTCACCTTTTCCACCAAAGTTGGTTGGGTTTCCATTTGGAACAATTTTTCATTAGGCTCTGCCAGACCCTTCACCTCTAATTCCAATTTAGCCAATTCTGCTACAAGCTTCTCCTGAGCAGTTAATAAAAATAGTTTCTCCCGACCTTTTCTACTCAAAGCGTCGGCAACCACATTAGCCTTTCCCGGATGGTATAAAATTTCACAATCATAGTCTTTGATCAATTCTATCCATCTCCTCTGCCGCATATTCAAATCCTTCTGTGTGAAAATATACTTCAGACTTTTATGGTCTGTATATATTTCACACTTCTCCCCATAGAGATAGTGCCTCCAGATTTTCAAAGCAAACACCACGGCTGCTAACTCCAAATCATGGGTCGGATACCCTTTTTCATAGTCTTTTAGTTGGCGCGATGCATATGCAATAACCTTACCGTTTTGCATCAGCACACAACCAAGTCCTTTATGCGATGCATCGCTATATACCACGAAATTTCCTGTATCATCTGGCAAAGACAAAACAGGTGCCGAGCATAATCTCTTCTTTAATTCTTGGAAACTCTCTTCGCACTTCTCCGTCCAAACGAACTTCACTGATTTCCTTGTTAAATTTGTCAATGGAGTGGCGATCCTGGAGAAATCTTGAATAAAACGCCTGTAATAACCTGGCAAACCTAGGAAACTCCTCACTTCTGACGGTGTTTTCGGCTGATCCCAGTTCATCACAGCATCCACTTTAGCTGGATCTACTGAAATCCCGTCTTTATCGATAACATGCCCAAGGAATTGAACACGCTCCAACCAAAATTCGCACTTTGAAAATTTTGCATACAATTTCTCTTTCCTTAACACCTCCAATGTCACCCTCAAATGCTCCACGTGTTCTTCCTGAGTTTTGGAGTAGACCAAAATGTCGTCTATGAATACCACTACAAACTTATCCATAAATGGTTTAAACACTCTATTCATTAAATCCATAAACGCTGCAGGTGCGTTTGTTAAACCAAATGACATAACCAAAAACTCATAGTGACCATATCTAGTTCGAAATGCCGTCTTTGGTATGTCTTCCTTTCTCACCTTTAACTGATGGTACCCACTTCGTAGATCTATCTTTGAAAAATATCTTGCTCCCTTCAATTGATCAAACAGGTTATTGATCCTTGGCAACGGATACTTGTTTTTAATCGTGACTTTATTCAACTCTCTATAATTAATGCAAAGACGCATTGACCCGTCCTTCTTCTTGACAAATAACACCGGCGCTCCCCACGGCGAAACGCTTGGTTGAATATACTTTTTATCCAGCAACTCTTGTAGTTGCACCATCAACTCCTTCATTTCCACCGGAGCCATTCTATATGGGGCTTTTGATATAGGGGCTGTACCCGATGCTAAATCAATTACAAACTCAATTTCCCTATCTGGCGGTAATCCTGACAAATCATCAGGAAACACGTCTGTAAAATCCCTAACTACTGGTATCTCCTCCAGCTTTGCATCCACCTTTCGGGTATCGACTATGTAGGCTAGATATCCTACACATCCTTGTCTCAACATCTTTCTGGCCAGCATCATCATCAGACAACTCGTTTGTCTAGGCGACTTGCTGCCATAAAACACTACTTTTGACGGAGTCTTAAAATTTACACACTTCTTTTGACAGTCAATAACTGCCCCATGGTTGAACAACCAATCCATACCCAAAATAACGTCAAACTCCCCAAGACGAATTGGGATTAAGTTGACCGTCATCACATGACCCTTAATATCTATCTGACAGTTCTTGTGGACAAACTTAGCAGGAATCACTTCCCCATTCGCAATTTCTATATTCATGGGGTAATCTAATTCTTCCTGAGGTAACCCTAATCTTCTAGCAAAATCATCGGATATAAATGAACAAGTAGCACCCGAATCAAATAATACGTAAGCATTTATACTATTGACCGGAATGATACCTGACACCACATCCTTTGACTGCACAGCATCCTGCACCGTCATGTTGAATGTTCGAGCGGTAGGTCGATTGGGCTGTGTCGGTCCTGTGATAGTCAGATTGCCACCTCCGCTGTTTCCTTTTCCTGCACTAGCTCCACCTGTAGTTGCTTTCTTAGGGCAGTCTCGGGCAAAGTGATCCTTCGACCCGCAGTTAAAACATGCGCCCTTCTTCGGACTAGGACAATTCGGTGCGATATGACCCTCCTGTCCGCAGTTAAAGCATACTCTCTTACCCTTCAAGCAGACACCCATATGGCTCTTTCCGCAGTTACTGCATACCTCCACCTTTCTTTTCTGACTTCCCTGTTGATTGCCACCAGAGTTACTATCACTCCACTTTCTCTTTTGATTGCTGCCACCATGGCTAGCACCTGCTTTATTTTCATTTTCACTCTTCTTTTTCTTCTGCTCTTGATTGTATTTAGACAAAGCATCACTCCCTCCTTCAGCGATTATTGCCTTTTCTAACACCGCCGCAAATGAATTCAGTTGGAACATTGAAACTCGACTATACAGCCAGGGCTTCAGTCCCTGCTCAAACCTTCTAGCTTTTCGCTCATCCGTGTTGACCTGATATGGCGCAAACCTCGCCAACTCATTGAATTTTGCAGCATACTCAGGTACCGTCATGGTACCTTGCTTCAATTCCAGAAATTGCACCTCCATTTGATTTTGCGCGCTTGTCGGAAAGTAGGTCTCGAAAAACATCTCCTTAAATCGCTCCCACGGTATTATCCCTTGCCCACCTTGGGTTTTATTAGCTTGCCACCAGTAACTAGCTTCTGATTTCAGCATAAATGTCGCGAATGCAGTTTTCTGGTAACTAGTTCCTAATCGTTGGATTACTAAAAGGGGATTAGTGAATCCGGATAGATTAGTACATACTTTGTTTGCTCTTAGGAAGAGGATGATTGATCTCATAATCATTTGTGTGGATACACTAAAGTAAGTATGTAGGTGCTTATTGGAGAATAAGTTCATTTAACGTGATTCGCTAAAGGAATACATAATGGAGTTTTACTTGCATGTCAATAGGAATTCCTCTAGTGATAGTAGTACGAGTGATCATTGGACTTGAGATCATCATAGTATCTTGTGTATGATAAGTTATACTTTGACATGTCGCTTAAGACCTTTAGGGTATATCAAAGGGTATGATTGGGTATAATAAGTTGTACATGGAGATAGGTGAATGATCAACAGAGAATCTACCACATCTAGTAAAAGATGAGAATGTCCTATGCGATTCGATAAAATGACAACTCAGTAGTCCTTGGCCAAGGTAGAATGAAATTAGAAATGAGTTTCTAATTTGCATTATTTAGAGTTGTGCATTTAAAAATCGAAATGCATATAATTAAATAAAATAAGACTTGACAGTAATTCCACATCTTATATTTAATTGGGGCATTGTATAGTAGAAGGATTAAATTATACGGTAACTATTCACTGAAAGGTTCTTTTGTGATTAATGTTGAAATCTATATTATTTGGAAAGTCGTTGATTGCTAATGGGGCTTACCCTTATTGTAGAATAAATATTATTTATTTAAATGAATTAAATAGTTTAATTTATTTATTTAAATAATATTAAAATTGTTCTAATTGATTTATTCACAACCGGTTTAATATGAAGAAGCTAAAGGGTCACACCGCAAAAAAAAATATTTATTTAAGAAGTAAATGACATGATCGTAATAATAAGTTAAGTGTATTTAATTTAATCTGTAACAAATATGATTTTTATAATTAATTAAAATATTTATCAGGTTAAATAAATATTTTGGGGAGTTTATTTATTGAATTAAATAAATATTTGATGAAAATTATTATGAACAATTTATTTAGGTATGGTGATATCAATTAAATTGATGTTAAATAATTGTATAATTGATGCGTATTCCATTATGCTAGTGTTGTTAATTAAATAAATAAGTTGAAGGATTAATGATGTGTTAATTAAGTGTGACATTTGTGTATCTTACAATAGAGGAATATTAAAATAAATGGAATTGAACTGTAATTGAGTTTGCCAAACAAGGCATTGAGACCCTTTGTTTTATTTAACTGACAAACCATAGGATTTTGTAACTGATAAATTGAAAAGGCAAAACACGTTAAAAAGAGTATCAGCAGAGAAAGAGAGTGAGACAGAGAGAGTTTGAGAATTCTGTGAAAATTGAGAAGTGGCTTTGGAAGAACAAATAGGAAGGAAACTGTAATATTCCAAACCCTAATAAGATTTGTATATGTAAATTATATGATTATTAAATGAAATTTCTTGTTCCGACTTTGTGTTATGTGATTGTATATTTTATTAAAGAATTAGGTCAAATAAAAATATTTCGAAGCTGCTTAGTCGTGCTTACACGGACAAAATGATTTGTCGTGCTTCCGACGATTTCACTAAGAAGCGTCTCGACAAATTATTTTGGTAAGCTGATGTGTCGTGCTTGAAAATGACAAAGTGATTTATCGTACTTCGGAGTTAATATAATATTATATTAATTGATAAAAATTTAAATAAGTTAACTAGGGTTAAAAAAAATGATAAATTGAATTATAAGACCCTAATCAGAAAATTCTAATTGATAAAAGTTGTCCGAATTGACGAATCAAAACCCTAATTGTTACACAAGAATCTTAATTAATATAAATATATTCTAAATAATGAATCATAATAGTCATTAGGAATCATTGAACTTAGATTAAGACCCTAATTGAAAGATTTAAACCTAATTCATGAATTAGGAAACCCTAACCCTAATTATGAAACCCTAATTCTAATTATGTTATCGAAACTTTAAATTATGAAATGTTTGTTAGGTTTTTATAACGCGAACATGCAATCAAATTACATAAATAAAGCGGAAGCGCGATAAAATCAAATTTTAAAATTTTATACAAACCATCACCATGATATTTCTTTATGCACAATTATTAATTAAACGAAAGAGATGGAGAATAAGAATTATACCCTTGTAGAATTCTAGCTTCCTCAGGTACAAGTTCAACTCCAATTCCTTTGCGTTCTTCTTAAACTCCACCAATTAAATTCCTTCATTTGATCAACGTTAGCCACCCAAGTGTTTGGCCTCTAAAGGTGATCTACCAAGGAATAATACTTGTTCAAGAAGATGGGTGTTAGCAAAACCCTAGTTTCTATCTCTATAGAAATTGTAAGTACTCTCCACAATTCTTATGCAAAAGTGTGTAAACCTAATCTATGATAAGACTTCTCTTATTTATAGATGTAGGAAAACCCTCTCCTAAACTATTTAGGATTATGGTTTCTATTCTAATTAAACTCCTTTAACTAAATTAAACTCCTAATCTAATTAGGAATTCATGAGAGAGTACTTCTATTAATTAATTCTCAATCCCTATTAGGAATTAAATAATAGTAATAGTAATAATAATAATAAGACTCTTCTTATTAATTTGTATTTAATATTTTTAAGATATTAAATAATAAATATTAAGCTATTTAATTTATTCTATCTCCATAGATTAAATTAAATACACTTAACTTATTATTACAATAATTCCATTTACTTCTTAAACAAATATTTTTCTTTTGCGGTGTGACCCTTTAGGTTCTCCATATTAAACTGGTTGTGAATAGATCAATTAGAACAATTCTAATCTTATTTAAATAAATAAATTAAACTATTTAATTCATTTAATTAAATAATATTTATTCTACAATAAGGGTAAGCCCCCTTAGCGATCAACGACTTTCCAGATAATATAGATTTCAACATTAATCACAAAAGAACCTTTTAGTGCATAGTTACCGTACAATTCAATCCTTCTACCATACAATGTCCCAATTAAATATAAGACATGGAATTACTGTCAAGTCTTACTTTATTTAATTATATGTATTTCGATTTCCAAATGTACAACTCTAAATAATGCAAATTAGAAACTCCTTTTTAATTTCATTCTGCCTTGGCCAAGGACTACTGATAAACTCCACGGCACGCTTGCGTGAGGTGGTCGTCGCCCGGATCGTTTCCAGCAAGTTATATGGTGGAACTCTTTCGAATCCTTAATCCCTCGCCTGAATATAGACGATAAACCTTGGAATAGTCGATCAAGCAATTTTGAACGCGTGATGGATGAAACACCAACAACACTTTGACCCTCGTTTAGATGGAAAACGATAATCTCCGTATGATTGTATGATGCGATAGAATAACGCCACACACAACTATGGTTTGTTGTATGATAAGTTAAATATGAATCTCAAAGAAAACTAAGAAATTAATCTAGGAATTCTTAAAGAACCAAAAGATGAGAAGAATCTCACAATAATTTCATTAATCAAAAAGTGTGTATATCTATTACATCAGCCATGTATTCTATTTATACTAATAGAATAAAACCCTAAAAAACCCTAAATCCTAAAAGGAATAGAAATCCAATTGGAAATCAAATCCTACCTAACTAATTAATATGGAAATCAAATCATATCTAATAAATATCCTAATTACATTAGAAATCTAAAAGATATGTAAATCCCTAAAATAAAAGAAAGAAATCTGCCAAAAATCGCGTGCCTCAAAAAACGTGTCAGACAAAGTCGGTTATTCTCGCCGGGGTGAGAATGGCCAGAGAGGTCTTCGCCGGGGCGGCATCAGTTTGGGCCGGGGCGAAAATATCCAGAGGAGTTCTCGCCGGGGCGAGAACAATAAGCCTGCGATTCTCGCCGGGGCGAGAACCCTGAATCCCAACTTCTGAGTTTGTTTTTCGTGCAATCCAACCTCGTGTTGTCCCATGATATAACATAACCTCTTCAACTTTCTTGGACATCCATAACATCGTAAGAACGCTAATCCTTGCACTAATTGACACATATCTTCATTAATGATTAGACGATACCAACGAACATGATGAACACTATTTCGAACGCTTGACTTGCGTTGATTTGGTCTCACTACATAGATCGTATCTAGCAATCCCAAATCACATGAATGACCCTCTCCTCGATGTTCATATGAATTGAGCTTCGATGTAAGCATCCTTGAGTAGATTCTAGCCCAATTTCTTGAATTCGTTTGTTGAACCCTCGAAGCTTGAGTAGAGCCGATGACGCTTGATGCGAGCCTGGTCAGGATTGTATCAACTACTGAGTTGTCATTTATCGAATCATATAGGACATTCACATCTTTTACTAGATGAGGTAGATTCTTTGTTGATCATTCACCTATCTCCATGTATAACTTATTATACCCAATCATACCCTTTGATATACCCTAAAGGTCTTAAGGGACATGTCAAAGTATAACTTATCATACACAAGATACTATGATGATCTCAAGTCCAATCCAATTGGTAGAAAGTTAAAAATATCTCTAGGAGGAAAGATATTGATGGTCAAAACCCATTGAGAAACCATGCAAACTGATTTCTGGGTAACCCATAAATCGTTTGAAGGTCCTGACAGAGTTCTGACAAGCTTTGACCAGCCTAGATCTTGCTCATGTGATGTTGTTTATGTTATTTTAGGGCATGTCGTTGTTCCTTGCCATGTATACTATAATCACAACCTAATAAAACACCAAAACAGTACACCAAATGAAAATTAAATTAACTTAAAAGTCCTAGTTGGACCATGACCGACGGGTTTCTGGGTTACCCAGAAACCTCAAGAACAGTTAGATAGGTTAGTTTGACCATGATTTATCTAGCATCATATGATGTTGTATAATCCAAACTAATACATGTCGGTATATACTGCCATATGTACTACACCAACAAACAAAAATCAAACTCAAACAATTAACCAACTGGAAATAATTTAAAGTCAAAAGTCCCAACTTGACCATGACCAACTGTTCTTCAATGAAGAACACTTTTAGCGACAGACAACCGTCGCTATAGCCCTTAGACGATACCCTCCTTCCGGATTTCTCAAGAACACTATAGGCGACAGTGTCCGTCGCTAAAGCCGTTTAGCGACGAAAACAAATAAAAATTAAATAAATAAATATAAATAATTAATAAATTATAAATAAATATTTTAAATATAATTCATAATAATTAATAATTAAATATTAAAATTCATTTTTTATTATATTGAATAATTTTTAATATTCTGACTTAAATTTTAATAATTATTTAATTTAAATTAAATAATAATAATAATAAATTATTTAATAATTATATTAAATAAATGATTTTAAAAAGATATTTAAATTATTTTAAATGAGATTTAAATTATTTTAAATGATAATTAAATCATTTAAATTTTTTACTAACTTTCTAAAATTATTATAAATGATAAATTAATTATTTTAAATAATATACTAAATATTTAAAAATATTATAAATGATAATTTAATCATTTAAATATTAAACTATGTTTTAAAAATTATTACAAATAATAATTATATCATTTAAATAATAAAATAAATTCTAAAAATATTATTAATGATAAAATAAATCATTTTAAATAATATTCTATCTTTCTAAAAATATTATAAATGATAAATAAATCATTTAAATAATATTTTAAATATCTAAAATTATTCTAAATGATAAATAAATCATTTAAATAACATATTAATGTTTTAAAAATATTATAAATGATAATTAAATTATTTAAAAATATTTCTAAGCTTATAAAAATTATTTAAAAATAATATTAAGCTTCTAAAAATATTATAATCGATAATTAAATTATCTAGATTAATATTTAAGCTTCCAAATAAAGTTTTATTGATAAATCTATGTGTTTAGCTGTCTAATGACGCGACTAAGATACGAAATCGACGTCGAACCTTCATGAAACTTATCTAGTTCAACTTGTTTCATGTTATTATAAGTTCTAACGCTTACTATTGGTATACATAGACTACGTACGCTGATAGACCGTGTTAACATTAGTTAAAAGATCTACACTAAGGCAAGTTTTCTAACCTTGTTACATTTAAGCAAGTATATTACATCTTGCTATCAATTGTTGTAAAGTTATTGCTTGTTGTTCAGCATAACTTAAGAAATAAATTATTATTCATATATTGCTTGTTAGAGCTTAAATTGTTTTGATAAGACATCTTATACTGAGAAATGAAACACCTTAATGTAAGGTTGTAAATGTTGATTATATATTGACATAAATTGTAGGATGATATGCATACTCCTAGGATATTCGATAGGCTGATCCCCTTCGAGATATCCGAATCAAGCTTTTCTAAGTCATTAAAGACTGATAGAACTGATTGAAACACATGGTTCATGTACTGAACCCTGAGTTATATATCTTTGACATCTTTCAACTCAAACACATTGTGTTTACGTTTTCAAATAAACTTGCTAAGCATTTGTAGCTCATTCTTGCATATACTTTCTTTTGCAGTATTAAATGATAATTCCGACACTTCAGGGACAGACAAGAAAAAAGGCCATGTTAATTAGTTTTACTGTACTGTTTTGAATGTTTTCAAGTCTTATAAGACTTTTGTTGTAATAAAGACATAGTACCGAGAATGTTATAACCAAACTTAAGCTTATTAAATATATATCATCTTTTGTTACATCTCTTGCGTTGTATTTACATTCTTAGTTAAGTTAGAAAGTAACATTTGATCTAGTACAGTATCCCTATGAACTATACATCTGAATGAGGATATTTAAATGATACTGGGAATTCTGTAAGCACTGAGGTTACACTTAATGAGCGCCGGTAAGGTGCCACCTTTACCGGAATGTGCCCCTCAGTTTCAAGAATAATCTTATCGTTAATACTGTGAATGTCAGATAGATAGGGAATATCAATATGAAAGAGATATTCATAAGATATGAATCTATACATCCAAGTGAGGGTATCCAAACACAGTTAACGTTCTGGTTAGAACTATTATCTGTTATGGGATACTGTGAACCTTGGATAGATAGAAGTCATATATTATGAAATGTTTATAGGTAAATAATTTCATGTGAGCACCAAATTCGCGGAGTGTAGAGAATTTGGGGGCGTCACAAAAACCCTATCCATCATCTAGCTTGGTTTAAAGAAGAATCAAAGGTAAGTAATTTAGCTTTGAGTTTTATTCTTCTTTTTCTTGAGGTTTCTTTAAAAAGTAAATTTTGGTGGATGAATGATGAGGATGTTGTGTGTATATGTTTATAAGCATGCATAATCTGTGATATATCATTTATAATGATTTTAGAGTTGTCAAATTCATGTTTATGTGTAAAATAAGAGAAAAACTAGACGTTTGGTTTATTGTTATTATATGGTGTATTTAGAGGCTAAAATTGGATATGAATCCATGTTTTAAGTCTTAAATTGGTGGTTGATTGCTATCCTCTTTGAAAAATGAAAAAAATATGCAATTTGAATGGATTAATTTGGTTGTAAAACGAGTTCATAGTGATTGATTTCACTAAGCATGTCAAAATATTTAAAAAGAGCATGAACTTAGGTTTTAATTCTTTTAACTGGCTATTTAGGTGAGTTTTGATGTTAGAATCATGTTATACATGCTTGGTTTTGATTCTATAAAGTTTAAAACATATGGGTTTGGTTAATTTGTCATTTGGGTGATGAAGTTGTCGACGCCGGGAAGAATCGCTCCTTTGGTGATTATTACCCTTTCTAATTTTTGCCTTTTTATTAGATGATTTTTTGGAAAAGGTCGACATGAATGTCGACGGGGTTTTGAAAGATCATTTTTTATGATGAACCATTTAACCAGAGTCGCCAGTTGGTATATTTGAAATGGATGTACCAACTCATCCGAGTTTCGTTTTTTGTAAATCGCTGGCTCATATGTGACTCCGAATTAATTGGTCTGCAACCCGAGATTCATAGAGTTCGGGGGCTTGCTTAAGCGAGGGGAAGGTGTTAGGCACCCCCCGACTTCCGTGAATCACGGTTACCGCAATCTTGATGCTTTTCCTATCCTTTTAATTCTTAAAATGTGTATGTGTGCGCGCGTGTGTGTGTGCCTATGGGAATGTTGTGATGAGTTCGTATGAAAGAATCATTTGGGGTTTTTATGGAAAGTCGTGTTTGGAGAATGCTTTAGAATGACCTCCGATTTATACGAGAAAGCTTTATTTATTGTGAGAAAGGTTTGATTTTAATTGTCAAAAGTCATGGGATTTTTCATTAGGTGTCGTTTTGGCAAAATAAGAGTTTTTAAACCTTCGTCAAAATAGGAATCGAGACCTGTACGTTGCTCTCATAATTAAAATGACGGCAATTTCTAGGATCTCTTTAACCCTATGCACGTTGGTTTAATAAAACGTCATTTATTCTATAAAACCATTTTTTGATATTTGAAAACGATTTTCTTTAACCTTCTCGTTAAATAGGAATCGACATTCATTAGCACTTCCAATTTCTTATCCTCGTGATGCTAATAACCTAATTTGATTGATTTTATGAAAATCTTTATCGTTTTAGCTTTGAAACCAATTTTGTGTGTCCTGAATCAAATCAAGCATTAAAATGCGTTGGGGCTATTCATGGGCATGTAAGCCATCAAAATAACCCCAAACGCCCACAAGCACCTATTTCACTATTTCGGGGCCTTAAACCCGATTTTTAACTTGGTATCGTTTTAAGGCCCGACGATTACATGTTTACAATCAAGGATAATCGATCCTATTACATACACCAAAATTGTCCATCATCGGATTTGGACCACGGGGTCGCGTTCCTAGGCTCACATCCACAATTTCTACACACCCACGAAATGGATATTACAACAATTAAACAAGCTAAAAAATCACCAAATGGATATCATCGAGCCAATAGGAAGAATTTTGTTATGTTGGAACCCTCACTAATAATCCCTAATCCGTGTATTCTCAATAATATACAAAAAACTACATTTAATGCAACCCAAATGACCAAAAGCTTAACAAAATGATATAACAAAAATGCTATAAAAGAGGGCTTTTTCACCTTACAAATGACACCACGATGCGTATAAACTCGTATATTAATTAGAGTAGAAAATATATGTGATACAATCTCACACTGGCTAAGGGCAGCCGGAGATTGATCTGCGGCTGGCCTTGGTTTCCCCGCGCCCGCCGCGCACTTCAGCCGCCCGTCGCGCACTTCAATTATTTTAATCATTGGCTGTAGATCAATCCGCGGCTGGGTGGGCTGATTTTCTCGATTCTCAGGCCGCACCTCGATTCTCGTATCGTACCGTTGGTTTCCGCTGAAAGGCTTTATTTTGCAGTCCAGGAACCGTTGAGAAATGTGGCGTAGTGACCATTAGTCAACTCCCAATATCCGCTCGTTGTCGTGTCGGCTTTGAACTCGTCTCGTTGTGGCGGCTTTGAGTGTTTGCACTTACGCCCACCCTTCGTTCTCGTAGGCCGGTTCAATTGACAATTTTGCCCTCCTGTCACGGTTAGCATAAGGAACGCAAAATTTGGGTGTCTACAGCTGTCCCTCTTTATCATGTTTATGAAATGTTAAATGAAATGAACATGATAAAGAAATAGACACCCGATGCATGAATGACAGTGCACAAGAATGACAATACATACATGATGCAACACATACAGCTTATGATGCAACGCAAGATGTAAGGCATGCAAAACATTCGTAAAGGTGTCAATGCATCAATCACTGACCGCATTGTTAGTCGACGGGTTTCGTCTTCTAATTGATCGTCTCATCTGCGCCGGGTCTCGTATCCGGTCGCTAGTCTCGTGATCACCGGGTCTCGTATCCGGTTGATCATCTCGTCTGTGCCAGGTCTCGTATCCGGTTGCTCACCTCGTGATTGCCGGGTCTCGTATCCGGTTGATTGTCTCGTCTGCGCCGGGTCTCGTATCCGGTTGATCGTCTCGTCTGCGCCGGGTCTCGTATCCGGTCGCTCGTCTCGTAATCACCGGGTCTCGTATCCGGTTGATTGTCCTGTGAGTGCCGGGTCTCGTATCCGGTCGCTCGTCATGTAATTACCGGGTCTCGTATCCGGTTGATTGTCCTGTGAGTGTCGGGTCTCGTATCCGGTCGCTTATCTCGTAATCACCGGGTCTCGTATCCGGATGATTGTCTCGTCTGCGCCAGGTCATGTATCCGGTCACCTATCTCGTAATCGCCGGGTCTCGTATCCGGTCGATCGCCTTGTCGGGGCCGGGTCTCGTATCCGGTCACCCATCTCGTGATCACCGGGTCTCGTATCCGAATGATCGTCTCGTCGGGGCCGGGTCTCGTATCCGGTCACCCATCTCGTAATCACCGGGTCTCGTATCCGGTTGATTGTCTTGTCGGGGCCGGGTCTCGTATCCGGTCACCCATCTTGTAATCGCCGGGTCTCGTATCCGGTCGATCGTCTTGTCGGGGCCGGGTCTCGTATCCGATCACCCATCTCGTAATCACCGGGTCTCGTATCCGGTTGATTGTCTTATCGGGGCCAGGTCTCGTATCCGGTCACCCATCTCGTAATCGCCGGGTCTCGTATCCGGTCGATCGTCTTGTCGGGGCCGGGTCTCGTATCCGGTCACCCATCTCATAATCGCCGGGTCTCGTATCTGGTCGATCGTCTTGTCGGGGCCGGGTCTCGTATCCGGTCACCCATCTCGTAATCACCTTATTCCATCGCATTGTCATCAAAGGAAGTTATTCTCCTGACTAGCTTGAAAGGCATCTTTGGGGTTCGTCCTCGTACATCGTTCTTGGCAGCCATCGCTTTTGACTCTGATAGGCTAGGACCTTGACACCTAACCTGCATGGATCACGTACAGAATTATCATCTATTCAATGCATGTGACACAACATTTAAAATGTAAATTTGATGAAAAATGACCCCTGTACAGTCTTTTGATACTGTTCTACAGATGTCATCATTTGTCGGGGTTTGCTTGGATCTCAGCCCTTCCCAGGGATCGCTCACTTTTTTGGATATTGGCCCTTCCCAGTCACGCATCCGGAGATTGCCTCGTCGGGGCCGGGTCTCGTATCCGAAGATTGCCTCGTCGGGGCCGGGTCTCGTATCCAGTCACGCATCTCGTATCACCGGGTCTCGTTGCCGGTTGATTGTCTCGACGGGGCCGGGTCTCGTATCCGGTCACCCATCTCGTAATCGCCGGGTCTCGTATCCGGTCGATCGTCTTGTCGGGCTTTTGATACTGTTCTACATATGTCATCATTTGTCGGGGTTTGCTTGGATCTCAGCCCTTCCCAGGGATCGCTCACTTTTTTGGATATTGGCCCTTCCCAGTCACGCATCCGGAGATTGCCTCGTCGGGGCCGGGTCTCGTATCCGAAGATTGCCTCGTCGGGGCCGGGTCTCGTATCCAGTCACGCATCTCGTATCACCGGGTCTCGTTGCCGGTTGATTGTCTCGACGGGGCCGGGTCTCGTATCCGGTCACCCATCTCGTAATCGCCGGGTCTCGTATCCGGTCGATCGTCTTGTCGGGGCCGGGTCTCGTATCCGGTCACCCATCTCGTAATCGCCGGGTCTCGTATCCGGTCGATCGTCTTGTCGGGGCCGGGTCTCGTATCCGGTCACCCATCTCGTGATCACCGGGTCTCGTATCTGGATGATCGTCTCGTCGGGGCCGGGTCTCGTATCCGGTCACCCATCTCGTGATCGCCGGGTCTCGTATCCGGTCGATCGTCTTGTCGGGGCCGGGTCTCGTATTCGGTCACCCATCTCGTAATCACCGGGTCTCGTATCCGGTTGATTGTCTTGTCGGGGCCGGGTCTCGTATCCAGTCACCCATCTCGTAATCGCCGGGTCTCGTATCCGGTCACCAATCTCGTAATCGCCGGGTCTCGTATCCAGTCGATCGTCTTGTCAGGGCCGGGTCTCGTATCCGGTCACCCATCTCGTAATCACCGGTTCTCGTATCCGGATGATTGCCTTGTCGGGGCCGGGTCTCGTATCCGGTCACCCATCTCGTAATCACCGGGTCTCGTTGCCGGTTGATCGTCTTGTCGGGGCCGGGTCTCGTATCCGGTCACCCATCTCGTAATCACCTTATTCCATCGCATTGTCATCAAAGGAAGTTATTCTCCTGACTAGCTTGAAAGGCATCCTTGGAGTTCGTCCTCGTACATCGTTCTTGGCAGCCATCGCTTTTGACTCTGATAGGCTAGGACCTTGACACCTAACCTGCATGGATCACGTACATAATTATCATCTATTCAATGCATGTGACACAACATTTAAAATATAAATTTGATGAAAAATGACCCCTGTACAGTCTTTTGATCCTGTTCTATAGATGTCATCATTTGTCGGGGTTTGCTTGGATCTCAGCCCTTCCCAGGGATCGCTCACTTTTTTGGATATTGGCCCTTCCCAGGGGTTGTTCACCACCTTGTTGTGGTTCGTTTGGATGCCTTCCCAGGTTCTCACACCACCTTATTGTGATTTGCTTGGATGCCTGCCCAGGTTCACTCACTACCTTGTTGTGATTTGCTTGGATGCCTTCCCAGGGTGCTCACCACCCTGTTGTGGTTTGCTTGGATGCCTTCCCAGGGTGCTCACCACCTTGTTGTGGTTTGCTTGGATGCCTTCCCTGGGTGCTCACCACCTTGTTGTGGTTTGCTTGGATGCCTTCCCAGGGTGCTCACCACCTTGTTGTGGTTTGCTTGGATGCCTTCCCAGGGTGCTCACCACCTTGTTGTGGTTTGCTTGGATGCCTTCCCAGGTCCACTTCTTGTTTGGATACCAGCCCTTCCCAGGGGTCATTGATTGCTTGGATACCAGCCCTTCCCAGGGTCATTGATTTGATTTGAGTGATTTCTTGAAGTGGGATGTGTGATCGGCTTCTATCCTGGATCTCCCATCAACATCGTCCACGTACCATGCCGCAAAAACTATCACTGTCTGATCATTTGTGAGGTTGAAAGTGACGTGCTTGTACTTTCCCCTGAAGATTTTCATTTTGATCGTACATGTATGCATGCAAAAGATGTTATGCATGATCTGGCAGATATGTTATGGACAGATGCATGTGCACAACATATGTTTAGATAGAAATGACCCATGTTCAGTCAAATGATACGATTCGACAGTCGTCGTTGTTTGCCAACATTTGATTGGATCACGCCTCGTCGTGAAGTGTAGTTTCTAGACTTCAACATTGGTTTGGTACTCTGCCTGTTCTTGGTTGTTTTCATTTCATCGAGTTGAGGCAGTCTGTTTCGCTCTCTGTGATGATCGACAACTATGTTGGGCTCCTTGGCCTTTTGATCATTTCTGCTGGCCGATATACTGTTGTCCCGCATTATATCATCCTTGTATATGCTCATGCACGTGGATCACTTGGATGTCGAGGCAGTGATAGTCAGGATTGGGGAGAGGCCCAATGCCTAGAAGTTCTGTGCAGCCTCAGCTTCCTTCCATTTCACGATTCTTAACTGCCCCTGCCTTGGCGCGTGTTGTTACCAAGAATTTCTATCAAAAACTCGCGATGTTGACCGTGCTGAGTTATCCACAGCTCTGCAAGATCCTGCATATCAGACGACTAACAAATGCCAAAACTTGAAGGCTTGGGCCGTTGGCGTTAGTTCAACACGAAGATATTATAATCTCGACAAAAGAGTAAATGCAGTTAAAGCACACGAAATTGAATATCTGTTAATCGCACAATCTAGTGAGTTGTGAACCGTGAATGTACTAGATTGGAAGTTATTTTCAATCCCTCGTGAGTTGATGATTTTCTATTTAACGAGTTATGAAATCGTAAGAACACCTTCAAGCATTCATTGTCATTGTACGTGAGTAAGGTCGAATTCAAAAGAACTACCTTCCCTTGTCAAAGGTATTCTGTCTCCATTCTCGACAACGTTCTTAGCAGGATTGACGTCATATGACAAATGCACTATGCGATGCAGCATTCAGTAGGGGTTTCTCTTCCATGACTTCTTGTTTAAGGCCGAGAGTTTTTTGTATTATCTTTTCTCTTTATTAGCCCACTTCACTTGTCTCGTTTTCTTAGGCTATTCAAAGTTACCCATTTAATGAGTTTTGGACCAATGACTCCCAAACCAGACGGTTTTGGGGCATTAGGTATACAGACACCCCTTCAGGTTTATTTACTCGAGTAACAAAGGCCACGGTTCGAGACAAGCTGGCGGTCTGCACCATTCATTCTTTGCTTGACCTTGCGCAAGATTCGTTTTCTTAGGCTTGAGTTACCCATGTAGCGAGTGTTAGGCCGGTGACTCCCAAACCAGACGGCTTTAGGGCACCAGATGCAGAGACACCCCTTAGGCTTAATTACTCGAGTAGCCCATGCCACGATTCGAATCTGCTCGGGCCTCCTCTACTGTAATGCTCATTTTCTTAGGCTCTGAGTTACCCATGTAATGAGTGTTGGGCCAGCGACTCCCAAACCAGATGGCTTTAGGGCACCAGGTGTAGAGACACCCCTCGGGCTTAATTACTCGAATAACCCAGGCCACGATTCGAGACATTAGCTTGATAATCATTTACCGTTTGACTTCTTGATATTAGCTCGATAATTATTGACTGTCTGACTACATGTTAATTGCCATCAACGCCATCATAGTTTTATACCCCATAACTGAAAGTTCGTGCAAATGCAAAGTGAAGACTGGCACATGAGGTCGATCCTGTCGCAAACGTTGCTTTGAATTAAGGCTTTGTACCCGATCAAAAGGTTGAATAGCTTTCTTCGTCTAATCATACTCACGATCGTGCTCCACGGTTGCTTGTCAGAATTAATCCGATTCCTATCAAGTCAAATGAAATCCCCTCTCTTTCACGCGGGTCATCGTATCCCGGGGAAACTATGCTTGACAAATGCCAGATGATCGTATCGTTGATTACTGAATTGACATGAGGTAGTATTTGATGATGATGGTGCATGTTGATAGAATTGTTGCATGGGTGCCAATTTGCACGTCATCATTTCCTGGATAGTTGATAAATGCCCCAGTGTTAAGTTGCTTTCCTTGTGATCTCCCTTGTACTGGTTGCATCGGTATCTCGCTGGGCTGACAAAAGATCCGGTCCTTTGACTTGTTGAAAGGTTTGGGGGATTTTTTGAATTTTGAGAGAGATTTTTTTTTTAGCTCACAGAGTTGTTTCACAGAGTCAGAATTAACGGGCTGGGGAACGCCTTCCCGTCCATTTCTTGTAAGATGAGGGCTCCCCCAGAGAGGACTTTTTTATCGTGACGACTCCTTTCAATTTAGAGTGAAATTCCCCTTAGCTTTATCTTGGCAGGGCGCGATCCTTTTGAGGACTAAATCGTTTACCTTTGAATTTCTGGGATCGTACCCCTTTGTTGTATGCCCGGGAGATGCGTAAGGGGTTGCCCCTGCAAATGTGCGAACTGTGGTTCGATAGGCAAACAGGGTGAGCGACAATAAATCCGGCCATCCCCGATGATTGGCAGACATTCTTCCCATGATCGTATTTGTGTTTTATTTGCAGCCCCCACTGCCCCATTCATCTTGGGCCGGTAAATGACTGAATCAAAATGTTTGATCTTGAATTTGTCGTATATCTCCTCCTTGAGGGCATCGTTCAGATTTCTATAGTCGATGCGGCCCCTCACTTCTCCTCCAGGCCGTGGTACTGGGATTCTGTCGGAAAGCCATTCAGGGTAAATAGACACCGTGATGATTCCTGCTTTAAACCGCTTGATAATCTTGTCCTTTACTTTCAACCTCCATTCAGGCTTCAACGTTCTCAACTTTTGCTTGACTGGTCGGAAACCCTCCTTGATGGGCAGTCGATGTCCTACAACGTCTGTGGACAATCCACTCACGTCGCCACGGGACCAAGCGAACATATCTCCATACAGGCTCAACAACTCGGCTATTTTTTTTTTAGGTTCTCTAAACTTATCCTGCAAAACAAGGTCAGTGTTTGATGACAGGATAGTATTTAGAAGTTTTAGAAAACCTTGGTACGTGGTATGGATTGCCTTCCTGCAAAACCATGTCAGTATTCTCTTTATATGTGCAGGTGATGTAATCACATGATACATGACATATTTATTATGATGATGACGGTATGACAGTTGTATGCCATTTATTTATTTGACTGAACGATAAAAGGGCATGAAGAAGCTTCCCTTTCGTTAGGTTTATCAAAGGCTGACCTACCCTAGGGTTACTCTCGCGGGCTTTTCGGCATGAAGGTCCCCAAATCTTCGCAATCTACTCGTCTGAATCCTTTCGATTGGAGCGGATCTGGGTGGTGCGTTTCCTGAGCCATCTCCGGGGAGCAGCCCCTTCGAGTCCAGTAATAAGTAACCGACGGGTTCGCCTCAAGAGGAGGTACACTCTCAACATACATTCACATTCATCGTCCTCACCGTATGCATATGATTACTTTGAAGTAAAGCAATTCCATTCAATCACTCATTTATTGGACAAAAACACATATTCACACAACAATAAGTAAAACAGGTCAAAATGTCGCACGCACATACATATTCATAAATTTTAAAGGATAGGACAATATCAAGATTTGAACGTGGCTTAAGCCCTCTAATGTCCCCAGCAGGGTCGCCAGCTGTCGACGCCGGGAAGAATCGCTCCTTTGGTGATTATTACCCTTTCCAATTTTTGCCTTTTTATTAGATGATTTTTTGGAAAAGGTCGGCATGAATGTCGACGGGGTTTTGAAAGATCGTTTTTTATGATGAGCCATTTAACCAGAGTCGCCAGTTGGTATATTTGAAATGGATGTACCAACTCATCCGAGTTTCGTTTTTTGTAAATCGCTGGCTCATATGTGACTCCGAATTAATTGGTCTACAACCCGAGATTCATAGAGTTCGGGGGCTTGCTTAAGCGAGGGGAAGGTGTTAGGCACCCCCCGACTTCCGTGAATCACGGTTACCGCAATCTTGATGCTTTTCCTATCCTTTTAATTCTTAAAATGTGTATGTGTGTGTGTGTGTGTGCCTATGGGAATGTTGTGATGAGTTCGTATGAAAGAATCATTTGGGGTTTTTTATGGAAAGTCGTGTTTGGAGAATGCTTTAGAATGTCCTCCGATTTATACGAGAAAGCTTTATTTATTGTGAGAAAGGTTTGATTTTAATTATCAAAAGTCATGGGATTTTTCATTAGGTGTCGTTTTGGCAAAACAAGAGTTTTTAAACCTTCGTCAAAATAGGAATCGAGACCTGTACGGTGCTCTCATAATTAAAATGACGGCAATTTCTAGGATCTCTTTAACCCTATGCACGTTGGTTTAATAAAACGTCATTTATTCTATAAAACCATTTTTTGATATTTGAAAACGATTTTCTTTAACCTTCTCGTTAAATAGGAATCGACATTCATTAGCACTTCCAATTTCTTATCCTCGTGATGCTAATAACCTAATTTGATTGATTTTATGAAAATCTTTATCGTTTTAGCTTTGAAACCAATTTTGTGTGTCCTGAATCAAATCAAGCATTAAAATGCGTTGGGGCTATTCATGGGCATGTAAGCCATCAAAATAACCCCAAACGCCCACAATCACCTATTTCACTATTTCGGGGCCTTAAACCCGATTTTTAACTTGGTATCGTTTTAAGGCCCGACGATTACATGTTTACAATCAAGGATAATCGATCCTATTACATACACCAAAATTGTCCATCATCGGATTTGGACCACGGGGTCGCGTTCCTAGGCTCACATCCACAATTTCTACACACCCACGAAATGGATATTACAACAATTAAACAAGCTAAAAAATCACCAAATGGATATCATCGGGCCAATAGGAAGAATTTTGTTCCGTTGAAACCCTCACTAATAATCCCTAATCCGTGTATTCTCAATAATATACAAAAAAACTACATTTAATGCAACCCAAATGACCAAAAGCTTAACAAAATGATATAACAAAAATGCTATAAAAGAGGGCTTTTTCACCTTGCAAATGACACCACGATGCGTATAAACTCGTATATTAATTAGAGTAGAAAATATATGTGATACAATCTCACAAGAGATATAATTCCTCACTATTTTCTCTCTTTTCTCTCCTTTTTCGCTGCTGTTTTGCTGCTGTTCTTCCTCTTTTCTTTTTCTTCTTTCGCTTCTGCTTAGCCTCCTGTATCCGAATGAAGGAATGAGCTGAAATTTCCCCGCGCCCGCCGCGCACTTCAATTATTTTAATCATTGGCCGCAGATCAATCCGCGGCTGGGTGGGCTGATTTTCTCGATTTTCAGGTCGCACCTCGATTCTCGTATCGTACCGTTGGTTTCTGCTGAAAGGCTTGTATTTTGCAGTCCGGGAACCGTTGGGAAATGTGCCACATCACCCAGGTAAGCGTAGTGACCATTAGTCAACTCCCGATATCCGCTCGTTGTCGTGTCGGCTTTGAGTGTTTGCACTTACGCCCACCCTTCGTTCTCGTAGGCCGGTTCAATTGCCGATTTTGCCCTCCTGTCACGGTTAGCATAGGGAACGCAAAATTTGGGTGTCTACAGAAGTTGGCTGTTTTTGGCCTTGTAACTGCGCTGCTCACGAACTGCTGTAATATTCTGAACCCTGATGAGATCTGTATATGTAAATTATGTGTTTAATAAATGAAATTTCATGTTCTGACTTTGTATTATGTGATTGTGTATTTTATTAAACAATTAGGTCAAATAAAATTTTTTCGCCAAACAGCTGTGTCGTGCTTCATCGGACAAAATGATTTGTCGTGCTTCCGGCGAATTCACCGAGAAGCGTCTCGGCAAATTATTTTTGTAAGCTGCTGTGTCGTGCTTGGAAATGACGAAGTGCTTTGTCGTGCTTCGACATTAATATAATATTATATTAACTGATAAAAATTTAAAATAAGTTAAATAGGGTTTAAAATGATAAGCGGAATCAGAAACTCTAATTTCAAAACCCTAATTGGTAAAATTTATCCGAATTGTCTAATCGAAACCCTAATTATTGTATAAGAATCTTAATTGATATAATTAGATTCTAAATAATGAATCATAATATTAATTATGAATTATGAAGATTAAACTAAACCCTAAACGAAAGATTAAAACCCTAATTGTAGAATTAGAAATCCTAAACCCTAATTATGAAACCCTAATTCTAATTAGGTTATCTAAAACCTAAATTATGAATTGATAAACCTTAATTATGATATATGACCCTAATTAGGGTATTACTAAACTTAAATTAACATTATAAACATAATTAACAAAAATCTAATTTTAATTAGTAAGTAAATAAATGAAAAATCAAATTTAAACCAATGAAAATTGAGCTAGGAGTGTGCAAGCTTGTGCTCAACACACTCCAGCACAAGTAGGTTAATAAGATCAGATGGAGAGCAGCACAAGTCCCAAGCCTAGATATTTTTGGAGGCAAAAATTTGGAAACTAGCCTAGGAAATCCTAATTTCAAGTGGCTATAAATAGAATGAGATACTGACCTTTAAACCTACGAAAATTGAAGCCTATACACTTGTATTACCAGCCTAAACAAGCCTCTGCAATCACAACCTCAGAATCAAAAGCCAAAAATCAAAAATTTGAAGAAAAAGGTGCATAAACCCTAATTTGTTGCTAGATCTTTAAGATGGAATTTGATGTTATGTTTTAGTGTTTAGGAATACTTATTAACATGTAATTAAGTGATTTGGGCGGTTAAAACATGTTTACATAACAATTAAATGGTCGAAATTAATGAAAAACTCAAACTGTTCTTGGCAGTCAAAAACAGTCTGACAAGCATTTTTGTCAGAGATTTTGATCGGCTTAAAATATTTGTTTGATGTGTTTTAAAGCATGAATAAATAGTATGCCATGTTAGCTTTAATCTCCAATTGGTAGAAGTCCAAAATTATCTCACAGTAGGAAGATATGGCTGGTCAAAACCCGTTGACCGACCATGATAGACTGTTTCTGGGTAACCCAGAAACATGAAGAACACTTTGACAGTGTTCTGACAAGACTTTGATCAACCCAGAACATTCCTAGACGTTATGAAATATGTTGTTTCTTGCTATAAACATGTTATTTGATATGTAAACTACAATCTTGAAGCATCAAAACACATTAATCAAACACCAAATCAAAGTTATTCATGGTCAAACTACGTTGACTGACCATGACTGACTGAGTTTCTGGGTAACCCAAAAACTCAAGAACAGTTTGAATGACTAGTTTGACCATCAAATTTAGAGCATCAATTGATATTGTTTAAGATGAAATTTAACATGTCGTTATACCTTACCATGTTGGTTCTAACGACAAACAAAAATCAAATCCAAAACATTAACCAACTGAGATTAATTTGAGGTCAAAGGTCACTGTTCGACCATGACCAAGTGTTCTTCAAGAAGAACACTTTTAGCGACAAAATTCATAGCCAAACCCAGAAAGCTATGAACGGTTGCAGACTGTCGCTAAAGCCTTTTAGCGACAGTTTTCAATAAAAATTAATAAAAATAATTAAATAAATTATAAATAAATATTAAAAATTCATAAAAATTAATAAAAATATATTAAAAATTCATATTTAATTATATTTAATAATTTTCAATATTCTGAAATTATTTTTATATAAATATTTAATTTAATTAAATATTAATTTATTTAATAAATATATTAAATAAATGATTTAAAAATGATATTAATTTTTAAATAATTATATTAATTACTTAAAAATGATATTAAGGTAAATAAAATTATTATATATAATAATTAAATAAAATATTAAATATTTAAAATATTAGTAATGATAAATAAATTATTTAAATAATATATTAAGTATTTAAAAATGTTATAAATGATAATTAAATCATTTAAATATTAAATTAAGTTTTGGAAATTATTATAAGTAATAAATAAATTATTTTAATGATAAAATAAATTCTAAAAATATTATTAATGATAAAAATAAATCATTTAAATAATATTTTATCTTTCTATAAATATTATATATGATAAATAAATCATTTAAATAATATTTTAAATATCTAAAAATATTCGAAGTGACAAATAAATTATTTAAATAACTTATTAATTGGGTTAAAAATATTCTAAATGATAATTAAATCATTTAAAAATATTCCTAAGTTTGTAAAATTATTTAAAAATACTTCTAAGCTTATAAAAATTATTTAAAAATAATATTAAGCTTCTAAAAGTGTTATAAATAATAAATAAATTATTTAGACTACTAATTAAGCTTCCAAATGAAGTTTTAAAGAACAATCTACGTGTTTAGCCATTAAGGACGCGACCGAGATACCGAATCAACGTCGAACCTTAATGAAACTTGTCTAGATTAGCATAATACATGTTTATATACGTGCTAAAGCTTATTATTACTATACATAGACTACGTACGTTGATCAACTGTCTTAAATTTTAACGAAACTACGCTAAGGCAAGTCTCCGAACCTTGTTACATTTAAGCAATTCTTTTATGTCTTGCTATCAATTGTTATGAAGTTATTGCTATTTGTTCAGCATAACTTAAGAAATAAATCATTTATTAATTGTTTGAGCTTAAATTTATTGTGTCAAAGCAAATTGTTTTGGTACGACATCTATACTGAGTAATAAGGGACACCGTGGATGGAAGGTGGTCCGACAAACCTTCAAATAAGGTTTAAATTGTCAATTAAATGAATTGACCAAAATGGTAGGATGATATGCATACTCCTAGGATATTGGTGAGGCTGATCCCCTACCAGATATCCGAACTCAAGAGGTTCTAAGTCATTGAAGACTGAGAGAACAAATTGAAATATATGGTTCAAGTACAGATGCCTCAGTATCAGTTATACATCATTTGACATCTTTCAAATCAAACACACTGTGTTTACATTTTTAAATGAACTTGTTGAGCATTTGTAGCTTATTCTTGCGTATATCTTCTTTTGTAGCTTTAAATGATGTCCCTGGCACTTCTGGGACAGATAAAGGAAAAGGACATGTTTACTAGTTTTATTAACTGCTTTGGAATACTCTAAGTCTTTTAAAGGCTTTTGTTGTAATAACTTAGTATCGAGAATGATGTAACCGGACCAAATGATATGTAATATATTATGATCCTTTATCGAATGCGTTAAACTCTGATCTTTACTTTATTTAGCATAGTTGTACTAAGTTAAATACAGTATCTATACGAACTATACATCTGAATGAGGGTATTTAAATGATATTGAAAGTCCTATAAGCTCTGAGGTTACACTTAATGAGCGCTGGTAAGGTGCCATCTTTACCGGAATGCGCCCCTCAGTTCTATGGACAATCTTATCATTAATACTGTGAATGTCAGATAGATAGGAAATATAAATACGAAAGAGATATTCATTAGATATGAATCTATACATCCAAGTGAGGGTATCCAAACACAGACAACGTTCTGGCCGGAACTAGTACCTGTTATGGGATACTATGAACCTTGGATAGATAGAAGTCATATTTTATTGAATATTTATAGTTGTATAGTTTCACGTGAGCACCTGATCTGCTATAGGGGAGTGTAGAGATTTTGGGGGCATCACAACTGCAGAATCTGGTTCTGAGTCTTAGCGCAGCTGTGCCGGTTCCAAAGGTATGAACAGCGCAGCTGCGCCCTCAAGAGCAGCTGCGCTGGTGTCCAGTATTAAGGCAGCGCTGCTGCGCCCTTAAGCGTAGTTGCGCTGGTTTCTAGTGTTATAGTAAAGTGTAATACATGTTATAGGACTTGAAAATAGATTGTAATCATATAGATGGTGAGAATAAGTTACAAATTGGTAAGTAATGAAAGATGTTAACTTGTTATTCGCATGAACTGGGATGCTAAACCCTATGTGATAAATATGTAGGAGCTTGAAGAGTGAAAAATATACTTGTATAGCAAGCGCACGAGGCAAGTTTCTTAAACCCTACTCCTCTTTTACGCAAGTTCCTTAACTTCATTCAATATATGTATATCGAATGCGAGTTGCTTAAACTCTTGTGCACGTTTCTAACCCTTGCCTCTTTAATTCAATGTATGAAGTTTACAAATTCCAATTAAGCTTCTAATGTTCTTAAAGTCGTTACTTTGATATGAAACGTTTATCCAGTTATGGATTACTGTTGTTTGATCCTTGATCATAGACATCGTTATATAATCTTATATTATTGTATTGAATTCTTAATGGCTAGCATTTGATTCGACTAGTCCATAGTTGATGTACGTTCCAAAGACTTATAATTTCTTTAAAACTAATCCAAACCAAATTTCCTTTGGTGCGAACTCTGATGTCAAAACTAAGATGAGCAACCCTAATACAGGGGATTGAATTATGCAATGACGTTAAAATGTTTGTGCATAATACATTGTACAAAGGGCTGATCCCCTGGAGTACGAGACGGTAGTCCTATAGTCTATTAGACTGTTAAAGGTTACAGTAGAGATACTAGTTAAACTAAGGATATAGTTCATGGTCTTGTGGCCCTCAGATGTACTTTTGGTCTTGTTTTCCAGACTTAAAATCAAAAGTCGAGTTTTCTTTTGAGCTTTCCGTTCTTTAAATTATTGTTGATTAAGTTTTGAGAAGATTATACCTTTCAGTTAAAATCTGTGAAGCCCCAAAATTCTCTACACCCCTTGTAGCAGATTTTGTGCTCACGTGAGACTATTTAACTATAAATATTCCATAATATATAACTTCTATCTATCCAAGGTTCACAGTATCCCATAACAGATAATAGTTCTTGTCAGAACGTTAACTATGTTTGGATACCCTCACTTGGATGTATAGATTCATATCTTATGGATATCTCTTTTAAATCAATATTCCCTATCTATCTCACATTCACAGTATTAATGATAAGATTGTTCTTGAAACTGAGAGGCGCATTTCGATAAAGATGACACCTTACCGGTGCTCATTAAGTGTAACCTTAACGCTTACAGAACTCTCAAGATCATTTAAATACCCTCATTCAGATGTATAATTCATATAGATACTGTACTAGATCAAATGCTATATTCTAACTTAACTAAGAATGTAAATACAACGCAAGAGATGTAACAAAAGATGATATATATTTCATAAACTTAAGTTTGATTACAACATTCTTAGTACTATGTTCTTATTACAACAAAATCTTATAAGACTTGAATTTATTCAAAACAGTAATTAAAACTAATTAACACGGCCTTTTTCCTTGTCCGTCCCTGAAGTTCTAGGATTACTCTAAAACTGCAAAGGAAAGTTTTATGCAAGGATGAGCTACATAATGCTCAACAAGTTTATTTCAATAATATAAACACAAGGTGTTTGGTTTGAAAGAAGTTTAAAAGCTTTTGCCAACTGAAGGTTCAATACATGAACCATGCGTTCCAACCAGTTATATTAGCCTTTAATGACTTATAACAGCTTTGTTCGGATATCTTATAGGGGATCATCCTAATCGAGATACCCTAGGAGTATGCATATCATCCTACTCGTGCCTAACATGCACTAGATGTCAATATATTAATAACAATAACAACCCATATAGGGTGTTTGTAAACTCAGTTATAAGATGTCGTACCAAACAATTTGGTTTGACAACATAATTTATGCTCGAATAAACAATATATGAATAATAATTCATTTCTTAAGTTATGCTGAATCAAGAAGCAATAATTTCACAATAATTGGTAGCAAGATGTATAATACTTGCATAAATAACAAGGTTTGGAGACTTGCCTGTGCATAACACGTTTAGTTCACGCTATTTATCAACACTGTGTAGGGTTTCCGACAGATAAAGGCAGCGGAATTTAAAATTTTTAAAACTATTTCGAAACCCTAAAACAGGATCCATGCGAAAAACAAATTAATTCAGAGGTTTAGATTTATTTTACCGATTATACGTGCTTGAATGGAACGATGAAATTCTGGAACGGCTTCGAATCTCCAATGCAATCCAACGGAACTGCGTCTCTACGGTATCCACACGAACGTCCCATAAATCGTCACACGATCTGTAGCAAAGAGAACTCCGGTACTAGCCGCCAAGATCTGGATTTTCTCAAGTGTTGCTCTCAACTCTCTTTTCTAAAACAGCTAGGGTTTTGTTTTCTTTTTGTTTCACGTACCTCAGACTGCTGATATATCAGATATATATAGCGTCCAAAAAATAATTAAACAAAACCCTAATCCTATTAGAAAAGTAAAATCCAAATTTATATATATTATATTTTAATTAAGTCTTACTTAATTAATATACATATATACAAATTATCCTGTTAATTTAAATTCGTAATTTAAATACTATCAATCATATTGATATATTTAAATCATTACAATTTAAATTAATTCTCTTTTAATTACGTTCTAAGTGTGTGACCCTATAGGTTATTATTATATTGGCAATAATTTTAAAATCATATTATAAAATTATAAACAGTGAGTGGCATCTAGTAATGCATCACTGCTACCTAAATAATAATAAGATCGGTGACTCGATGCAACCTTTTTGTGACCAATGTTTCAATGTAATTTAATCCTTTTAACCTTGACATCCTAGATTAAACTCGAGCCATGGAATGTGTCATACTCTTCATAATTTAATCTGAGTTTTCTTGATCAATGAGTAGACTATATGAAACAAATCACTATTTGAGCATGGTCATGCATTTCATAGTCCTACTCAATCAAGAGGCCTATGGATATCACCCCTAATATATAGGAGGGTTAAATTCCATCTAGATCACTCATATTCCTCACACGATTCATGATGTACCCAATAATCACCTTTATTGTCCACTCTATTAAAGGTGACCTTTGATGATATCAAAGTACATAAATTCTCGTATAGTAATATAGTGATTTCAGGTCGGAGGACCATTACATCATTGTCACTATGAGAATTTGCTTATGATACTTTGCATAATGCTCCACGTAGAATTCTCATGATGGGTCTGTCCAGTACATTGTTCTCTAACATGTACCTATGCATTGACTTAATATCTCATATATTAATGACCAATGAGATTTGGCCATCAGTCAATCCACATACTAGTCTCAATGTATCATTGTTGTCCCATTCTCAATGATACTCGACTAGGGACATTTAAGAGTAATGATACTAATTGTAATTATATAATCTCATGTTCAAGTCACATACTTGAAGCTATATAATTTGTATCATTATTCTAAGGACTTTTATTATGCTAACATTTATATAACGCAGTAAATAAAACCATAATAAAATAATTCATTTATTCAATCAAATATCAAAAGAAATGTTAAGCAATTACATCAAATAATTGGCCTCTAGGGCATAAACTCTAACACAATGGGTAGTCTATTTATGTCTATTCATATCAATAATAAACATTAGAATCCATAATAATACTTATCTAATTAAACTAGACAAGTATCGTTAAGGTTCGGTGTTGATTCGGTCGTTCGATAAAGCTATTAGACACTTAAACACATATGTTTATCAATAAAACTTTAGTTAATAGCTTAAATATTAATTTAGATAACTTAATTATCACTTATAACATTTTTAGAAGCTTAATATTATTTTTAAATAATTTTCACAAGCTTGGTAGTATTTTTAAATAATTTTTACAAGCTTAGAAATAGTTTTAAATGATTTAATTATCATTTATAATATTTTTAAAACATTAATATATTATTTAAATGATTTATTTATCATTTATAATAATTTTAAAAATTTAGAATATTATTTAAATGATTTATTTATCCTTTATAATATTTTTAGAAACTTAATATATTATTCTAATATATTTAGGAAGTAAGTATATTATTTAAATGATTTATTTATCATTTATAATGTGACGCCCCCAAATTCGGGTCTCCAATACCCGGATCCGGTCATCACGATCCAATACAAACATTCACCTCTAACAACATATGGTAACTAAAATGCGGAATAAAATAAACATACGTTGTTCATTACAAGGTGTTACTAGTCCCAGAATACAAATAACCTTAAACACATACACAATCCGTACCCTAATAACTATCAGGGATTAAATTACATTACAGTAATTGACTACACATAATTTTATTTCCTGCTACATGAAGTCTATCACTTCATCTTTTCCTTCCCTTTGTTCTTCCCTGACGTCTCGGGTTTAGCTGCAATGAGATCATGATATAGCAAGAATGAGCAACGAGTTTGCCCAGCAAGTTTAAAGTATGACAATAAGGATATATCATGATGAAGGGATATTAAGGAATTTCAACATTAGAAAAATCAGAAGCAAGAACAATAATTGCTTTTAGAACAATTGATAGTCAAATAGACTTTGAACGATAACTTCCAAAGGAGTCAATAGCTGGTTGACCCTCTGGTTACTGGCTACAGAATAACGTACTTGAGGGGATCAGCCTCGCGTACCCTATGTATATGCATAACATTTAATTCTGCTATTTGTACCTTATATACGGTACGTGGGGTACTCCCTTATAAATAAAGGGGTGTTCATACAGTCTAAGAATCCTTACCATTGATTGGTTCGGATAGCTTTTATAAATTCTCACATAATTGTCTGACCGAACAAGGGTTCAGACTTAACCATGAATGGTTTATAAATTCCTGAATTTAAATATACGAATTTCAAATGCACGAGTGCGAATGTCAATAAATATACAGATGTGAAATAATTTTAAAAGTAATTAGACCACTTAAAGCGTGCTCGGAAATAAGATTCAAGCTTAAAGAATAACTTGCAACAATATATACCTTTTTGCACGAATTAAAACAATGCATAAGGTTTAAAAGCTTGCTCAATGCCAAAAATTGAGTGAGAAGAACTTGCAAAAATGAAAGAAGTTTAGGGTTAGGAACTTGCCTGTCTGCTCAGCTACAAATAATTCTAGCTTTAATTGATTGGCTTTGAAGGACCTAACATTGATAAAGTCGATCTACCAATTAGCATTGCGTAGTTGTATATCGATGTCGACGCCGGGTTTTTTTTCGTCTCTGGTCTCTTTCCCTTTTCCTATTTTTAGCCTTTTAGGTGATTTTGGGAAAAAGGTCGGCATTGATGTCGACGGGGTTTTGAAAGATCACTTTTTATGATGAGCCAATTAACCAGAGTCGCCAGTTGGTATATTTGAAATGGATGTACCAACTCATCCGAGTTTTCGCCTTTTTTTATAAATCGCTGGCTCATATGTGACTCCGAATTAATTAGTCTGCGAATCGAGATTCATAGAGTTCGGGGGCTTGCTTAAGTGAGGGGAAGGTGTTAGGCACCCCTCGACTTCCGCGAAACACGGTTACCGCAATCTTGATGCTTTCCTATCCTTTAATTCATGAAACGTGTGCGTGTGCGCGTGTGTGTGTGTGTGCCTACATGAATGTTGTGGTGAGTTTGTATGACAGAATCATTTGGATTTTTTAGGGAAAATCGTGCTTTGATTTGAGAATGCTTCGGAATGTCTTTCGATTTATACGAGAAAGCTTGATGCTTTATAAGAAAGGTTTGATTTTAATTTGTCAAAACAATGAGACTTTCATTAGGTGTCGTTTTGGTGAAACAAGAGTTTTAAACCTTCGTCAAAATAGGAATCGAGATCTATACGTTGCTTTCGTAACTCAAACGATGGGCAACTTCTAGAATCTCTTTAGCCCTATGCACAAAGAATTTAATAAAACGTTACATATTTATAAAATCATTTTACGTGATATTTTGGGAAACGATTTTTCTTTAGCTTTCTCGTTAAATGGGAATCGACATTCGTTGGCACTTTCAATTTCTTATCTTCGTGAAGCTATTAACCTAATTTGATTGATTTTATGAAAATCTTCATGGTTTAATCTTTGAAATCATTTTTTGTGTCACAAGATTTAATCAAGCATGAACATGCGTCGGGGCTATTCATGGGCATGTAAACCATCAAAATATCCCCGAACGCCAACAATCGCATATTCCACTAGTACGGGGCCTTAAACCCGATCCTCGCCTTAGCGTCGTTTTAAGGCCCAATGGTTACATGTTACAAAACGAGCATCTTGAATCTATCACATACATCAAAACGTCCATCATCGGATTTGGACCACGGGGTCGCATTCCTAGGCTCACACGAGATTAATACATGCCTACAAAATGAATCCTACATAACTAACCAACCCGGATTTATCTAATATACCATGATATCCGGAAATGACAATCTAAATAAATTACACCCAATAAATCACCCTAAACAAGCTAGAAATTTCATCACTTGGATATCCTCGGGTTATTAGGAAGAATTTTATTCCGATGGAACCTTCACTAATAATCCCTAATCCATGATTGTTCAACAATATACATGAAAACTACATCCCATCTAAGCAAATAAGATGATATGAATTGTTATAACCAAAGGGAATTTTTACCTTACAAAATGATCTCAAAAGGATGAAGTCTTGGTATTTGAATAGTATGAGAAATATATTTGATACAATCAAAATTAAAGGAGTAAAAATTTCTCTCTTTTTCCTCTCTTTTCTTCCTATTTTTGTTGCAAAATCTACTATTTTTCTCTCAAATTCCGTGCTGCTGTTGTGCTGAATCCTTCTTCTTCCAAATTTCTTCCAACCTCCTGTATGCTGCCCGACGCTGGGCTTAAATAGGCTGGCCAAAGCCAGCCGCAGATCTATCTGCGGCTGGCCGCAGATGGATCTGCGGCTGGCCAGCTGGCGCGCCTCCCATCGCACTCAGCTGGTAGTGCTGATTTCCTGGTTTCCGTGCTGGCGCACCCACTTGGCCGCAGATCTATCCGCGGCTGGCGGGCTTGACTTTCTCGATTTTCGTGCCACGCCTCGATTTTCGTGCCGCAACGTCGGTTTTCGCTGACAGGCTCGTATTCTGCAGTCCGGGAATTTCCGGGAGACGTGCCACCTCATTCGGAAATGCCTGCCTCGGACGGCTTTATTGTCACGTAAACTCGGGTTGCCCAAAACATTGCGGCGGTGCCGGGCGCTTGCCCTTGTGCCCGCTCCTTTGCTCCCGCAAGCCGGTTCAATTGACGATTTCGCCCTCCTGTCATGGTTAGTAGAAGGAAACGCAAAATTTGGGTGTCTACAGCTGCCCCTCTTTATCATGTTTATGAAATGATAAATGAAATGAACAAGATAAAGAATAGACACTCGATGCATGAATGACAGTGCGTAAGAATGACAGTACATACATGATGCCACACATATAGCTTATGATGCAACATAAGATGTAATGCATGCAAGACATTCGTAAGAGTGTCAATGTATCAACCCCTTGACCGTGTTTGTTAGTCTTTGGGTTCACTCTTTCAATCTATCGTCTCGTTCGGGGCCGGGTATCGTCGCCGGTCACCCATTGCGTAACCCCCGGTTATCGTCGCCGGTTGGTTATCTTGTCGGAGCCGGTTTTCGTCGCCGAACATCCATCTCGTGATCGCCGGTTATCGTCGCCGGTCGATCGTCTCGTCGGGGCCGGGTATCGTCGCCGGTCACCCATCTCGTAACCCCCGGTTATCGTCGCCGATTGGTTATCTGTCGGAGCCGGTTATCGTCGCCGGACATCCATCTCGTGATCGCAGGTTATCGTCGCCGGTCGATCGTCATGTCGGGGCCGGGTATCGTCGCCGGTCACCCATCGCGTAACCCCCGGTTATCGTCGCCGGTTGGTTATCTGTCGGAGCCGGTTATCGTCGCCGGACATCCATCTCGTGATCGACGGTTATCGTCGCCGGTCGATCGTTTCGTCGGGGCTGGGTATCGTCGCCGGTCACCCATCGCGTAACCCCCCGGTTATCGTTGTTCATTACAAGGTGTTACTAGTCCCAGAATACAAATAACCTTAAACACATACACAATCCGTACCCTAATAACTATCAGGGATTAAATTACATTACAGTAATTGACTACACATAATTTTATTTCCTGCTACATGAAGTCTATCACTTCATCTTTTCCTTCCCTTTGTTCTTCCCTGACGTCTCGGGTTTAGCTGCAATGAGATCATGATATAGCAAGAATGAGCAACGAGTTTGCCCAGCAAGTTTAAAGTATGACAATAAGGATATATCATGATGAAGGGATATTAAGGAATTTCAACATTAGAAAAATCAGAAGCAAGAACAATAATTGCTTTTAGAACAATTGATAGTCAAATAGACTTTGAACGATAACTTCCAAAGGAGTCAATAGCTGGTTGACCCTCTGGTTACTGGCTACAGAATAACGTACTTGAGGGGATCAGCCTCGCGTACCCTATGTATATGCATAACATTTAATTCTGCTATTTGTACCTTATATACGGTACGTGGGGTACTCCCTTATAAATAAAGGGGTGTTCATACAGTCTAAGAATCCTTACCATTGATTGGTTCGGATAGCTTTTATAAATTCTCACATAATCGTCTGACCGAACAAGGGTTCAGACTTAACCATGAATGGTTTATAAATTCCTGAATTTAAATATACGAATTTCAAATGCACGAGTGCGAATGTCAATAAATATACAGATGTGAAATAATTTTAAAAGTAATTAGACCACTTAAAGCGTGCTCGGAAATAAGATTCAAGCTTAAAGAATAACTTGCAACAATATATACCTTTTTGCACGAATTAAAACAATGCATAAGGTTTAAAAGCTTGCTCAATGCCAAAAATTGAGTGAGAAGAACTTGCAAAAATGAAAGAAGTTTAGGGTTAGGAACTTGCCTGTCTGCTCAGCTACAAATAATTCTAGCTTTAATTGATTGGCTTTGAAGGACCTAACATTGATAAAGTCGATCTACCAATTAGCATTGCGTAGTTGTATATCGATGTCGACGCCGGGGTTTTTTTTTTTTTCGTCTCTGGTCTCTTTCCCTTTTTCCTATTTTTAGCCTTTTAGGTGATTTTGGGAAAAAGGTCGGCATTGATGTCGACGGGGTTTTGAAAGATCACTTTTTATGATGAGCCAATTAACCAGAGTCGCCAGTTGGTATATTTGAAATGGATGTACCAACTCATCCGAGTTTTCGCCTTTTTTTTATAAATCGCTGGCTCATATGTGACTCCGAATTAATTAGTCTGCGAATCGAGATTCATAGAGTTCGGGGGCTTGCTTAAGTGAGGGGAAGGTGTTAGGCACCCCTCGACTTCCGCGAAAACACGGTTACCGCAATCTTGATGCTTTCCTATCCTTTAATTCATGAAACGTGTGCGTGTGCGCGTGTGTGTGTGTGTGTGCCTACATGAATGTTGTGGTGAGTTTGTATGACAGAATCATTTGGATTTTTTAGGGAAAATCGTGCTTTGATTTGAGAATGCTTCGGAATGTCTTTCGATTTATACGAGAAAGCTTGATGCTTTATAAGAAAGGTTTGATTTTAATTTGTCAAAACAATGAGACTTTCATTAGGTGTCGTTTTGGTGAAACAAGAGTTTTAAACCTTCGTCAAAATAGGAATCGAGATCTATACGTTGCTTTCGTAACTCAAACGATGGGCAACTTCTAGAATCTCTTTAGCCCTATGCACAAAGAATTTAATAAAACGTTACATATTTATAAAATCATTTTACGTGATATTTTGGGAAACGATTTTTCTTTAGCTTTCTCGTTAAATGGGAATCGACATTCGTTGGCACTTTCAATTTCTTATCTTCGTGAAGCTATTAACCTAATTTGATTGATTTTATGAAAATCTTCATGGTTTAATCTTTGAAATCATTTTTTGTGTCACAAGATTTAATCAAGCCATGAACATGCGTCGGGGCTATTCATGGGCATGTAAACCATCAAAATATCCCCGAACGCCAACAATCGCATATTCCACTAGTACGGGGCCTTAAACCCGATCCTCGCCTTAGCGTCGTTTTAAGGCCCAATGGTTTACATGTTACAAAACGAGCATCTTGAATCTATCACATACATCAAAACGTCCATCATCGGATTTGGACCACGGGGTCGCATTCCTAGGCTCACACGAGATTAATACATGCCTACAAAATGAATCCTACATAACTAACCAACCCGGATTTTATCTAATATACCATGATATCCGGAAATGACAATCTAAATAAATTACACCCAATAAATCACCCTAAACAAGCTAGAAATTTCATCACTTGGATATCCTCGGGTTATTAGGAAGAATTTTATTCCGATGGAACCTTCACTAATAATCCCTAATCCATGATTGTTCAACAATATACATGAAAACTACATCCCATCTAAGCAAATAAGATGATATGAATTGTTATAACCAAAGGGAATTTTTACCTTACAAAATGATCTCAAAAGGATGAAGTCTTGGTATTTGAATAGTATGAGAAATATATTTGATACAATCAAAAATTAAAGGAGTAAAAATTTCTCTCTTTTTCCTCTCTTTTCTTCCTATTTTTGTTGCAAAATCTACTATTTTTCTCTCAAATTCCGTGCTGCTGTTGTGCTGAATCCTTCTTCTTCCAAATTTTCTTCCAACCTCCTGTATGCTGCCCGACGCTGGGCTTAAATAGGCTGGCCAAAGCCAGCCGCAGATCTATCTGCGGCTGGCCGCAGATGGATCTGCGGCTGGCCAGCTGGCGCGCCTCCCATCGCACTCAGCTGGTAGTGCTGATTTCCTGGTTTCCGTGCTGGCGCACCCACTTGGCCGCAGATCTATCCGCGGCTGGCGGGCTTGACTTTCTCGATTTTCGTGCCACGCCTCGATTTTCGTGCCGCAACGTCGGTTTTCGCTGACAGGCTCGTATTCTGCAGTCCGGGAATTTCCGGGAGACGTGCCATCTCATTCGGAAATGCCTGCCTCGGACGGCTTTATTGTCACGTAAACTCGGGTTGCCCAAAACATTGCGGCGGTGCCGGGCGCTTGCCCTTGTGCCCGCTCCTTTGCTCCCGCAAGCCGGTTCAATTGACGATTTCGCCCTCCTGTCATGGTTAGTAGAAGGAAACGCAAAATTTGGGTGTCTACAGCTGCCCCTCTTTATCATGTTTATGAAATGATAAATGAAATGAACAAGATAAAGAATAGACACTCGATGTATGAATGACAGTGCGTAAGAATGACAGTACATACATGATGCCACACATATAGCTTATGATGCAACATAAGATGTAATGCATGCAAGACATTCGTAAGAGTGTCAATGTATCAACCCCTTGACCGTGTTTGTTAGTCTTTGGGTTCACTCTTTCAATCTATCGTCTCGTTCGGGGCCGGGTATCGTCGCCGGTCACCCATTGCGTAACCCCCGGTTATCGTCGCCGGTTGGTTATCTTGTCGGAGCCGGTTTTCGTCGCGGAACATCCATCTCGTGATCGCCGGTTATCGTCGCCGGTCGATCGTCTCGTCGGGGCCGGGTATCGTCGCCGGTCACCCATCTCGTAACCCCCGGTTATCGTCGCCGATTGGTTATCTGTCGGAGCCGGTTATCGTCGCCGGACATCCATCTCGTGATCGCAGGTTATCATCGCCGGTCGATCGTCATGTCGGGGCCGGGTATCGTCGCCGGTCACCCATCGCGTAACCCCCGGTTATCGTCGCCGGTTGGTTATCTGTCGGAGCCGGTTATCGTCGCCGGACATCCATCTCGTGATCGACGGTTATCGTCGCCGGTCGATCGTTTCGTCGGGGCCGGGTATCGTCGCCGGTCACCCATCGCGTAACCCCCCGGTTATCGTTGCCGGTTGGTTATCTGTCGGAGCCGGTTATCGTCGCCGGACATCCATCTCGTGATCGCCGGTTATCGTCGCCGGTCGATCGTCATGTCGGGGCCGGGTATCGTCGCCGGTCACCCATCGCGTAACCCCCAGTTATCGTCGCCGGTTGGTTATCTGTCGGAGCCGGTTATCGTCGCCGGACATCCATCTCGTGATCGCCGGTTATCGTCGCCGGTCGATCGTCATGTCGGGGCCGGGTATCGTCGCCGGTCACCCATCGCGTAACCCCCGGTTATCGTCGCCGGTTGGTTATCTGTCGGAGCCGGTTATCGTCGCCGGACATCCATCTCGTGATCGACGGTTATCGTCGCCGGTCGATCGTTTCGTCGGGGCCGGGTATCGTCGCCGATCACCCATCGCGTAAACTTTTCACTTCAACACGTCAAATGGCTTCAAGGGAGCAAGGTGGGGCCCACCAGGGCCAGCCGCAGATGGATCTGCGGCCAGCCGCAGATACATCTGCGGCCAAGATCGGGCCTTATAACCAACGCGCCTCCTCCAGATCTGTCACTTTCAACTTGCAATCCTCAGAGATTCTCTCGATTTTTCTTGTTCGCAAGGGCTTTTTGTCGATTTTTTTCAATTTTCCTGCAAAAAAACTGCTCCGGTAGGGTCGATCTACGCGCTACAGGTAACACTTTGACCGGTCACTTTTCAATTTCGTCAATGTTTTGCTATACATTTGACTATTTGCATGTTTAGACATAAAATGTATGCTTCACAATGTTCATGCAATGTACCATCATATATACATGCTATGTATCAACTGTGTGAGTCCTATTTTATGTTCATGAGGCGGTCCCACATATTGTTATTCCTTTTCTGCAAGAGAAACATGCATTACATGATGTAATTACACATATAAATGCAATTTAAATCTGTTTAAGGCTTTGATTGATGGAAAACACGTTTGGCTTATGCCTGGGATGTCCATTTTACAAACGGAACTCTGCCGATTTTTTTTTTTTTTTTTTTACCATAACCATGCATCATGTTGCATTAATCATATGATGAGGCTAGAAATTTAGAATGTTCATTACATAATTTTAAAAGGGAACTTACCTTCTTTCTCGCCCGTTCTATTCCAGCTATGGATCGTGATGCGCCCAGTAGCTCCTCCGCCTCTCGGACTTCGGGTGTTCGCCGTCGTAGGGCTGCACCTGCCCCTATTCCCCCTCGTACCCGTCAGGCTCGTCGCTTGGCGGAGTCTGTCATCCGTCCTGATCACCCGGACGTTGAGGAGGTTGCTCCTCCGGAGGTTGCGGTGGAGGAGCCGTCTTCCAGCACATCAGCTCCCCCCACTCATCGCGCCTTATCTGGCGCTTCTGTCCAGATACCCGATCTATTGGGTCGGGATCTCAGTCGTCATCCCTCGGCATCTCTTGTGGCTAATGAGGTATCCTCGATTCGGCTTTTCATTTGTTCTTGATTTCTCAATTTCCGGTTCTATCTGGATTGACCCATTGGTGATTTTCACAGGTGCCTGAGTTTACCCAGCCGAGGGGTAATTGGTTCAACATTTACTCTCTCTACGCGGCCCTGCATAGTGATTACCGGGAGATGGTGGACTCTTGGGGCTTTCGACATTTCTTCACTATCATTCCCCGTCAGTGCCCCTGGGGTTACATGAGGGCTTTATCCGAGCGATGGTTCCACCATACGCAGTCTCTCCATCTTCTTGACTGCGAGGTCGTGCTGACCCCCTGGGATTGGAGGTACATTACGGGCATAGAGTTCACCGGGTCCCGTGTCCCCCTGGATCTTGATATCACTCCAGTGGAGGTCCGAGCTTTGCTAGGCTTCGCTGCTGATGATCGGGTCTTCAAGGCCCGTAGTATTCGGTCCGGGGCTTTGGCCGTCGATGCCGTTGGGGGTCTATACGCACAGCCCATCCCAGCGGACCAGGGCACTCGTGACATCCTACTACGGCGTGACTATCATGAGGGGTTGTTTCCTAGGGAACAACTCTTCTACCATCCACTTCAGCGTCGTAGGGGCTGTTCGAGATGTAGGCCGGATTGGTGAATACGATTGGGGGTCATTCACTTTTGCTTATTTCCTCCACGGTCTGCGTCTACGCTCAGAGGGACAGACTGATGCCTGGCTCGGCTTCTACCACTTTCTGTTGGTGAGTCCCCTCCTCCTCTCTCTTACTGTATTTCTTTTCCTTTCATCTCTTTTCTGTATTTGATAGTGACTCATGCCTTGCCTTGTTTCTATTCACAGTTCTGGGCTTACGAGCGGCTGCCATGTCTGAGGCCTATCACTACTCTGGGCCCGGACACTTATCCTCGGGGTCGGCGATGGCATCACAGTACTCTGGAGGAGGTCCCCGTGTCGGGCAGCTTTGCACATTGTCGTATTCAGCTGGAGTTGATCACGGCTGCCGACGTCGTCTGGATTCCCTACCTCTTCGAGCATTTGACTGTGGGGTTTGCTGACGGGCATCCTTCCGGCCCGGAGTTCGAGCTTTCCACCCGTCGCCTCACTTTGCAGAGTGTTGGAGGCTGGGTGATGTATCTGGGAGAGCGCGCATTCAGATGCGTCACTGGGGAGATCCGCATCCCGCACTCCCTTTCTTTCACTACTTTCTGGCCGCTGGATTCTCAGCCCTCGGAGATCATGCTCGCCGGGGAGGATGGTCGGATGCTTTCCACAGGCCCCAGTACGAGTGAGGCTTTCAGGACTTGGTGGGTACCTCGTACCATCGGTCCCCAGACTCGGGCCACTTTCTTTCTTGGAGACATGGTTCCAGGCTCGGTTACGATGACCGATTGGGCTGCCTGTGTTCGGACCCCTACCCACGCTGAGCAGATCGCCACATTGACCCGTCAGGTGGATCAGTTGTCGTTGTTTATTCGGGGGTTGGGCCGGACCCCGGAGGAGGCTTACACCTACGATCCTGACGGTGCAGGTTATGATGCAGGCCCGAGTTCATCTGATGCCACAGCGCATCCCTACATCCCTGATATGAACTTTGGTCCTCCGAGCTCGACGACTCCGGGGGATCAGTTCGAGGATCCTGCTTTCATAGATGATACTGATTTTATTTAGACCAGGATAGGATAGGGCCTTTTGTATCGGCACCTGCTTAGATTTCTTTTTCATTTATGCACTATGTACTGAACTCATTTATTTATTTACACACAGTTTCTTTTCATCTTTATGGGATTCACCTGCTTTATTATTAACTGTATGATGCATGCTTTTTATTTATGGGTAGAGAATGACCCCTGTACAGTCTTTTTTGATACTATTTTTTCACAGATGTCGTCCTCAGATGCCGTGGTTCGTTTGGATTCCACTCCTCCCACAGGGTTGGTTGGCAGCCTCTTCCGCTGGTTGGATAGTCTACTGCCAGCAGATAGGGTTATCGTAGATGGTCTTTTGGGACATTCTTGGTCCTTATTAACCTTCCGGGTGCCAGCGGGCTTTGTGGATGGTCTTCTGAGCTATTGGGCCCCTGCCCGTCAGGTGTTTAGGTTTGGGACAGTAGAGCTGACCCCCACCCTTGAGGAGTATGCTCGCTTCACCGGCTTGCCGTTGGATGGTCCCTGTGCTAGGGTTACCGTTGGTTCCATGCGCCGTCAATTCTTGACTTTCACCGGTTTGCGGAGGGCTGTCTTATTACCGGTAATCACATCAGACCATATGGTTCCTCTTCAATTCTTGATTGACCGATTTGGCTCACCTGACAGTTTCCGTCTTTTCCTCGGTGATTTTTCTGTGTCCGAGGAGCGCTGGGATGCCTTGAGAGTGGGCGTTCTGATGGCCTGTGTCATCTCAGTTTTGTATTTGCCTGCAGGATCCGATCATTTGGACATGCGGATTGTTGCGGCCGTTGGGGCCCTTCAGGAGGATCACACCATTCTCCCCATGATATTGACGGATACCTATATGTCGGCCACATATTGCCAGTCCTTCCGAGGGAGATTCTTCAGAGAGAGTTCGACCTTATTGTATATGTGGTTCATGAGTCATCTTAGTCCCATCGGCCATTTCCGTCGCCAAGGGTTTTGCTTCAGCCATGACATAACCACGCAGTTTTCGCTTCGTCCCGCGAGTTGTACTGATGTGGCCTCCTGGACATCATTTTTGTCTATCATTGAGGACCCCTTTCATCTATTGGTTTACTCGGGCTATTGCTCCTTCATGAGCTTCTTGACTCATGTGCCTGGCATGGATTTCATTCCCATTGCTGGGTTAAGGGGCGTGACGACCTATCATCCCCTGGCGGTTATGGGGCAGTTTGATCAGACACAGGATTTACACCCCTTCGCGGGTGCAGCCGCATACCGATTCCTTATATCATCCTGTACAGAGAGGGATCTATTGCAGGTATACGAGCTTTGGGATCGCAGGATCTTTGCCGAATATAGTGCGAGCTGTCACATCCAGACATTTGCCTACGTACAGTGGTTGCGTGGAGACCTGGATTCGGCTAGTTTGAGTCGGACTGGGGCCTTTGATGACTCTGGAGTGATTTTCACAGAAGATACCACCGACCATTCCATTTCAGCCGATTCTGCCCCGAGTCGGGTCGCTGAGGATTCCCGACTCCGCCTGGCCCTGATTACTACTGAAACCGAGAGGGATGCCGCCCTTGCCGAGAGAGATGAGGCCATTCGGGCTAGAGATGCTGCCATTGCTGATAGAGAGGCCATTGTATTTCAGAACAGGGCAAGTGGTAGATGCTCATTTTGGGACTGTCAGCCGAGCTACTGCTTTACTGGATCGTATTGATATGATGGGGGCAGCAGATTGCAGGAGATGCTGATGCTTCAGATCTATCCACCACCCTGTCCATCCTGCTTCGGCTAGTTTCAGATTTGTAGATTATTTTATTTCCTGCATAGACTATGTTGGTTTCATCAGTTATTGAAAGAGAAATCTTGTAATAAAACGACTTATATATATAGACATGCATTTAAATTTAGTCATTTTCCCCTTTTGTCGTATCATTGCCATCCATTGGATCATCATTTTATCCAACTGACCATGATTTTGACATTTCGCCTTCTTTCTTTCCTCAAGACTTGATGGAGATTTGACAGATATTGCCGCACACCTTTTGATTTCGTCGGATTGAATCTCAGATTTTGGATAACTGTTTGGGTTGGATCAGGGTATGTATTCTGGGATGAAATTGGTTAGGCAGTTGGTTTCGGGAAGGTTTTGAGGGTGTAGGAAGGTTTTATCTGGCTATCGAAAATTGGTTTTGGTTAGGGAAAGGATTATTTTTTTAAAGGATCGGACCGCGCCATGATGGCTGCCTACGTACCCCCACAAGTTGGGAGATCAGGTCCTACGTAGTTCGCTCTCAAAGGAAAAAAGAACTGATGATTTAAGCGTAGAACCGCTTCACCGAGTCAGAATTGAGGGGTTGTGGAAATACCTCACCATCCATTTCTTGAAATATGAGGGCTCCTCCGGATAGCACTTTCTTAATCATGAATGGTCCTTCCCAATTCGGGGCAAACTTCCCCTTGGCTTCGTCTTGACAAGACATGACTCTCTTTAGCACCAGGTCATTCTCCTTGAATTTCCGAGGCCTGATCCTTTTGTCGTATGATCGGGAGATCCTCTGTTGATATAGCTGGCCGTGCCAAACAGCAGCCACCCTCCTCTCATCAATTAGGGCCAATTGGTCGTATCGACTTTGCATCCAATCCTCCTCGCTTATCTGAGCATCGATCACTATTCTGAGGGACGCCATCTCAACTTCAACTGGCAGGACAGCCTCCATTCCATACACCAAAGCGTAAGGGGTTGCCCCTGTAGAAGTACGCGTTGATGTTCGGTATGCCAGCAGGGTGAGGGGTAACAGATCCGGCCATCCCCGATGATTAGCAGACATTTTCACCATGATCTTCTTGATGTTTTTATTTGCAGCCTCCACTGCCCCATTCATCTTAGGACGGTAAATGACGGAATTGAGATGCTTAATCTTGAACTGGTCACACAGTTCCTTCATGAGGGCGTTGTTTAAATTCTTGGCATTGTCGGAGACCACAACCTCAGGTTGCCCATATCGGCAAATGACATTATTCCTGACGAAGTTGACGATGACCTCCTGAGTTACTTTAGGGAAAGAAGCTGCCTCTACCCATTTGGTGAAATAATCGATCATGACGAAAATGAATCGGTGCCCGTTGCTTGCTTTGGGCTCTATTGGTCCGATTACATCCATTCCCCACATTGAAAATGGCCACGGGGAGGTCATACAGTGCAGTTCATTGGGAGGTGTATGGATCACATTACCGTGCGCCTGGCATTGGTAACACCGTTTGACATGATCATCGCAATCGGCCTTCAGCGTTAACCAATAATACCTTGTCCTCAAGATCTTTTTGGCCAACATCGGTCCACTCATATGTGGCCCACACACCCCGCCATGGATTTCATTCATAATCCTTTGGGATTGCGTTTCGTCTACGCATTGCAACAGTCCCAACCCGGCATCCCTTTTGTAAAGTGAATCGCCACTCAGGTAAAACTTCATCGCCATCTTTTGAATTCTCATCCTTTCAGTCCGATTTGCCTGATCGGGAAGGGATCTGTCTCTCAGATATTCCCTGATGTCGTGATACCAGGGCTGCCTTGTCAACACCACCTCGTTTGATAACACTGCCCACCATTTTCCTCATATGCCGGGGCATTCTGTACGGTGATCTCAATCTGTGGACTGTCCCTACTCTTGATCACGTGGATTAAGGAAGCCAAAGTCGCCAATGCATCGGCAAAATCATTTCGTCCCCGAGGAATATGGCGGAAGGCGATATCTTCGAACTCTTGCATAAGCTGGGTGACACAACGATGGTACGGAAGTAACCGAAGCTCCTTAGTGTTGTATACCCCGATTGCTTGTCTGATTACCAATTCTGAATCCCCGAACACCGCTAGTCTTTTTACTCCCATGTCACGGGCCAATCGGAGTCCCAAGATACACCCCTCGTATTCAGCGGTGTTGTTCGAATTGCTGAAACGAAGTTTAGTGGCCACGGGGTATTGTTCTCCGGTGATAGAGACTAGGACCGCTCCGGCTCCTGCCCCCTCGGCATTCATGGCACCATCAAAATACAGCTTCCAGAATTGTCCCTCGTCATCACATTTTTCGCGCGATACCCAAAATATATCCTCGCCCGGGAGAGGAGTTTCTAACGGCTCCATCCCTCCTGCCGGGGCTTCTGCCAACTGATCTGCAATTCCCTGCCCTTTCATGGCCTTCTGGGTCACGTACACCATGTCAAACTGTTGTAAAATTAACTGCCATCTTGATAGTCGACAATTCAGCATGGGCCTTTCGAAAATATATTTCAGGGGATCCATTCTTGATATCAGGTACGTTGTATGCCCATGGAGGTAGTGCTGTAATCTCCCTGCAGCCCAGGCCAGAGCACAACAGGTCTTCTCAATGGGAGTGTAATTCTGCTCACATTGGCTAAATCTTTTGCTGAGGTAATAGATGGCCTGCTCTTTTCCCGCCTCATTTTTCTGTCCCAACATACATCCCATCGCGATGGCATTTACCGATATATATATAAACAGAGGGATCCCATCCTTCGGGGGTACCAGCACTGGTGCCTCCGTCAATTGTTTCTTAATGGTCTGAAACGCCCTCTGACATTGCTCATTCCATTCTTGGGACACCCCTTTTCTTAACAGTTTAAAAATCGGCTCACATGTAGTTCGTCAAGTGGGATATAAAACGGCTGATGAAGTTTATTCTCCCCAGGAATCCTCTTATCTCCTTCTCTGTGTGGGGTGCCGGCATATCCACAATGACCTTAATCTTTGCTGGATCCAACTCAATGCCCCGATCACTAACCAGGAATCCCAAGAGCTTGCCTGACTGCACTCCGAAAGCACACTTGGCTGGATTGAGTTTCAAATTATACTTTCTGAGTCGATCAAATAGCCTTTTAAGATGAGTTATATGATCGGATTCTACCTTTGATTTCACAATAATGTCATCCACGTAGACCTCTATCTCCTTGTGCATCATATCGTGGAACAAGGCCATCATGGCTCTCTGATAAGTAGCCCCTGCATTTGTGAGACCGAAAGCCAGTCGTCTATAGCAGAAAGTGCCCCAGGGGGTGATGAATGCGGTCTTTTCCCGGTCTTCTTCCGCCACCATTATCTGATGATAGCCCGCAAAGCAATCCACAAAAGAATACATTTCGTACTGGGCTGTGTTATCTACCAGGATGTGTATGAAAGGCACCGGGAAGTTATCCTTGAGACTGGCCTTGTTTAGATCTCTGTAGTCTACACATACCCTCACCTTTCCTCCAGGCTTAGCTACCGGGACCACATTGGATAACCATTCAGGATAAGTGGATACCATAATGATTCCCGCCCTGAACTGCTTGATGATCTCTTCCTTCACTTTTAAGCTCCACTCCGGTTTCAATTTCCTTAATTTTTGTTTGACAGGCTTGAAACCCTCCTTGATGGGTAATCGGTGTACCACAATGTCGGTGGACAATCCGATCATATCCTCATGAGACCAGGCAAAGACATCCTCATATTGTTTTAGCAGCTCAGTCATTTCGGCTTTCTGGCTGGGGGTGAGGTCCCGTCCCTATCTTGAGTTCCTTTGGCTTGTCAAGGGTTCCAATATCAACGGTGATGGTTTGGTCCAAGTTGGGTTTGGGTTTATCCTCGACCCATCCTTTGATCTCGTCAGGTGCGTCGTCGTAATCTGTCTCGTCTTGTTCAATGCCCATTAAATCGAAATCCAGCTCAATGTCAAAATCATAATCATCATTCAAATTTGAAAGACCATTTGTTAGGCAAGGATTACTCAAATGGGTACACCTGACATGAAACAAAATACTTGTCATATATAAATCATTTTTCACGACGATCGCAATTTCAAATAACACGAAGAAACGACACAATTATGCAGAAATAAAACAACAACAAAATAAAACTTCTTCATTCCCCCCCCATCCTCTAGGGTTAACCACCCTGACGTCGAGCTTTACCCTTGTTTGGATATCACTGGTTTCTGGGTCCAATTATCGATGGTCAGGTCAGATGAAATGCGCTGGATAAAGGAGGGCCTCACATCGGACACCTCCCCGATGATTACGGATACGTCGCCTGAGTCCTTCTCCATATCTTCTCCAGGAATAATCAGCCCTGCCCAATCGATGACAGGCACAACTTGTTGGGCTCCCGGTGGTGTGATAACATTCGTCCCCTCCTTACTGCTTGTTGATTGTCCGGGGATATAGCATTTGGTTTCAAACTCTTTTGCGACCTCCCGCAGGAAACTTTCCCTCCGGGCCGACTCATTACGTGTGGGGGTTAACTCTTCATTCCCTGCCCCAATCACAGGTCCGCTGATCCCCTGCTTATTGTCGACTTTGGTCACTGGACTGCCAACTAGTCGAATCGGAGTCGTACCCTGACGGTGTCCCCGTACTGCGCCCACATGGTATCCCAATCCTGCTTTGCCTATCTGCTGTGGTAGGTGGATGGGCTCGGTGATTCCCTGACTGCTTTTCCCTAGTCCCTGTCCAGGTTGGAAGTTCATTTTAATCATTTCCCTTGCCACAAAGGTGAGTTCCGGAGAGACCCTTGGTTTCACAGCTGGAGCTCCCAGGCATCTATAATGGGGAGTGCTAATCTCTAGTGCTTGAAAGCTGGCAGGCGCCGCTGACTCATCCACATTGATTACTGGTAGGCCACTCCTGGGAGGAGAAGGGTCATCACATTCGGCCGAGATTGTTACCAGATTCCCATCGATGATCAACTTGATTTGTTGGTGGAGCGTGGAAGGAACTGCCCCGGCCATGTGTATCCACGGCCTCCCTAACAGCAGGTTGTAGCTTGCCGTAATATCTAGGACTTGGAAGGATATATCAAAAGTACAGGGCCCTATCTCCACTGGCAATTCTATCTCTCCGATGGTATCCCTCCGGGATCCGTCAAAAGCCCGAACCACCACATGACTGGCCCGTAGGCGCTTGGGACTGATGTTCATTTTCTTCAGCGTGCTGAGAGGACATATATTCAATGCCGATCCCCCCGTCGATCAGCACCCCATTCATGACATATCCTGAGGAGATTACCGCGATGTGTAGCGGTTTTCGGTGCCCCCTTCCCTCTTTGGGAATGTCCTCATCCGTAAAGGATATTGCATCGGTTTCCAATAAGTGGCCTACCAGCTGGCCGAAACCCTCCTCACTAATTTCTTTGGACACAAATGCCTCCTCCAGAACCTTCATCAGGGTTTTGCAATGCTCACTGGATGACAACACCAAGTCCATGACTGATGTTAGGGTTGATTCCTCATTTAAAAATCTGGATCCCCCTCGTTTCTGGGTGATCCATCCTTTTCAAAAACTCTATGGCCCTTTCCTCGGAAACCTCTTCATTTTTTCTCTTTTGGCTCTCAAGGACTCGCCCGGGAAGATATAAGGGGTTCCCCTTGGTCGTCACGGAAGCACAACTGGCCGCTTCCTCTGGTATTCCCCCATAATTCCAGGGTACAGTCTTCAGACTACTGATAGGGAGTTGCGGCCTTGCTGCAAGGATGATGGGCCTCGGGGCTGTCAACTTGACAGGTCTTTCCATGCCATTTGTACTTATCCCTATCAACCTGATGGGCGCTCCCCGTGCACTCCCATGATCATGTATCACGTTGATCAATTCCTCAATTTTCTGCACATAGTTCAACCTTGGCGGCCCCCCAGCCTCACTTGCCTCCGTCGCATTAACTCCCCCTCCATCATGTCTTGGCAGGGGATTTGCTTTAAACATTCGGGGAGTCCGGTTGTTCCACCACAATTTCCCCACTGTCTATCATGTTTTGGATTCGATGCTTCAACGTCCAGCAATCTTGTGTATCATGGCCAGGGGAACTGGAGTGGTATGCACATCGTTTGCTCGGGTCAAACCTTCTACCCTTTGGGTCACTCGGTGGTGCCAGACCAACTATTTTCTTTTGGGCTACTAATACCGCTAGTACCCGTTCAAGCGGCTCCCCGAGCGGGGTGAATACTCGATTCTGCGAGGCCTCATATCTTCTTCGCCCCTCTGCCCTTTGATCTGTGAAGTTTGGCTGTCGGGATGGCCCTCCCCTCTGCACCTGCACCGGAGGATGACCTTCTGCTTTTCTGGATGACCCCTGTAGGATGAGGGAGACATCCTCCTCCTTTTTCTTTTGGATCCTCCGGGAAGTGCTACCGTAGTTTCCATTCTGTATTTGCTCGGCAGCAGTTTCTAAAGCAGTAAGATCCCGGATTTTACCCGATTTCAACCCCATGTCAACCATCTCTCCATGTTTAATCATTTCAGCAAAGGGTCTTCCAATCCCCGAGATGACCCGCTCATAATACGGTGCCTCCTGAATGTCTACAAAGGACATTACCATCTCTGATTCGCTCATCGGGGGGGTTACCTGTGCGGCCATGCCCCTCCATCGTTGCGCATATTCCCTGAAGGATTCCCTAGGCTGTTTTTTAACCTTTGTCATTTGGTACCTGTCAAGAGCCATCTGGGCCTGAAAGCTGTATTGGGTTTAAGAAGGTATGGGCCAATTCCTCCCAGTTGTGGATTCGGGCGTTGTCGAGGCGGGCATACCAGATTCTTGCCTCCCCTGTTAAGCTTTTCTGGAATAGTTGCATTCTTAACCCCTCGTCTTCGGCATAAGACCCGAGTTCTCCAATGTATAGTTTCAAGTGTGTATAGGGGTCTCCCTTTCCATTGTATTTTTCAAACTCGGGAACTTTGAACTTTTCTGGATATCTGGCTCCGGGGAAAACACATAGATCCGAATAATTAACCCTGCCCAGGGAGCCTATGCCCCTTAGAGATTGGATGGTCTCCTCCATGTGTTTCATTTTTCTCCGAAGGTCGTCATTGTCCCCTTCTTCTGGGATAGTAATCACTGTCCTGCTAGGTATGGGAACGGCCCTTGTAATGACTGGCTCGTCCTTGAGTTGGGGTTGGTCATCCTTACCCAGGTTTACAATATTTTTAGGAGGATTCTGGTCACCCCCTGGTGGTGGAATATTATGTGGTCCTTGGCTTGGCGGATCCTGTCTGAGTAGGAACTGCTCTTTTAGCATCGTGGCCATTTCCATCATCTGTTTTTTTGAAGTCATCAAACTCTTCTTCCCGAGATATGGAACCATGGTTAGGAATATCAGCCATTTCAGATGTAGAGTTTTGGGCTTTCTTAGACTGCGAACGAGTTTGAGGAGCAATCCTGCAGAGACAATGGTTCGAAGTTTAGTCTTGGGGAAACGCAAAATGGATGCATGCTAAAACTGTAATTTTTGTGTGTTTTTTTTTTTGGGGTTTTTTTTTTAATCTTTCCCTGCAAAAGAGAAAGTTAGTAGTCCTTTAGTGCCATAACCAATGCTAAACATGCTTTATTATGCTCCCCCAACTATTCCCTGCAATTCACAGCGGTTAGTAATCTCTTTCGACACAGAAAAGGGATGTATGAATATTGAATGAGATCATGACATTTAGACATATAAACGTAAAAAGGCATGAAGAGACTTTTCCTGCGTTGGGTTAATCTGAGGCTGACCTACCCTAGGGTTACTCTCGCGGGCTTTTCGGCATGAAGGTTCCCAAATCTTCGCAATCTACTCGTTTGAGCCTTTTCGATTGGAGCGGATTTGAGTGGTGCGTTTCCTGAGCCATCTCCGGGGAGCAGCCCCATCGAGTCCAGTAATAAGCAACCGACGGGTTCGCCTCAGGAGGAGGTACTCTCTCAACATACATTCACATTCATCGTCCTCACCGTATGCAAATGATTACTTTGAAGTAAAGCAAACCCATTCCAATCATTCATTCATTGGACAACAACACACATTCACACAACAATAAAAAGAAGTCAAAATGTCGCACGCACATACACATTTATAAATTTTAAAGGATAGGATAGCATCAAGACCTGACGCGGCTTAAGCCCTCTAATGGTCCCCAGCAGAGTCGCCAGCTGTCGACGCCGGGTTTTTTTTTTTTCGTCTCTGGTCTCTTTCCCTTTTCCTATTTTTAGCCTTTTAGGTGATTTTGGGAAAAAGGTCGGCATTGATGTCGACGGGGTTTTGAAAGATCACTTTTTATGATGAGCCAATTAACCAGAGTCGCCAGTTGGTATATTTGAAATGGATGTACCAACTCATCCGAGTTTTCGCCTTTTTTTATAAATCGCTGGCTGGCTCATATGTGACTCCGAATTAATTAGTCTGCGAATCGAGATTCATAGAGTTCGGGGGCTTGCTTAAGTGAGGGGAAGGTGTTAGGCACCCCTCGACTTCCGCGAAACACGGTTACCCGCAATCTTGATGCTTTCCTATCCTTTAATTCATGAAACGTGTGCGTGTGTGCGCGTGTGTGTGTGTGTGCCTACATGAATGTTTGTGGTGAGTTTGTATGACAGAATCATTTGGATTTTTTAGGGAAAATCGTGCTTTGATTTGAGAATGCTTCGGAATGTCTTTCGATTTATACGAGAAAGCTTGATGCTTTATAAGAAAGGTTTGATTTTAATTTGTCAAAACAATGAGACTTTCATTAGGTGTCGTTTTGGTGAAACAAGAGTTTTAAAACCTTCGTCAAAATAGGAATCGAGATCTATACGTTGCTTTCGTAACTCAAACGATGGGCAACTTCTAGAATCTCTTTAGCCCTATGCACAAAGAATTTAATAAAACGTTACATATTTATAAAATCATTTTACGTGATATTTTGGGAAACGATTTTTCTTTAGCTTTCTCGTTAAATGGGAATCGACATTCGTTGGCACTTTCAATTTCTTATCTTCGTGAAGCTATTAACCTAATTTGATTGATTTTATGAAAATCTTCATGGTTTAATCTTTGAAATCATTTTTTGTGTCACAAGATTTAATCAAGCATGAACATGCGTCGGGGCTAATTTCATGGGCATGTAAACCATCAAAATATCCCCGAACGCCAACAATCGCATATTCCACTAGTACGGGGCCTTAAACCCGATCCTCGCCTTAGCGTCGTTTTTTTAAGGCCCAATGGTTACATGTTACAAAACGAGCATCTTGAATCTATCACATACATCAAAACGTCCATCATCGGATTTGGACCACGGGGGTCGCATTCCTAGGCTCACACGAGATTAATACATGCCTACAAAATGAATCCTACATAACTAACCAACCCGGATTTTATCTAATATACCATGATATCCGGAAATGACAATCTAAATAAATTACACCCAATAAATCACCCTAAACAAGCTAGAAATTTCATCACTTGGATATCCTCGGGTTATTAGGAAGAATTTTATTCCGATGGAACCTTCACTAATAATCCCTAATCCATGATTGTTCAACAATATACATGAAAACTACATCCCATCTAAGCAAATAAGATGATATGAATTGTTATAACCAAAGGGAATTTTTACTTTACAAAATGATCTCAAAAGGATGAAGTCTTGGTATTTGAATAGTATGAGAAATATATTTGATACAATCAAAATTAAAGGAGTAAAAATTTCTCTCTTTTTCCTCTCTTTTCTTCCTATTTTTGTTGCAAAATCTACTATTTTTCTCTCAAATTCCGTGCTGCTGTTGTGCTGAATCCTTCTTCTTCCAAATTTCTTCCAAACCTCCTGTATGCTGCCCGAAGTTGGGCTTAAATAGGCTGGCCAAAGCCAGCCGCAGATCTATCTGCGGCTGGCCGCAGATGGATCTGCGGCTGGCCAGCTGGCGCGCCTCCCATCGCACTCAGCTGGTAGTGCTGATTTCCTGGTTTCCGTGCTGGCGCACCCACTTGGCCGCAGATCTATCCGCGGCTGGCGGGCTTGACTTTCTCGATTTTCGTGCCACGCCTCGATTTTCGTGCCGCAACGTCGGTTTTCGCTGACAGGCTCGTATTCTGCAGTCCGGGAATTTCCGGGAGACGTGCCACCATCATTCGGAAATGCCTGCCTCGGACGGCTTTATTGTCACGTAAACTCGGGTTGCCCAAAACATTGCGGCGGTGCCGGGCGCTTGCCCTTGTGCCCGCTCCTTTGCTCCCGCAAGCCGGTTCAATTGACGATTTCGCCCTCCTGTCATGGTTAGTAGAAGGAAACGCAAAATTTGGGTGTCTACAGCTGCCCCTCTTTATCATGTTTATGAAATGATAAATGAAATGAACAAGATAAAGAATAGACACTCGATGCATGAATGACAGTGCGTAAGAATGACAGTACATACATGATGCCACACATATAGCTTATGATGCAACATAAGATGTAATGCATGCAAGACATTCGTAAGAGTGTCAATGTATCAACCCCTTGACCGTGTTTGTTAGTCTTTGGGTTCACTCTTTCAATCTATCGTCTCGTTCGGGGCCGGGTATCGTCGCCGGTCACCCATTGCGTAACCCCCGGTTATCGTCGCCGGTTGGTTATCTTATCGGAGCCGGTTTTCGTCGCCGAACATCCATCTCGTGATCGCCGGTTATCGTCGCCGGTCGATCGTCTCGTCGGGGCCGGGTATCGTCGCCGGTCACCCATCTCGTAACCCCCGGTTATCGTCGCCGATTGGTTATCTGTCGGAGCCGGTTATCGTCGCCGGACATCCATCTCGTGATCGCAGGTTATCGTCGCCGGTCGATCGTCATGTCGGGGCCGGGTATCGTCGCCGGTCACCCATCGCGTAACCCCCGGTTATCGTCGCCGGTTGGTTATCTGTCGGAGCCGGTTATCGTCGCCGGACATCCATCTCGTGATCGACGGTTATCGTCGCCGGTCGATCGTTTCGTCGGGGCCGGGTATCGTCGCCGGTCACCCATCGCGTAACCCCCCGGTTATCGTTGCCGGTTGGTTATCTGTCGGAGCCGGTTATCGTCGCCGGACATCCATCTCGTGATCGCCGGTTATCGTCGCCGGTCGATCGTCATGTCGGGGCCGGGTATCGTCGCCGGTCACCCATCGCGTAACCCCCCTGTTATCGTCGCCGGTTGGTTATCTGTCGGAGCCGGTTATCGTCGCCGGACATCCATCTCGTGATCGCCGGTTATCGTCGTCGGTCGATCGTCATGTCGGGGCCGGGTATCGTCGCCGGTCACCCATCGCGTAACCCCCGGTTATCGTCGCCGGTTGGTTATCTGTCGGAGCCGGTTATCGTCGCCGGACATCCATCTCGTGATCGACGGTTATCGTCGCCGGTCGATCGTTTCGTCGGGGCCGGGTATCGTCGCCGGTCACCCATCGCGTAAACTTTTCACTTCAACACGTCAAATGGCTTCAAGGGAGCAAGGTGGGGCCCACCAGGGCCAGCCGCAGATGGATCTGCGGCCAGCCGCAGATACATCTGCGGCCAAGATCGGGCCTTATAACCAACGCGCCTCCTCCAGATCTGTCACTTTCAACTTGCAATCCTCAGAGATTCTCTCGATTTTTCTTGTTCGCAAGGGCTTTTTGTCGATTTTTTTCAATTTTCCTGCAAAAACTGCTCCGGTAGGGTCGATCTACGCGCTACAGGTAACACTTTGATCGGTCACTTTTCAATTTCGTCAATGTTTTGCTATACATTTGACTATTTGCATGTTTAGACATAAAATGTATGCTTCACAATGTTCATGCAATGTACCATCATATATACATGCTATGTATCAACTGTGTGAGTCCTATTTTATGTTCATGAGGCGGTCCCACATATTGTTATTCCTTTTCTGCAAGAGAAACATGCATTACATGATGTAATTACACATATGAATGCAATTTAAATCTGTTTGAGGCTTTGATTGATGGAAAACACGTTTGGCTTATGCCTGGGATGTCCATTTTACAAACGGAACTCTGCCGATTTTTTTTTTTATTTTTTTTTATTTTTATTTTTTTACCATAACCATGCATCATGTTGCATTAATCATATGATGAGGCTAGAAATTTAGAATGTTCATTACATAATTTTAAAAGGGAACTTACCTTCTTTCTCGCCCGTTCTATTCCAGCTATGGATCGTGATGCGCCCAGTAGCTCCTCCGCCTCTCGGACTTCGGGTGTTCGCCGTCGTAGGGCTGCACCTGCCCCTATTCCCCCTCGTACCCGTCAGGCTCGTCGCTTGGCGGAGTCTGTCATCCGTCCTGATCACCCGGACGTTGAGGAGGTTGCTCCTCCGGAGGTTGCGGTGGAGGAGCCGTCTTCCAGCACATCAGCTCCCCCCACTCATCGCGCCTTATCTGGCGCTTCTGTCCAGATACCCGATCTATTGGGTCCGGGATCTCAGTCGTCATCCCTCGGCATCTCTTGTGGCTAATGAGGTATCCTCGATTCGGCTTTTCATTTGTTCTTGATTTCTCAATTTCCGGTTCTATCTGGATTGACCCATTGGTGATTTTCACAGGTGCCTGAGTTTACCCAGCCGAGGGGTAATTGGTTCAACATTTACTCTCTCTACGCGGCCCTGCATAGTGATTACCGGGAGATGGTGGACTCTTGGGGCTTTCAACATTTCTTCACTATCATTCCCCGTCAGTGCCCCTGGGGTTACATGAGGGCTTTATCCGAGCGATGGTTCCACCATACGCAGTCTCTCCATCTTCTTGACTGCGAGGTCGTGCTGACCCCCTGGGATTGGAGGTACATTACGGGCATAGAGTTCACCGGGTCCCGTGTCCCCCTGGATCTTGATATCACTCCAGTGGAGGTCCGAGCTTTGCTAGGCTTCGCTGCTGATGATCGGGTCTTCAAGGCCCGTAGTATTCGGTCCGGGGCTTTGGCCGTCGATGCCGTTGGGGGTCTATACGCACATCCCATCCCAGCGGACCAGGGCACTCGTGACATCCTACTACGGCGTCTGTTCCTGACTATCATGAGGGGTTGTTTCCTAGGGAACAACTCTTCTACCATCCACTTCAGCGTCGTAGGGGCTGTTCGAGATGTAGGCCGGATTGGTGAATACGATTGGGGGTCATTCACTTTTGCTTATTTCCTCCACGGTCTGCGTCTACGCTCAGAGGGACAGACTGATGCCTGGCTCGGCTTCTACCACTTTCTGTTGGTGAGTCCCCTCCTCCTCTCTCTTACTGTATTTCTTTTCCTTTCATCTCTTTTCTGTATTTGATAGTGACTCATGCCTTGCCTTGTTTCTATTCACAGTTCTGGGCTTACGAGCGGCTGCCATGTCTGAGGCCTATCACTACTCTGGGCCCGGACACTTATCCTCGGGGTTGGCGATGGCATCACAGTACTCTGGAGGAGGTCCCCGTGTCGGGCAGCTTTGCACATTGTCGTATTCAGCTGGAGTTGATCACGGCTGCCGACGTCGTCTGGATTCCCTACCTCTCCGAGCATCTGACTGTGGGGTTTTTGCTGACGGGCATCCTTCCGGCCCGGAGTTCGAGCTTTCCACCCGTCGCCTCACTTTGCAGAGTGTTGGAGGCTGGGTGATGTATCTGGGAGAGCGCGCATTCAGATGCGTCACTGGGGAGATCCGCATCCCGCACTCCCTTTCTTTCACTACTTTCTGGCCGCTGGATTCTCAGCCCTCGGAGATCATGCTCGCCGGGGAGGATGGTCGGATGCTTTCCACAGGCCCCAGTACGAGTGAGGCTTTCAGGACTTGGTGGGTACCTCGTACCATCGGTCCCCAGACTCGGGCCACTTTCTTTCTTGGAGACATGGTTCCAGGCTCGGTTACGATGATCGATTGGGCTGCCTGTGTTCGGACCCCTACCCACGCTGAGCAGATCGCCACATTGACCCGTCAGGTGGATCAGTTGTCGCTGTTTATTCGGGGGTTGGGCCGGACCCCGGAGGAGGCTTACACCTACGATCCTGACGGTGCAGGTTATGATGCAGGCCCGAGTTCATCTGATGCCACAAAACAGCGCATCCCTACATCCCTGATATGAACTTTGGTCCTCCGAGCTCGACGACTCCGGGGGATCAGTTCGAGGATCCTGCTTTCATAGATGATACTGATTTTATTTAGACCAGGATAGGATAGGGCCTTTTGTATCGGCACCTGCTTAGATTTCTTTTTCATTTATGCACTATGTACTGAACTCATTTATTTATTTACGCACAGTTTCTTTTCATCTTTATGGGATTCACCTGCTTTAATTATTAACTGTATGATGCATGCTTTTTATTTATGGGTAGAGAATGACCCATGTACAGTCTTTTTTTGATACTATTTTTTCACAGATGTCGTCCTCAGATGTCGTGGTTCGTTTGGATTCCACTCCTCCCACAGGGTTGGTTGGCAGCCTCTTCCGCTGGTTGGACAGTCTACTGCCTGCCAGCAGATAGGGTTATCGTAGATGGTCTTTTGGGACATTCTTGGTCCTTATTAACCTTCCGGGTGCCAGCGGGCTTTGTGGATGGTCTTCTGAGCTATTGGGCCCCTGCCCGTCAGGTGTTTAGGTTTGGGACAGTAGAGCTGACCCCCCACCCTTGAGGAGTATGCTCGCTTCACCGGCTTGCCGTTGGATGGTCCCTGTGCTAGGGTTTACCGTTGGTTCCATGCGCCGTCAATTCTTGACTTTCACCGGTTTGCGGAGGGCTGTCTTATTACCGGTAATCACATCAGACCATATGGTTCCTCTTCACTTCTTGATTGACCGATTTGGCTCACCTGACAGTTTCCGTCTTTTCCTCGGTGATTTTTTTTTCCGTGTCCGAGGAGCGCTGGGATGCCTTGAGAGTGGGCGTTCTGATGGCCTGTGTCATCTCAGTTTTGTATTTGCCTGCAGGATCCGATCATTTGGACATGCGGATTGTTGCGGCCGTTGGGGCCCTTCAGGAGGATCACACCATTCTCCCCATGATATTGACGGATACCTATATGTCGGCCACATATTGCCAGTCCTTCCGAGGGAGATTCTTCAGAGGGAGTTCGACCTTATTGTATATGTGGTTCATGAGTCATCTTAGTCCCCATCGGCCATTTCCGTCGCCAAGGGTTTTGCTTCAGCCATGACATAACCACGCAGTTTTCGCTTCGTCCCGCGAGTTGTACTGATGTGGCCTCCTGGACATCATTTTTGTCTATCATTGAGGACCCCTTTCATCTATTGGTTTACTCGGGCTATTGCTCCTTCATGAGCTTCTTGACTCATGTGCCTGGCATGGATTTTCATTCCCATTGCTGGGTTAAGGGGCGTGACGACCTATCATCCCCTGGCGGTTATGGGGCAGTTTTGATCAGACACAGGATTTACAACCCCTTCGCGGGTGCAGCCGCATACCGATTCCTTATATCATCCTGTACAGAGAGGGATCTATTGCAGGTATACGAGCTTTGGGATCGCAGGATCTTTGCCGAATATAGTGCGAGCTGTCACATCCAGACATTTGCCTACGTACAGTGGTTGCGTGGAGACCTGGATTCGGCTAGTTTGAGTCGGACTGGGGCCTTTGATGACTCTGGAGTGATTTTCACAGAAGATACCACCGACCATTCCATTTCAGCCGATTCTGCCCCGAGTCGGGTCGCTGAGGATTCCCGACTCCGCCTGGCCCTGATTACTACTGAAACCGAGAGGGATGCCGCCCTTGCCGAGAGAGATGAGGCCATTCGGGCTAGAGATGCTGCCATTGCTGATAGAGAGGCCATTGTATTTCAGACCAGGGCAGTGGTAGATGCTCATTTTGGGACTGTCAGCCGAGCTACTGCTTTACTGGATCGTATTGATATGATGGGGCAGCAGATTGCAGGAGATGCTGATGCTTCAGATCTATCCACCACCCTGTCCATCCTGCTTCGGCTAGTTTCAGATTTGTAGATTATTTTATTTCCTGCATAGACTATGTTGGTTTCATCAGTTATTGAAAGAGAAATCTTGTAATAAAACGACTTATATATATAGACATGCATTTAAATTTAGTCATTTTCCCCTTTTGTCGTATCATTGCCATCCATTGGATCATCATTTTATCCAACTGACCATGATTTTGACATTTCGCCTTCTTTCTTTCCTCAAGACTTGATGGAGATTTGACAGATATTGCCGCACACCTTTTGATTTCGTCGGATTGAATCTCAGATTTTGGATAACTGTTTGGGTTGGATCAGGGTATGTATTCTGGGATGAAATTGGTTAGGCAGTTGGTTTCGGGAAGGTTTTGAGGGTGTAGGAAGGTTTTATCTGGCTATCGAAAATTGGTTTTGGTTAGGGAAAGGATTATTTTTTTAAAGGATCGGACCGCGCCATGATGGCTGCCTACGTACCCCCACAAGTTGGGAGATCAGGTCCTACGTAGTTCGCTCTCAAAGGAAAAAAGAACTGATGATTTAAGCGTAGAACCGCTTCACCGAGTCAGAATTGAGGGGTTGTGGAAATACCTCACCATCCATTTCTTGAAATATGAGGGCTCCTCCGGATAGCACTTTCTTAATCATGAATGGTCCTTCCCAATTCGGGGCAAACTTCCCCTTGGCTTCGTCTTGACAAGACATGACTCTCTTTAGCACCAGGTCATTCTCCTTGAATTTCCGAGGCCTGATCCTTTTGTCGTATGATCGGGAGATCCTCTGTTGATATAGCTGGCCGTGCCAAACAGCAGCCACCCTCCTCTCATCAATTAGGGCCAATTGGTCGTATCGACTTTGCATCCAATCCTCCTCGCTTATCTGAGCATCGATCACTATTCTGAGGGACGCCATCTCAACTTCAACTGGCAGGACAACCTCCATTCCATACACCAAAGCGTAAGGGGTTGCCCCTGTAGAAGTACGTGTTGATGTTCGGTATGCCAGCAGGGTGAGGGGTAACAGATCCGGCCATCCCCGATGATTAGCAGACATTTTCGCCATGATCTTCTTGATGTTTTTATTTGCAGCCTCCACTGCCCCATTCATCTTAGGACGGTAAATGACGGAATTGAGATGCTTAATCTTGAACTGGTCACACAGTTCCTTCATGAGGGCGTTGTTTAAATTCTTGGCATTGTCGGAGACCACAACCTCAGGTTGCCCATATCGGCAAATGACATTATTCCTGACGAAGTTGACGATGACCTCCTGAGTTACTTTAGGGAAAGAAGCTGCCTCTACCCATTTGGTGAAATAATCGATCATGACGAAAATGAATCGGTGCCCGTTGCTTGCTTTGGGCTCTATTGGTCCGATTACATCCATTCCCCACATTGAAAATGGCCACGGGGAGGTCATACAGTGCAGTTCATTGGGAGGTGTATGGATCACATTACCGTGCGCCTGGCATTGGTAACACCGTTTGACATGATCATCGCAATCGGCCTTCAGCGTTAACCAATAATACCCTGTCCTCAAGATCTTTTTGGCCAACATCGGTCCACTCATATGTGGCCCACACAACACCCCGCCATGGATTTCATTCATAATCCTTTGGGATTGCGTTTCGTCTACGCATTGCAACAGTCCCAACCCGGCATCCCTTTTGTAAAGTGAATCGCCACTCAGGTAAAACTTCATCGCCATCTTTTGAATTCTCATCCTTTCAGTCCGATTTTCCTGATCGGGAAGGGATCTGTCTCTCAGATATTCCCTGATGTCGTGATACCAGGGCTGCCTTGTCAACACCACCTCGTTTGATAACACTGCCACATTTTCCTCATATGCTGGGGCATTCTGTACGGTGATCTCAATCTGTGGACTGTCCCTACTCTTGATCACGTGGATTAAGGAAGCCAAAGTCGCCAATGCATCGGCAAAATCATTTCGTCCCCGAGGAATATGGCGGAAGGCGATATCTTCGAACTCTTGCATAAGCTGGGTGACACAACGATGGTACGGAAGTAACCGAAGCTCCTTAGTGTTGTATACCCCGATTGCTTGTCTGATTACCAATTCTGAATCCCCGAACACCGCTAGTCTTTTTACTCCCATGTCACGGGCCAATCGGAGTCCCAAGATACACCCATCGTATTCAGCGGTGTTGTTCGAATTGCTGAAACGAAGTTTAGTGGCCACGGGGTATTGTTCTCCGGTGATAGAGACTAGGACCGCTCCGGCTCCTGCCCCCTCGGCATTCATGGCACCATCAAAATACAGCTTCCAGAATTGTCCCTCGTCATCACATTTTTCGCGCGATACCCAAAATATATCCTCGCCCGGGAGAGGAGTTTCTAACGGCTCCATCCCTCCTGCCGGGGCTTCTGCCAACTGATCTGCAATTCCCTGCCCTTTCATGGCCTTCTGGGTCACGTACACCATGTCAAACTGTTGTAAAATTAACTGCCATCTTGATAGTCGACAATTCAGCATGGGCCTTTCGAAAATATATTTCAGGGGATCCATTCTTGATATCAGGTACGTTGTATGCCCATGGAGGTAGTGCTGTAATCTCCCTGCAGCCCAGGCCAGAGCACAACAGGTCTTCTCAATGGGAGTGTAATTCTGCTCACATTGGCTAAATCTTTTGCTGAGGTAATAGATGGCCTGCTCTTTTCCCGCCTCATTTTTCTGTCCCAACATACATCCCATCACGATGGCATTTACCGATATATACATAAACAGAGGGATCCCATCCTTCGGGGGTACCAGCACTGGTGCCTCCGTCAATTGTTTCTTAATGGTCTGAAACGCCCTCTGACATTGCTCATTCCATTCTTGGGACACCCCTTTTCTTAACAGTTTAAAAATCGGCTCACATGTAGTCGTCAAGTGGGATATAAAACGGCTGATGAAGTTTATTCTCCCCAGGAATCCTCTTATCTCCTTCTCTGTGTGGGGTGCCGGCATATCCACAATGGCCTTAATCTTTGCTGGATCCAACTCAATGCCCCGATCACTAACCAGGAATCCCAAGAGCTTGCCTGACTGCACTCCGAAAGCACACTTGGCTGGATTGAGTTTCAAATTATACTTTCTGAGTCGATCAAATAGCCTTTTAAGATGAGTTATATGATCGGATTCTACCTTTGATTTCACAATAATGTCATCCACGTAGACCTCTATCTCCTTGTGCATCATAATCGTGGAACAAGGCCATCATGGCTCTCTGATAAGTAGCCCCTGCATTTGTGAGACCGAAAGCCAGTCGTCTATAGCAGAAAGTGCCCCAGGGGGTGATGAATGCGGTCTTTTCCCGGTCTTCTTCCGCCACCATTATCTGATGATAGCCCGCAAAGCAATCCACAAAAGAATACATTTCGTACTGGGCTGTGTTATCTACCAGGATGTGTATGAAAGGCACCGGGAAGTTATCCTTGAGACTGGCCTTGTTTAGATCTCTGTAGTCTACACATACCCTCACCTTTCCTCCAGGCTTAGCTACCGGGACCACATTGGATAACCATTCAGGATAAGTGGATACCATAATGATTCCCGCCCTGAACTGCTTGATGATCTCTTCCTTCACTTTTAAGCTCCACTCCGGTTTCAATTTCCTTAATTTTTGTTTGACAGGCTTGAAACCCTCCTTGATGGGTAATCGGTGTACCACAATGTCGGTGGACAATCCGATCATATCCTCATGAGACCAGGCAAAGACATCCTCATATTGTTTTAGCAGCTCAGTCATTTCGGCTTTCTGGCTGGGGGTGAGGTCCGTCCCTATCTTGAGTTCCTTTGGCTTGTCAGGGTTCTCCAATATCAACGGTGATGGTTTGGTCCAAGTTGGGTTTGGGTTTATCCTCGACCCATCCTTTGATCTCGTCAGGTGCGTCGTCGTAATCTGTCTCGTCTTGTTCAATGCCCATTAAATCAAAATCCAGCTCAATGTCAAAATCATAATCATCATTCAAATTTGAAAGACCATTTGTTAGGCAAGGATTACTCAAATGGGTACACCTGACATGAAACAAAATACTTGTCATATATAAATCATTTTTCACGACGATCGCAATTTCAAATAACACGAAGAAACGACACAATTATGCAGAAATAAAACAACAACAAAATAAAACTTCTTCATTCCCCCATCCTCTAGGGTTAACCACCCTGACGTCGAGCTTTACCCTTGTTTGGATATCACTGGTTTCTGGGTCCAATTATCGATGGTCAGGTCAGATGAAATGCGCTGGATAAAGGAGGGCCTCACATCGGACACCTCCCCGATGATTACGGATACGTCGCCTGAGTCCTTCTCCATATCTTCTCCAGGAATAATCAGCCCTGCCCAATCGATGACAGGCACAACTTGTTGGGCTCCCGGTGGTGTGATAACATTCGTCCCCTCCTTACTGCTTGTTGATTGTCCGGGGATATAGCATTTGGTTTCAAACTCTTTTGCGACCTCCCGCAGGAAACTTTCCCTCCGGGCCGACTCATTACGTGTGGGGGTTAACTCTTCATTCCCTGCCCCAATCACAGGTCCGCTGATCCCCTGCTTATTGTCGACTTTGGTCACTGGACTGCCAACTAGTCGAATCGGAGTCGCACCCTGACGGTGTCCCCGTACTGCGCCCACATGGTATCCCAATCCTGCTTTGCCTATCTGCTGTGGTAGGTGGATGGGCTCGGTGATTCCCTGACTACTGCTTTTCCCTAGTCCCTGTCCAGGTTGGAAGTTCATTTTAATCATTTCCCTTGCCACAAAGGTGAGTTCCGGAGAGACCCTTGGTTTCACAGCTGGAGCTCCCAGGCATCTATAATGGGGAGTGCTAATCTCTAGTGCTTGAAAGCTGGCAGGCGCCGCTGACTCATCCACATTGATTACTGGTAGGCCACTCCTGGGAGGAGAAGGGTCATCACATTCGGCCGAGATTGTTACCAGATTCCCATCGATGATCAACTTGATTTGTTGGTGGAGCGTGGAAGGAACTGCCCCGGCCATGTGTATCCACGGCCTCCCTAACAGCAGGTTGTAGCTTGCCGTAATATCTAGGACTTGGAAGGATATATCAAAAGTACAGGGCCCTATCTCCACTGGCAATTCTATCTCTCCGATGGTATCCCTCCGGGATCCGTCAAAAGCCCGAACCACCACATGACTGGCCCGTAGGCGCTTGGGACTGATGTTCATTTTCTTCAGCGTGCTGAGAGGACATATATTCAATGCCGATCCCCCGTCGATCAGCACCCCATTCATGACATATCCTGAGGAGATTACCGCGATGTGTAGCGGTTTTCGGTGCCCCCTTCCCTCTTTGGGAATGTCCTCATCCGTAAAGGATATTGCATCGGTTTCCAATAAGTGGCCTACCAGCTGGCCGAAACCCTCCTCACTAATTTCTTTGGACACAAATGCCTCCTCCAGAACCTTCATCAGGGTTTTGCAATGCTCACTGGATGACAACACCAAGTCCATGACTGATGTTAGGGTTGATTCCTCATTTAAAATCTGGATCCCCCTCGTTTCTGGGTGATCCATCCTTTTCAAAAACTCTATGGCCCTTTCCTCGGAAACCTCTTCATTTTTTCTCTTTTGGCTCTCAAGGACTCGCCCGGGAAGATATAAGGGGTTCCCCTTGGTCGTCACAGAAGCACAACTGGCCGCTTCCTCTGGTATTCCCCCATAATTCCAGGGTACAGTCTTCAGACTACTGATAGGGAGTTGCGGCCTTGCTGCAAGGATGATGGGCCTCGGGGCTGTCAACTTGACAGGTCTTTCCATGCCATTTGTACTTATCCCTATCAACCTGATGGGCGCTCCCCGTGCACTCCCATGATCATGTATCACGTTGATCAATTCCTCAATTTTCTGCACATAGTTCAACCTTGGCGGCCCCCCAGCCTCACTTGCCTCCGTCGCATTAACTCCCCCTCCATCATGTCTTGGCAGGGGATTTTCTTTAACATTCGGGGAGTCCGGTTGTTCCACCACAATTTCCCCACTGTCTATCATGTTTTGGATTCGATGCTTCAACGTCCAGCAATCTTGTGTATCATGGCCAGGGGAACTGGAGTGGTATGCACATCGTTTGCTCGGGTCAAACCTTCTACCCTTTGGGTCACTCGGTGGTGCCAGACCAACTATTTTCTTTTGGGCTACTAATACCGCTAGTACCCGTTCAAGCGGCTCCCCGAGCGGGGTGAATACTCGATTCTGCGAGGCCTCATATCTTCTTCGCCCCTCTGCCCTTTGATCTGTGAAGTTTGGCTGTCGGGATGGCCCTCCCCTCTGCACCTGCACCGGAGGATGACCTTCTGCTTTTCTGGATGACCCCTGTAGGATGAGGGAGACATCCTCCTCCTTTTTCTTTTGGATCCTCCGGGAAGTGCTACCGTAGTTTCCATTCTGTATTTGCTCGGCAGCAGTTTCTAAAGCAGTAAGATCCCGGATTTTACCTGATTTCAACCCCATGTCAACCATCTCTCCATGTTTAATCATTTCAGCAAAGGGTCTTCCAATCCCCGAGATGACCCGCTCATAATACGGTGCCTCCTGAATGTCTACAAAGGTCATTACCATCTCTGATTCGCTCATCGGGGGGGTTACCTGTGCGGCCATGCCCCTCCATCGTTGCGCATATTCCCTGAAGGATTCCCTAGGCTGTTTTTTAACCTTTGTCATTTGGTACCTGTCAAGAGCCATCTGGGCCTGAAAGCTGTATTGGGTTAAGAAGGTATGGGCCAATTCCTCCCAGTTGTGGATTCGGGCGTTGTCGAGGCGGGCATACCAGATTCTTGCCTCCCCTGTTAAGCTTTTCTGGAATAGTTGCATTCTTAACCCCTCGTCTTCGGCATAAGACCCGAGTTCTCCAATGTATAGTTTCAAGTGTGTATAGGGGTCTCCCTTTCCATTGTATTTTTCAAACTCGGGAACTTTGAACTTTTCTGGATATCTGGCTCCGGGGAAAACACATAGATCCGAATAATTAACCCTGCCCAGGGAGCCTATGCCCCTTAGAGATTGGATGGTCTCCTCCATGTGTTTCATTTTTCTCCGAAGGTCGTCATTGTCCCCTTCTTCTGGGATAGTAATCACTGTCCTGCTAGGTATGGGAACGGCCCTTGTAATGACTGGCTCGTCCTTGAGTTGGGGTTGGTCATCCTTACCCAGGTTTACAATATTTTTAGGAGGATTCTGGTCACCCCCTGGTGGTGGAATATTATGTGGTCCTTGGCTTGGCGGATCCTGTCTGAGTAGGAACTGCTCTTTTAGCATCGTGGCCATTTCCATCATCTGTTTTTTGAAGTCATCAAACTCTTCCCGAGATATGGAACTATGATTAGGAATATCAGCCATTTCAGATGTAGAATTTTGGGCTTTCTTAGACTGCGAACGGGTTTGAGGAGCAATCCTGCAGAGACAATGGTTCGAAGTTTAGTCTTGGGGAAACGCAAAATGGATGCATGCTAAAACTGTAATTTTTGTGTGTTTTTTTTTGGGGTTTTTTTTTAATCTTTCCCTGCAAAAGAGAAAGTTAGTAGTCCTTTAGTGCCATAACCAATGCTAAACATGATTTATTATGCTCCCCCAACTATTCCCTGCAATTCACAGCGGTTAGTAATCTCTTTCGACACAGAAAAGGGATGTATGAATATTGAATGAGATCATGACATTTAGACATATAAACGTAAAAAGGCATGAAGAGACTTTTCCTGCGTTGGGTTAATCTGAGGCTGACCTACCCTAGGGTTACTCTCGCGGGCTTTTCGGCATGAAGGTTCCCAAATCTTCGCAATCTACTCGTTTGAGCCCTTTCGATTGGAGCGGATTTGAGTGGTGCGTTTCCTGAGCCATCTCCGGGGAGCAGCCCCATCGAGTCCAGTAATAAGCAACCGACGGGTTCGCCTCAGGAGGAGGTACTCTCTCAACATACATTCACATTCATCGTCCTCACCGTATGCAAATGATTACTTTGAAGTAAAGCAAACCCATTCAATCATTCATTCATTGGACAACAACACACATTCACACAACAATAAAAAGAAGTCAAAATGTCGCACGCACATACACATTTATAAATTTTAAAGGATAGGATAGCATCAAGACCTGACGCGGCTTAAGCCCTCTAATGGTCCCCAGCAGAGTCGCCAGCTGTCGACGCCGGGTTTTTTTTTCGTCTCTGGTCTCTTTCCCTTTTCCTATTTTTAGCCTTTTAGGTGATTTTGGGAAAAAGGTCGGCATTGATGTCGACGGGGTTTTGAAAGATCACTTTTTATGATGAGCCAATTAACCAGAGTCGCCAGTTGGTATATTTGAAATGGATGTACCAACTCATCCGAGTTTTCGCCTTTTTTTATAAATCGCTGGCTCATATGTGACTCCGAATTAATTAGTCTGCGAATCGAGATTCATAGAGTTCGGGGGCTTGCTTAAGTGAGGGGAAGGTGTTAGGCACCCCTCGACTTCCGCAAAACACGGTTACCGCAATCTTGATGCTTTCCTATCCTTTAATTCATGAAACGTGTGCGTGTGCGCGTGTGTGTGTGTGTGCCTACATGAATGTTGTGGTGAGTTTGTATGACAGAATCATTTGGATTTTTTAGGGAAAATCGTGCTTTGATTTGAGAATGCTTCGGAATGTCCTTTCGATTTATACGAGAAAGCTTGATGCTTTATAAGAAAGGTTTGATTTTAATTTGTCAAAACAATGAGACTTTCATTAGGTGTCGTTTTGGTGAAACAAGAGTTTTAAACCTTCGTCAAAATAGGAATCGAGATCTATACGTTGCTTTCGTAACTCAAACGATGGGCAACTTCTAGAATCTCTTTAGCCCTATGCACAAAGAATTTAATAAAACGTTACATATTTATAAAATCATTTTACGTGATATTTTGGGAAACGATTTTTCTTTAGCTTTCTCGTTAAATGGGAATCGACATTCGTTGGCACTTTCAATTTCTTATCTTCGTGAAGCTATTAACCTAATTTGATTGATTTTATGAAAATCTTCATGGTTTAATCTTTGAAATCATTTTTTGTGTCACAAGATTTAATCAAGCATGAACATGCGTCGGGGCTATTCATGGGCATGTAAACCATCAAAATATCCCCGAACGCCAACAATCGCATATTCCACTAGTACGGGGCCTTAAACCCGATCCTCGCCTTAGCGTCGTTTTAAGGCCCAATGGTTACATGTTACAAAACGAGCATCTTGAATCTATCACATACATCAAAACGTCCATCATCGGATTTGGACCACGGGGTCGCATTCCTAGGCTCACACGAGATTAATACATGCCTACAAAATGAATCCTACATAACTAACCAACCCGGATTTATCTAATATACCATGATATCCGGAAATGACAATCTAAATAAATTACACCCAATAAATCACCCTAAACAAGCTAGAAATTTCATCACTTGGATATCCTCGGGTTATTAGGAAGAATTTTATTCCGATGGAACCTTCACTAATAATCCCTAATCCATGATTGTTCAACAATATACATGAAAACTACATCCCATCTAAGCAAATAAGATGATATGAATTGTTATAACCAAAGGGAATTTTTACCTTACAAAATGATCTCAAAAGGATGAAGTCTTGGTATTTGAATAGTATGAGAAATATATTTGATACAATCAAAAATTAAAGGAGTAAAAATTTCTCTCTTTTTCCTCTCTTTTCTTCCTATTTTTGTTGCAAAATCTACTATTTTTCTCTCAAATTCCGTGCTGCTGTTGTGCTGAATCCTTCTTCTTCCAAATTTCTTCCAACCTCCTGTATGCTGCCCGAAGCTGGGCTTAAATAGGCTGGCCAAAGCCAGCCGCAGATCTATCTGCGGCTGGCCGCAGATGGATCTGCGGCTGGCCGCAGATGGATCTGCGGCTGGCCAGCTGGCGCGCCTCCCATCGCACTCAGCTGGTAGTGCTGATTTCCTGGTTTCCGTGCTGGCGCACCCACTTGGCCGCAGATCTATCCGCGGCTGGCGGGCTTGACTTTCTCGATTTTCGTGCCACGCCTCGATTTTCGTGCCGCAACGTCGGTTTTCGCTGACAGGCTCGTATTCTGCAGTCCGGGAATTTCCGGGAGACGTGCCACCTCATTCGGAAATGCCTGCCTCGGACGGCTTTATTGTCACGTAAACTCGGGTTGCCCAAAACATTGCGGCGGTGCCGGGCGCTTGCCCTTGTGCCCGCTCCTTTGCTCCCGCAAGCCGGTTCAATTGACGATTTCGCCCTCCTGTCATGGTTAGTAGAAGGAAACGCAAAATTTGGGTGTCTACAATCGATACGCTTACTTATGCTATTTATTTAGCAAATGAGCAAATCACATAACACACATAAGTTAATAAACTATCATTAATCATATAAGACACTTAATTGATCTTTAGGTTGATGATTTAATTAATTAACAATATTTTTCTTAAGTGCTAAACACTTATTAAACCCTTAAATAATTAATTATAATTGTTTAATTAATGTGTTATTTAAACTTTCTTTATTTTATTAATTCTATCTTCATTTAATTACTATTTAATATTAGTTAAATAGTAATTAATTAATTATCTTTAGTTATTATTTAATAATAAACAATAACTAATTATATTTACATATTATTTGAATAATCAAATTATTAGTCGTATTTGTCTTTAATTATTAGTTAATAATCCTTATTTATTATTTATGATAATAAATAATTAATTTATTAGTCTATTATTATTTAATATTAATTAAATAATAATTAATTTAATTGTATTGGTATTTAATTACTATTTAATATTAATTAAATAATAATTAAATAATTATTACCCCTTATTTATTATTTAATCTTAATTAAATAATAAATAATTAATTTATTAACTTTATTTTCCTTAATTATTATTTAATTAACATTGACTAATAATTAATTATTATCCTTATTTATTATTAAATAATAAATAATTAATTTATTAACCTTTATGTTAATTGAATAACATTTAAATGAGTAATTATCATTATTTATTACTTAATCTTATTTAAATAATAAATAATTAGTTTATTAATTTAAACACTATTTAATAATTATTTGATATTAATCAAATAATAATAGATTAATTATTTAACCTCATTTATTATTTAATCTTAATTAAATAGTAAATAGTTAGTATATTATCACTAATTCTATTTAATTATTACTTAATATTGATTAAATAATAATTAAATAGTTAATTACACTTAAACAATATTTAATTAGTTTAATAATCAATTAGTAGTATTAACCTTTATCATTTAAAAATTTTTAAATGATTTAAATAGGTTTTAATCACTAATTAAACTAAACACCACTTAAGTACACTAAACAATTACCAAATAAATATGATAATATTCTACATGATTTTAGAAAAATTTGGGTCCAAACGGGATCGCCGGAACCGGCCGGAATAGTGCCGAACCGGTCGCCGGAAAATTGCGCCGGTTCGGTGAATAGTGAACCGGCAGGGGGTTTTGGTATTTTCGGACTTTTTTCCAGATTTAGGGTCCTTAGCGAAAACTTGAATAACTTGAGATCTATAACTCCGATTGAGGTCCAGTCGGACTCGTTAGACTCGTATCTTTCCGAACTACAAGATTCCATCATCAAAATACAAATTTGGACAAGTTTTGTGCACTGAAATCAGCCCGAAAGTGTACTGTTCATACATGTTTTCCATCAACGGGGTGTTTTGGTTAAAAATCCATAACTCACTCGTTTTAACTTCTTTTTAAATGATTCCAACTAGGTTTTGTTCTTAACTTACCCATATATTACCAGAAAATTTAAAGTCCCAAAAATAATTTATAGATTTCAAAATGTGCAATTTCTTCGAACAAGTCACGTTCTAACCGTCGGTAAAAATTATTTCAAGCTTTTTGCTAGACTTTTCTTCCTAAACCCATACCATTACATATTTAAACTATATGATATCCTATACAAACATATGTAGCAAGATTCTAGGCATTTAAAACTTGAACTTATCATATTATTAATAAAACATATTAAATCATTATTTCTTAGTACCTAGGTTTAAATCATGAGTTAAGCATTCTTTTAAAATAATGTAGATCTAACAAATGAAACCTAGATCCATACATACTTCATTCCTTTCATGGGCATCAAGAAATAAACATTTAAAATCCCAACACAAATAACTAGGGTTTGAAAGAGATGAAGATCCATACCTAGATTTAATGGCTATTATTCTCTTCTTTTCAAAGTAGGTTGTAAATGGAGATGGATGACATAAACAACCAAGATCTTCTCCTTCTTCTTCAAGGTTTGGACACCACCTTCTCTTTAATCTCTCAAGATTTGTTCTTGCCTTTCACCAAACTCTCTCTAACACTCTCTCAAGGTTTTAGAAAAATGAAGATACAAATGACCACTCTTTAGCCTATTAACTAAATAAAAAGCAAGAACACCTATACTTGCCATCATGAAGCTAGTGAAAGACTTGTGTCACTAGGGTGGCTAGTTGACACCTTAGGAAGCTATGTGACACCATAGGTAGCTACTATATCAAGTCTACAATTTCAACTTCCAAGACAACTAGTTACTTAATTAAATTGGGACTTTGAAAAGCAATTACCTCTCTTTCTCTTTAGTTGCACGGCAAGGAGGGGAAATTTGTCCCAAAAATGTTGTCCCACTAGTTGCTTTAAATAATAAATTAATGTTACACCTTTAATTTATCAAGTGGCTATGTTTTGGACCACACATTAAATACCATTGGGCTTCCAATTTAAATGATTAGGCTAATAAAATCCAAATCTATTTAATACAATATTGGGTCATTTAATTTAACCCAATGATTGATTAATTAATTTGTCACACTATTAATTACTACATCCATGACCAAATAAATAATTTGTCTTAGTTCCTTAATTAAATAAGTTAACCAATTAGTAATTGATTACAAATTGGACTATTAAATTTTATTATTCAATGTGACAATATTCTCATTAATTAATACTTTTATTAATTAATTTACTCAATTCAATATACTAACTATATTCAATTTACTTGCATGATTAATTAGTAATTACTTTATCAATTTAACTGATATTAAACCTTAGGGCTTGTTCATTAATTTAACTATACTATTAGTGACTCCCTTTATTCAACTTAAATCAATTCATCACCTCGTCACGTAGGCTACCAATGTACACAAAGGTTCAAATAAGCACACAAACTAACTCATTAAAAATTAAATTTATATATTTAATTAATAACGACGTTTAAAATTTCACGGGCATTACATATAATAATTTTAGAAAGTTAGTATATTTTTTAAATGATTTATTTATCATTTAAAATAATTTAAATACATTAATATCATTTTATTTAATATAATTATTAAATAATTTATTATTATTAATATTTAATTAAATTAAATAATTAATAAAATTTTATGTCAAAATATTAAAAGTTAATAGATATAATTTAAAATGAATTTTAGAATTTAATTATTAATTATTATTAATTATTTAATATTTATTTCTAATTTATTTAATTATTATTAATTTTTATTCTTTACCGTCGCTAAAAGGCTTTGGCGACAGTTAGTGTCGCTAAAGGTGTTCTTCATGGACTGAAGAATAGTCGGTCATGGTCAAACATGACACTTCGCTATAATTTAATTCTTTATTGGTTAACTGTTTGATCTACTTCTTTGTTTCTAACTATAGCCAATATGGCAGAGTACAACGACATGCCTTGTTTTGGATCAAACAACATCATATGATGTTAGTTTAATTCGGTCAAACTAGCCTGCTCAGCCTGTTCTTGAACTTTCTGGGTAACCCATAAATTCATCCGGCAGGAACGGTCAACGCTGTTCGACCACAAATTTCTTGTGTTCTGGTTACTGTTTATGTGATTTAATGGTTCAAGGATGTAGTCTACATAGCATACTACCTGTTAAAGCTAAGAAACATCATTTAAAATATCATTCAAGTATGATTCAAGCCTGTTAAAAGACTTGTTAGACACTATCAGGACCTTCAAACGATTTCTGGGTTACCCAGAAATCAGTTTTGATGGTCGGTTAATGGGTTTTGACCATTAATATCTTTCAACTGAAGTATTTTTTTAGTGTTCTACCAATTCAAATCTATAAACCTCATGGCATACTACAAATACATGCTTTAAAACACATCAAACGACCAATTTAAGCCGATCAAATCATCTGACAAAGTGGCTTGTCAGACAGTTTTGGGCTGTCAAGAACAGTTTGTATTTTTCATCATTTTTGAGCATTTAAATGTTATGGATTCATGTTTTAACAACCCAGATCACTATATAACATGTTATTATATATCCCTAAATATCTAAACATAACATCTAACAAAACTTTAAAGATCTAGTATAAAATTAGGGTTTTTGCACCTTTTTGAGCTACTTTTGATATGATCTTTTTGATTCTGTTCTTGCAATTGCAGAGGCTTCTTATGGTTTGATTATAAGTGTTTAGGCTTCAAAATTTCATGGCTTTCAACATCAAAATGTGGTTGTATTTATAGTATTTGTAATTTAGGGTTTCTTTGGTCATTTCTCAAAATTCGCCACTAAAAATATCTTAGCCTTGTTACTTGTGCTACTTGCAATCTGATCCAAGCCTCCTACTTGTGCTGGAGCAAGATCAGATCAAGTTAGCACACTCCTAACTCAATTCTAATTGGTTAGTTTGTTAATTTTAGGTTTAATTAACACTAATTGATATTGGATTTTTGTAAATCATGTTTAGGATGTTTAATTATGTTTAATAATACTTTAATTAAGTTTATATATCATAATTAAGGTTTATCATTTCATAATTAAGGTTTAGGAATTTCATATTTAGAATTAGGGTTTCCTAATTTGTGATTTAGGGTTTTAATCCTTCAATTAAGTTTTTTAATTCTAAGTTAATGATTCATAATTTATATTATGATTCATTACTTAAGATTTAATAATATCAATTAGGATTCTTGTGCACCAATTAGGGTTTTATAATTAGGGTTTATAATTCAAATTATCATTTTAAACCCTAATTAACTTATTTAGATTTTTATCAATTAATATATTATTATATTAACTTCGAAGCACGACAAATCGCTTTGTCATTCCCAAGCACGACACAACAGCTTACTAAAATAATTTGTCGGGATGCTTCTCGGTGAAATCGTGGAAAATAAGACAAATCATTTTGTCAATGTAAGCACGACTAAGCAACTTCAATTTTTTTTTATTTAACCTAATTCTTTAATAAAATATAAAATCACATAACACAAAGTCGGAATAAGAAATTTCATTTAATAAACACATAATTTACATATACGAATCTTATTAAGGTCTGGAATATCACATTCACTCCCTCTAATAAGAATTTCTTCCTCGAAATTATAGTACAAGTTACAGAAATAAATGTGGGTAGTTGTCTCACATTTTACTCTCGAGCTCCCACATAGCTTCCTCTATATTTTGATTTCTCCAAATAACCTTGACTAAAGGTATCACTTTATTCCGTAGAATTTCTTCTTTCCTATCTATGATTTTAATAGGAACTTCTTCATATGATAAATCTTTCTCGATCTGAATAGGCTCGTGATCTATAACATGTTTATAATCGGGTTTGTATGGTCGTAACACGGACACATAAAACACGTTATGAATATGTTCTAACTCAGGATGTAGGGCTACCTCATAGGCTACCTCACTTATCCTCCTCAATATTTGGAATGGTCCAATGAATCTCGGACTCAATTTTTCTTTCTTGCCGAAACGTATTTTACCTTTCCACGTAGACACTTTCAAAAATACGTGACTACCGTCATCGAAATCTTGTCGTTTCCTGTGTTGATCCACGTACTTCTTATGTCGATCTTGAGACGCTTGCAATCTCTCGCGTATAATTCGAACTACCTCAACGGTTTGTTGAATTATTTCTGGCCCTAACATTTGTCGCTCACCGACCTCGTCCCAACATAATGGCGTCCTACATTTCCTTCCGTACAGAGTTTCAAATGGTGGCATTCCTATGCTGGCATGGTAACTATTGTTATAGGCAAACTCTACTAAAGGTAACTGATCTTCCCAACTTCCCTTGAAGTCCATGATGCAAGTTCACAACTTGTCCTCTAATGTTTGAATGGTCCCCTTACTCTGACCGTCGGTTTGTGGGTGATAAGTTGTGCTTAATCTCAACTGGGTTCCTAAGTGTTTCTGAAGACTTTTCCAAAAATTTGAAGTAAATCGTGGATCTTGGTCTGATACTATAGAAACATGGACTCCATGTCTAGAAATAACTTCATTGATGTAAAGTTTGGCTAATTGGTCAAGACTGAAGTTAACTTTTATGGGTAAGAAATGAGCTAACTTGGTAAGACGATCTACAATTACCCAAATGGCATTGTGACCTTTCTGTGTGTTTTGGAGACCTACTATGAAATCCATGGTGATATGTTCCTATTTCCACTCGGGGATTTCTAAGGGTTGCAGTAACCCACTAGGTTTTTGATGTTCAGTTTTAACCCTTTGACACGTTAAACATTTACTTACCCATTCCGCTATTTCTCTTTTCATGTTCGACCACCAAAAGTGTCGGCTTAAATCTTTGTACATTTTTGTACTACCCGGATGCACGACGAACTTAGAACTATGAGCTTCATTCATTATTTCATCTTTTAGTTCTTGTACTGAGGGGACCCAAATTCTATCCTCGTATCTCAGTACCCCATCCTTGTCTATTCTGAATTTGACATTCTTTTTATGAGTTATTTCTGTTTTACACTTCTGACACTCTTCATCTGTCTCTTGTAGTTCCCTGACTCTATCCAATAAAGTCGAACCACTCTCCACAACAAATAACTTCTGGGTAGAGTTAACTGGAACTCTTACCTCAATCTCAAGTTTATTAAACTCTTTTATCAGTACCTCGTTGTTTGTTATTATATTCAACTTCTTTTGGTTCTTTCTACTTAACGCGTCTGCCACGACGTTGGCTTTCTCGGGATGATATAAGATTTCACAATCAAAATCCTTTATCAACTCTAGCCATCTCCCCTGCCTCATGTTTAACTCCTTCTGTGTGAAAATATACTTCAGACTTTTGTGATCTGTGTATATCTCACACTTCTCCCCGTACAAGTAATGCCTCCAAATTTTCAAGGCAAATACTACGACAACTAACTCAAGATCATGAGTAGGATACTTCTTTTCATAATCCTTGAGTTGTCGTGATGCATATGCAATCACCTTCCCATGTTGCATCAATACACAACCTAATCCCTTGTGTGATGCATCACTATAAACTACAAGGCCCCCTGTATTATCTGGTAAAGATAACACTGGTGCCATGCTCAATCACTTCTTCAATTCTCGGAAGTTTTCTTCACATTTATCTGTCCAGACGTACTTTACCGTCTTTCAAGTTAAATTGGTTAGCGGGGTTGCTATTTTTGAAAAATCTTATATAAAATGCCGATAGTACCCTGCTAAACCGAGAAAACTTCTTACTTCTGTTGGAGTTGTTGGTTGTTCCCAATTCACAATCATCTCTGTCTTGGTTGGATCTACCGCGATACCATTCTTGTCAATCACATGACCCAAGAATTGGAGTTGTTCTAACTAGAATTCACACTTGGAAAACATTGCGTAAAGTTATTCCTTTCGTAATATTTCCAATACGCTCCTTAAGTGTTCAACACGCTCCTCCTTTGTTCTCGAGTATACTAAAATATCATGATGAACACTACGACAAATTTGTCTAAGCATGGTTTGAATACTCGGTTCATCAAATCCATGAATGCTGTCGGTGCATTAGTCAATCCAAAGAACATCACAAGAAATTCATAATGTCCATAGCGTGTCCTAAACGCTATCTTCGGCACATCTTCTTTTCTTACCTTTAATTGATGATAACCTGATCGTAGGTCGATCTTTGAAAACTGTTCGGCCCCTTTCAACTGGTCAAACAGATCATCAATTCTTGGTAAAGGATATTTCTTCTTTATGGTGAACTTATTTAACTCTCGATAATCAACACATAATCTCAAAGTTCCATCCTTTTTCTTTACAAATAACACCGGTGCTCCCCAAGGTGAAACACTAGGTTGTATGTATTTCTTGTCTAAGAGTTCCTGTAACTGCACAAGTAACTCCTTCAGCTCAACTGGTGCCATCCTGTACGGTGCCTTCGAAACTGGCGCCGTACCAGGTGTAAGATCGATAACAAACTCGATCTCTCTATCCAGAGGAAGACCTGGTAAGTCATCGGGAAACACATCTTGAAATTCCCTAATTACCGATATTTGATCCAATTTTACTCCTTCCTTTCGAGTATCTACTATATATGCCAAATAAACTATACAACCCTTCCTAAGCAATCTCTCTGCTTGCATTACTATCAGACATCGAGACCGCTTAGGTGAACAACCACCATTGAACACTACCTTTGACTTCGACGCAGTCAATAGGTTTACACGCTTCCGATGGCAGTCAATCATTCCATTATGATTAACCAACCAATCCATGCCTAAGATTATATCGAATTCCCCTAGCTATATAGGAATAAGGTTCACAAGAAACTTGTGTCCCTTAATTTCTACGTTATAATTTCTATATATGGTTTTAACGGGAATTATCTCTCGATTTGTAATTTGTACACTGAAAGGTATGTCTAAATCTTCACATGGCATATTCAAGTTTTTAGCAAAGCTATTAGACACGAATGAACAAGTAGCACCAGAGTCGAATATCACATATGCATTTAAAGTGTCGATAGGGATGATACTTGTCACCACGTCCTGTGAAGCAACAACATCCCTCATCATCAGATTAAATGTTCTGGCAGTTGGACGACTCTGACCTCCAGCTCCTGCTACTGTTGGTTTATTGCTATTGTTGTTTGTTTGGTTTCCCCCTCCATTTTGGTTCCTGGTCCTTGGGTAATTTTTAGCTATGTGATCCACTGACCCACAGTTGAAACACCTACTCTTATTGGGTTTAGGACACTCAGATGCATATTGTCCATCCTGACCACACTTATAACAAATCACTTTCTTTTTAAGACACACTCCTCGATGATTCTTTCCACAGGTAGCGCAAAGGTCAGCCCTATTATTGTTGTTTCTGTTGTTGTTGTTAAAGTTATTTCCTCTTCTCCCATAATTGTTAGTAAAAGTGGCATCCCACTTTCTCTTGTTATTATTGTTATTGAACCCACCAGTACTTGCTTCCCCTTTAAACCGCCCCCTTCATTTTGATTCTTTTTCTCTTTGTGAAATTTTAACAGAGCTTCACTCTCGTTTCAGCTATGATAGCTTTCTCGAGAATTTCTGGGAAGGTTCTCACCTGGAACACCGACAACTTACTACGGATTTGGGGTTTCAAACCCTCCTCATACCTCCTGGTCTTCCTTGCCTCCGAATCTACTTGATGCGGGGTAAACCTAACTAGTTCATTAAACTTAGCCGTATACTGGGATACAGTAAGCTCCCCTTGTTTCAATTCTAGGAATCGTACTTCCATACGATCCTGCATCGATTGGGGAAAGTAATTTTCAAAGAATAGTTCCTTGAACCTAGCCCAAGGAACCATCCCTACACCTACATGAACCTTAGTAGTTTCCCACCAATGATTCGCCTCACCTTTGAGGAAAAAGGTGGCAAAGACTGTCTTTTGGTCTTCGCTGACATTAGTCACCACAAAGAACTTCTCTATTTCAGTTATTCAGGTTTGAGCCTCAATGGGTTCTACGGCTCCCTTAAACTCAGGCGGTCCTACAAGTTTAAAGTCTTTGAATACGGTTCCTTGTGGGGTAGCTGCATTAGGTTGGTTTGGCTGACGACTTTGTAAGGCTCCTAAGAGTATGTCCACTAATTGTTGGGTAGGGTTTGTTTCTCTATCCTTATTCTCTCTTTCTGTCTGATTTCTCCTTCTTGTTGCCATGATTCTATAAATAAAGGAAAGACAAGTATAAATACAAGTATATACTACACACAAAGTTAACAACTTGATTTGTACAAACATAACTTGTATATCACATACTGAAAGTTTACATATTCGACTAGTGGTTTATACTACCACTAGTTAGTACAAAGGATTCCCTATTTACAACCAAAATTTTTATAATACATACTGCTGAAAATAAACCTAAGTACTAAACTATACTTAACGACCACACACCTCTTTATAGGCATCCCAGACCATGTGGCATACCACTGATCGATCTATCATATAGTCCACCTTCTTCTCTTCTACTGGATATCTAATAACTCGACGTTCTAAGTCGTCGAATGAATCACAACATCCTTTATCAGCTCGGTATAACTGCATCTGTACATCCTATTTTTCCTTTTGAGTACTCTGTAATAGTGTCCTCAATCGGTGAGTAGTACCCCTCCCTGACTCCAACAAACCCTCAGTTATGAATGTTCAAAAGTTGGCAGCCTCTAGGTCTTTGGTCGATTGTTGTACCAACCCCGTGACTATTTCTTCATGTCTGTCAACACTCATCATCTGTCTAGCTCCAACCTCCTCATTAGGATCTACTAACTATCCATCTATAGGATTTTCAGCTTCTTCTGCATCCAATATCTCCTGGTCATGTAAGAGTTTTTCCTCCTCAGGATCCTCCTCCTCATCTGGTGATCCCAGTGCTGGATATACCTCTACTGGCTCTTTCTCTGGATCACTATCTGTCTCTGACTCCCCCATAGGTAGATCTATAAATGGAAGGTCATTCCAACCTGTGTCTGACATCATACAAAAGAATTTTTCTTGTTTAGTATTATAGTGAAACAAATTTACACATAAGATAAAGCTTTTAAGATTATTTCATATATAATTAAGTATTTTACGGACTAAAAGACTATATCCTAAGGTATTTCCTAACTACCTTAGAGCTATAATCTACAGCTCTGATACTAACTTGTGAAGCACCCAAATCTGCTACAGGGAGTGTAGAGAATTTGGGGGCTTCACAAATCTAATTTGTTGGATTATTCAAACACTATTATTGTTGTTGTTATACTTGTGAGCAATTGTTTGCTCACCCTTGCATAAACATTACAGCTAAGTGTGACAAACCCGACGAGCCGTCTACGAGCAAGGGTAAGGGCAAGATGAACAAGTGATGAAGAAGAAGTTATTATTAACTGATAAAGACTATGTAATAAGATCATGTTATTATTTTGTTCAACAAATGATGTAATAGTTAAGGTTAGTTGACCTGGGACATTATTGAGACTTTATTTATGTAACCCTTTAATAGGAAAGATGGTTTATGAATTTTATTTAAGTTTGTTATTTTCCTATATCATAGGTAGTTAGATGTGATTGTATTGGATAGTGAGCACCATTTCTGTAGGATTTCAGTATCCGAATTTGGGGGCATCACAAGTTGGTATCAGAGCTTTAGGTTATGAACCTTAGGATATAACCCTATAGGAGATCGAAAACATAGCGGTGATAAAACTCTTATCGAGTTCTAAGGAATGAATCAAGGAAATTCATTAAGATAAAAACATTTAATAAAAGACTTTATATGCTATGTGCTTATAAACCTATGTGCTCGCGAGTAGTATAGTATCAGCTAGTAATCAAAACTTAAATTTTTTGTTGGCATGATGGCAGATGTAGGAGAACCCAGCCAGGCTAGGGACGAGGAGCCCCGAGTGCCTAGGGAGGAGGAACCCCGAGACATCCATACTGTCTCAGAGCGGCTAGTGTCTAGGGAGCCATCATCCCCATTGATTACTGTTGAAGGCCAAGAGTATGAGCCTGAGTCATATCTTGAGGAGGAACCTGAGGAGTTAGAGATAGGGGATGAGGAGGAAGAGATTCCTGAGGATTTATCACTTGCTTCAAATGAAGCTGAGATGTTTGATGAGTTGTATGACCGCAACATAGAGTAGCATGACAGGGTTGAGGAGTTAGAAGGATTTGCTGCTGAGAGCTAAGCTATGTTAGTTCAGAAAGATGCCACTATTTAGGATCTTACCGCACGAATTGCAGAGCTGGAGCAGAAATTAACGCAGTCAGAGTTTCGAAGAGGTGAGGGTGACAAAGAAAATGCACAGCATGACCTGAGAGAAGAATTAGCAAAGCGTGACAGAGCTGAAGACGCATGGTGTAGAGCCACTAAACGTGTGGAGCGCGTTGAAGGAGAGGTTCGGTCAAAGAAGGCCAAAATTGACGAGATGGAGTATATTTTTCACACAACAATGGGTAGGGTTCAGGATCGAGTCTACCATTACCCAACACAATTCGAGGATTTGTCGTGGTACATGATGGATCGCAGGACGATGATTCACATCATGGAGCAGGAGTATGATGAGGCTGTGCGACGAGGAATGTCCTTATAGATCGCAGGAAGAGCAATTATATTATATATATAATTAAGAGACTTAGTAGGATAAGCTAACGTGATGTAAATCCCGATCTTTTATATAAATAATGGGATATGATGATGATGTGATCTTGGAAATTTAAATGTAACAAGATAAGGGATGTAAAAAGTAGTGATGCTACCTGGTTATGTTTGAAATCAGTAAATAAATAAAATACAAGAGTTTGTTAGCAATATTATGTGAAATGTTTAAGTTAAGTCTTAAATGTTCAAATAAATGAGTAATGATCTAATAGCACGAATTTTTAAAACAGAAAGATGCCACCAAGAAGAAGACAGACACGTCAACAAACCCTTGAGGGGTCTATGAACAATAACGAAGCTAATGCTAACCCGGTTCAGCAATTGGTAAACCTGCTAACGGGAGCGTTTACAAACCAACCTCAAGCTCAAGCCACGACTTTTAAGGACGTCAAGGCTATTGGACCCCCAGAATTTCAAGGGTCTATGAATCCAGTCGAAGCCCAAACCTGAATCATAAAAATGGAGAAAGTGTTCGATGTTGCCAGGGTCAGCGAAGATCAAAAGACTGCTTTTGCAACATTCATGCTGAAGGCGAAAACTAGTTACTGGTGGCAAGCGAATAAGTGCCGAGCTGGTCAGGGAATAATTTCTTGGGATAGATTTAAGGAAATGTTCTTCGAGACGAATTTCCCGCCGAGTTCGCAGAACCAAATGGAAGTGCAATTTCTGGAATTAAAGCAGGGAACGATGACGGTGCCTGAGTATGCCGCAAGGTTTAATGAATTGGCGAGGTTTGTGCCATATCAAGTTAACATTGACGAGAGAAAGGCTAGGAGGTTCGAACAGGGACTGAAGCCCTGGCTGTATAGTCGAGTCTCGATGTTTCAATTGAATTCGTTTGCGGTACTAGAAAAGGCGATTATCGCGGAAGGGGGAAGTGATGCACTGACCAAGTATAAAGAGGAACAGAAGAAGAAGAAGAAGAATGAAAATGAGAACAAAGCAAGTGGTAGCCATAGTGGCAGTAATCAGAAGAAGAAGTGGAATAACAGTGTCTCTGGTGGCAGTCAGCAGGGAAATTTGAAGAAGAAGATTGAAGTTTGTAGCAATTGCGGAAAGAATCATACCGACGTTTGCTTGAGAGGTAAGAGAGTATGCTTTAATTGTGGTCAAGAGGGCCACATTGCACCAAATTTCCCTAGTCCGAAGAAGGGCGCATGTTTCGCTTGCGGGTCAAAGGATCACTTTGCTAGCGTTTGTCCTAAGAAAACAGCAGGTGAAGCTAGTGGAGGCAGAGGTAATAACAACAATAGTGGCAAACTGACCATCACTGGACCATCGCAGCCAAGTCGACCAATCGTTCGTACTTTCAACATGACGGTGCAGGATGTTGTGCAATCAAAGGATGTGGTATCAGGTACCATTCCGGTCAATGATATTAATGCTTATGTATTATTTAATTCAGGTGCTACTTGTTCATTTATATCCGATGAATTTGCTAGAAAATTAGAATTGCCTCAAAAAGAATTAGATTACCCTTTGAGTATAGAAATTGTGAATAGGGAAGTAATTCATGTTAGGTTTGTATACAGAAACTGTCATATAGATATTAAGGGACATCTTATGACAGTAGATTTAATTCCAATTAAACTTGGAGAATTTGATGTTATTCTGGTAATGGATTGGTTATTTAACCATGGGGCGATAATAGATTGCCAAAAAAAGTGTGTGAACTTAATGACTCTAAAAAAGTCAAAGGTAGTATTCTATGGCAGCAGGTCGCCTAGACAATTGAGTTGTCTGATGATGATGCAGGCCAGGAGGTTGTTGCGACAAGGGTGTGTAAGATATCTTGCCCATATAGTCGATATGCAAAAAGTGGGTGCAAAGTTAGAAGAAATACCAGTTGTTTGAAACTTTGCGGATGTGTTTTCGGATGATTTGCTAGGACTCTCGCCAGATAGAGAGATTGAATTTGTGATCGACCTAGCACCAGGGACTGCTCCTATATCGAAAGCTTCATATCGAATGGCTCTGGTGGAGATGAAAGAGTTGAAGGTACAATTACAAGAGTTGTTAGAAAAGAAGTATATTCAACCGAGCGTATCACCGTGGGGTGCATCGGTATTATTTGTCAAAAAGAAAGATGAGTCGATGCGACTTTGCATTGATTATAGAGAATTGAATATGGTCACCATTAAGAATAGATATCCGTTGCCAAGGATTGACGATTTATTTTATCAATTAAAAGGGGCTAAGTATTTCTCAAAAATAGATTTGAGAAGTGGTTATCATCAGTTGAAGGTGAGAAAGGAGGATGTACCGAAGACAGCATTCAGAACTCGGTTTGGTCATTACGAGTTTCTGGTAATGTCTTTTGGTTTAACTAATACCCCCGCAACGTTTATGGATTTAATAAACTGGCTGTTTAAGACATTTTTGGACAAATTTGTTGTAGTGTTTATCGATGATATTCTGGTGTATTCTAAAACTAAAGAGGAACATGTGGAACACTTGAGAGTGACAGTGGAGGCATTAAGGAGGGAGAAATTGTACGCAAAGTTTTTGAAATGTGAATTTTGGTCGGAGCGCGTGCAAGTTCTTGGTTATGTTATTGACAAGGAAGAAATTTCGGTGGATCCAGCGAAAGTAGAAGCTGTAATGAATTTGGATCAACCAAAAATCCCGTTGGAGGTGAGGAGTTTCTTGGGATTGGCAGGTTACTATAGGCATTTTATTTAGGATTTTTCTAAAATCGCCACTCTGTTCACGAATTTGATAAGAAAAGTTGCGAAGTTCGTTTGGACGGAGAAGTGCGAAGAAAGTTTTCAAGAATTGAAGAGAAGATTATGTATGACACCTGTGTTATCTTTGCCAGATAATACAGGAAATTTTGTGGTGTATAGCGACGCATCGCACAAGGGATTAGGCTGTGTGCTTATGCAGAATGGCAAAGTTATTGCGTATGCATCGCGCCAATTAAAGGATTACGAAAAAGGGTATCCGACCCATGATCTTGAGTTAGCTGTCGTGGTTTTTGCTCTGAAAATTTGGAGGCATTATCTCTATGGAGAGAAATGTGAGATATATACGAACCATAAGAGTCTGAAATATATTTTCACACAAAAGGATTTGAATATGCGTCAGGGACGATGGTTGGAGTTAATTAAGGATTATGATTGTGAAATCCTTTACCATCCAGGAAATGCGAATGTCATTACCGACGCTTTAAGCAGGAAGGGTAGAGAGAGATTGTCATTGTTGACTGCTCAGGAGAAGCTTATATCAGAGATGGTCAAGTTGGAGTTAGAGGTGAAATATCCGAAAGAGTCGGAGGAAAAATTATTTCAAGTAGGGGTGCGTTCAATTTTGGTAGACAAAGTTAAGGGAGCACAATTTTAGGATGTGGAATGTGATAAAATAAGGAAAAGGTTGCTCAAAGGGGAAGAGGCTAAATTTAAAGTTGATGCCGAAGGGTTGTTGAGATTCGAAGGAAGAATTTGGGTTCCGTCAGTACCGAAAATCAGAGAAGAAATATTAAATGACGCTCATAGCTCAAGGTATTCAATTCACCGGGGAAGAACGAAAATGTACCAACACCTTCGATAATATTTTTGGTGGCCGAATATGAAACGTGAAGTTGCAGAATGTGTTGCGAAGTGTTTAACCTGTCAGAAAGTCAAAGCAGAACATCAAAGGCTAAGCGGGTTATTGCAACCATTGGAAATACCGGAGTGGAAATGGGAGCATATCACGATGGATTTTGTGGTAGGTCTCCCGACTACTCAAAAGGGTTATGACGCAATATGGGTTATCGTGGACTGATTGACAAAGTCAACTCACTTTTTGCCGATCAAAATTCGATTAACTTTGGATCAATTGGCAAAATTATATGTTAAAGAAATTATTTCAAGGCACGAAGTTCTAGTGTCAATTGTCTCAGACCGAGATCCGCGGTTCACATCAAAATTCTGGAGCAGTTTACAAGAATTCTTGGGATCGCAGTTACAAAAGAGTTTAGCGTACCATCCTCAAACCGATGGCCAGAGCGAAAGAATAATCCAGACTTTGGAGGATATATTAAGAGCTTGTGTCATGGATTTCAAAGGGAACTGGGATGACCATTTACCTCTCATTGAGTTCGCTTATAATAACAGTTATCACTCTAGTATTGGCATGCTGCCTTATGAAGCATTGTATGGGAGAAAGTGCAGAACCCCGCTATGCTGGGATGAAGTTGGTGAACGTCGACTGCTGGGACCCGAGTTGGTGCAGCAGACTGCAGAGATCGTCAGGATGATAAGAGCACGATTGTTAGTTGCTCAAGATAGACAGAAGAAGTATGCAGATCAACATCGTCAGAATCGAGAATTTGATGTTGGGAGTTTTGTTTTCTTGAAGGTATCTCCTTGGAAGGGGAAGATAAGATTTGGCAAAACGGGAAAATTAAGCCCAAGGTTTATTGGACCCTTTGAAGTGCTGAAAAGAATAGGTGAAATGGCGTATGAGGTAACTTTACCTCTAGAATTAGAGCACATTCATAATGTTTTCCATGTTTCTGTGCTACGACTATACAAATCTGATTATAAGCATGTCATAGAATATGAACCATTGCAAGTTGAAAAAGATCTGTCATATGAAGAAGTTCCTATTCAGATAGTCGACAGGAAAGAGCAGTTCTTAGAAATAAAGTGATACCTTCTGTGAAGGTAATATGGAGGAACCACAACGTTGAAGAAGTTACGTGGGAAATCGAAGATAAAATGATGCAAAACTATCCTCAATTATTTGTTTAATCTTTGTATAGAAATTCTGGGGACAAAATCTTTTTAAGAAGGGAAAAAAATGTAACGGATGAATTAACTGCGTAATTAATTGTGTTGTGATTCTAGGGACAGAATCCTTTTAAGGAGGGAATGATGTAACACATATGATTTTTGTAATTAATTAAAATATTTATCAAGTTAAATAAATATTTTGGTGAGTTTATTTATTGAATTAAATAAATATTTGATGGAAATTATTATGAATAATTTATTTAGGTATGGTGATATCAATTAAATTGATGTTGAATAATTGTATAATTGATGCGTATTCCATTATGCTAGTGTTGTTAATTAAATAAATAAGTTGAAGGATTAATGATGTGTTAATTAAGTGTGACATTTGTGTATCATACAATAGAGGAATATTATAATAAATGGAATTGGAGTGTAATTGGGTTTTGCCAAACAAGGCATTGAGACCCTTTGTTTTATTTAACTGACAAAACTTAGGATTTTGTAACTGATAAATTGAAAAGGCAAAACATGTTAAAAAGAGTATCAGCAGAGAAAGAGAGTGAGTGAGAGAGAGAGAGAGAGAGTTTGAGAATTCTGTGAAAATTGAGAAGTGGCTTTGGAAGAACAAAGAGGAAGGAAACCATATCCATCATCTAGCTTGGTTTAAAGAAGAATCAAAGGTAAGTAATTTAGCTTTGAGTTTTATTCTTCTTTTCCTTGAGGTTTCTTTGAAAAGTAAATTTTGGTAGATGAATGGTGAGGATGTTGTGTGTATATGTTTATAAGCATGCTTAATCTGTGACATATCACCTATAATGATTTTAGAGTTGTCAAATTCATGTTTATGTGTAAAAGAAGAGAAAAACTAGACTTTTGGTTTATTATTATTATATGGTCTATTTAGAGGCTAAAATTGGATATGAATCCATGTTTTAAGTCTTAAATTGGTGGTTGATTGCTATCCTCTTTGAAAAACGAAAAAATATGCAATTTGAATGGATTAATTTGGTTACAAAACGAGTTCATAGTGATTGATTTCACTAAGCATGTCAAAATATTTAAAAAGAGCATGAACTTAGGTTTTAATTCTTTTAACTAGATATTTAGGTGAGTTTTGAAGTTAGAATCATGTTATACATGCTTGGTTTTGATTCTATAAAGTTTAAAACATCTGGGTTTGGTTAATTTGTCGTGTGGGTGATGAAGTTGGTTATTTTTGGCCTTGTAACTGTGCTGCTCACGAACTGCAGAATCTGGTTCTGAGTCTTAGTGCAGCTGCACCCTCAAGAGCAGTTGCGCTAGTGTCCAGTATTAAGGCAGCGCCACTGTGCCCTTAAGCGCAGCTGCACCAGTTTCTAGTGTTAATGCAGCGCAGCTGCGCTGCTGTGCAATCTGACCAGTAAAGAGTATTTAAGTATAGGATCTTTGGTATATTGTTATAACCTTATTGAATGATTATAGTAAAGTGTAATGCATGTTATAGGACTTGAAAATAGATTGTAAGCACATAGATGGTGAGAATAAGTTACAAATTGATAAGTAATGAAAGATGTTAACTTGTTATTCGTGTGAACTCAAATGCTAAACCCTATGTGATATATATATAGGAGTTCGAAGAGCGAAAAATATAATTGTATAGCAAGCGCAGGAGGTAAGTTTCTTAAACCTTACTACTCTTTTACGCAAGTTCCTTAACTTCATTCACTCTATGTATATCGAATGCGAGTTTCTTATACTCTTGTGCTTGTTTCTAACCCTTGCCTCTTTAATTCAATGTACGAAGTTTACAAATTCCAATTAAGCTTCTAATGTTCTTAAAATCATTACTTTGATATGAAACGTTTATCCAGTTATGGATTACTGTTGTTCGATCCTTGATCATAGATATCGTTGTATAATCTTATATTATTGTATCAAATTCTTAGTGGCTAGCAAACCCTTTTGATTCGACTAGTCCATAGTTGATGTACGTTCCAAAGACTTAGAATTTCTTTGAAACTAATCCAAACCAAATTTTCTTTGGTGCGGACTCTGATATCAAAAGTGAGATGAACAACCTGTTGTCCGATTTATATAATGACTAATACGCGCAAGTATACGCGGTCAACAAGTAATAAAGTGTAAGTAGAGTATCGATCTCACGAGGAATTATTACTAATCTTTTCCAAGTACTAACCTTTTATCAACTCAATCTTATTTAAACAAATGATTAATGCTTTTGTTATTTTACACTAATGAAGATAGCAAATAATCAAGAACTATGGAAAGCGTTAAGATAATGAAATCTAATATTAACAAGTCTAAGATCACAATTCCCCCCAACACCTCATTTGAATATCCTCACTCTCTCATTCGAACTAATTAACAACATAGAATTTTCAACCGAGAAATCAAAGTTACTTATAAGCCTCTTTCGATGGTCAAATTCGAATCTTCCTTTTGCATAAGAAGTCATTAAGAATAGATTCTCAATTGGTTGCACACGGTATCTAGGTATATGTCTATCCTAAATACTATCAAGTTACCTATCATTAAGGAAAATCAACAAGACACGAGTCACTAAATCTTTATTAATCACCCACAACAATCTTTAACCTTCGCATGATATCATAACAAGGTCTCAACACTATAATCCGTTTCTCAAGTTCATATACGTTCCCACGGTAATTACTAGCTAGGCAATTAAGATATGAAGCATAAATTACGATATTCAATTCACCAATGAGTAATTAATAACAAAGAGAGAGAAGTTAATTCAAACTATGTGTTGGGTTCTATTGAAATCTTAGAATAGAAGTTCTAGTTCATGGTAACTACAAATAACATCATAATCAATTTATACATCATGTTGGATTATAAAATAGAAGGGAAACTAGAGATAAAACCACTTTTGAAGATATTTCTTAGTTTTCTTGTTGGGTTGATGATGAACACTAGCTTCTCCTCCTTGATTTTGCAATCCTTGATTCTTTAGCTCCTTGGCCTTACTTGATGTAGCTTGATTTTAGCACTTTGGCCCTCTAATTTGATGTATTGTGTAGTTTCCCTCTCTAGATTGCTTCTCTAACCCTAGAACTTGTTTCTTGAATGCTATTTTCGTGCTATATGTAGATGTATATGTCCCTGGATGCCTAAAATAGCTTAGCCCACCAAATTTGACCAAAATTGCGCTTTTTGCACAATTCCAGGAGTTCCCGCCCTGGCGCCAAAAATGGCCTAAGAATTCCCGCCCTGATGTGGATCATTGTAGTTCCCGCCCCGGCGGCAAAAATTGCACTGAAATCCCGCGCCCCGACGCGGTCACCTCTGTAGCCTGAAACAGTTTCGACGTCTGTTGGTAAAATGGCCATAACGTCTTCGTCTAAACTCGGATTTAGGTGATTCAAGAGCTACGGAAAGCTAAGAAGTAGCTCTACAATTTTCATACTGGAGGTCCGAGAGAAACTAGCCGGAGCTAGGCTCAAATTGGTCGGGAAGCCGCTGTTGTGTAAAATGCATGCAAAATCCGATGGTAAAATGACCATAACTCTCTCATACGAACTTCAATTGGGATGATTCAAAATGTTCTGGAAAGCTGAGGAGAATATCTACAACTTTCGTTCTTTGAGTGTTGAGAGATTCAGATTGGATAAAGGCTGAAATTGAGAAACAAGCAGCTGTTGTGCCAAATTCAAGTCGAAAACGCGAAAGTGGCAACACGAAACATCGATCCTTGGAGCTTTTATTTCAATTCCTACAAAATAAAGTAAAAGCACATAAAAGCATACAAAAACATATAAAAGCGATACAAAACCATGCAATTCAACAATAAGGGAAAAATACATTAAAACCAAACGAAATAGCTAAAGACTTACAAATTATCAAGGCCAAAAGTACCTAATTTGTGTATATAGAACACACTCATCAAATACCCCTAAACTTAAATCTTTCCGTGTTCTCAAGCAAAACAAACACAAACTATACAAATTAAATACTTCTAATAAAACCTATCTTGAGCAATGAGTTAATAAGTTTAAACAACGGCCTCAAAGATGCTAAAACATGAAACTCTAGAAAAACTTTCAAAAGATCGCAAGTCAAAAATTTCAAATAGTTAGTCATATCTTGCTTTAGAACTTTTTCGTGCGTGTGTGAGTACCCAATAGCACTAAATCAATTAGCTTGGATGAGCTTATGCAACTATATTACCTTATGAAAGAGATCAAAATAAACTCCAAAAACTACATGCTTAACACATCACTCACCGCAAATGTATACAAATCACAATTTCCAAAAATATGAAATTAAAAGACTTTAGGTAAGTGTATTTTATGCTCCATCTTATCCTAAGTCCACTATTGTAGGTGAGTGCGTTTTACGCTCCATCTCAACCTAACGCAAGATTTGATATAAATTACTATCTTACTTTTATCTTCATTTTATAGGAGAGTGCGTCTTATGCTCTATCTCCCCTAATCATGTGTTTATGAGTGAGTGCGTTTTACGCTCCATCTCAACTCATCACATGACCAACAAATCAAACTTGGATACATTGCTTCGAGTGATGTTTAAACGAGTTCTAGAGCTTAATGATAACTCCCACAAGCATTTGGTTATAAAAGCCATCCAAATCATACAACTAGCTCATTACACATAGGTAAGTGCATAAAAGTGGAAGGATTCATAAGCAAATCAATAACTAACAAATACGTTAAGCATATAGACTAAGCAACCTTTGTCCATTTTCCATGAGTTAGAAACCATTCAATCAGGTTCTTATCATTGACCATGGATTATAGTTCAAATCAAATTAAATCAATGCTCAAGAGACACATCCTAAAAATAAATATTTTTGTATTTTGTTTTTCAAAATAGCAAATAAACATTAATATGCACAAATAACTAATACATGCTATGTAACCATGATGCCAATGCTATATGATCCACCCCCAAACTCAAAGTGAACAATGTCCTCATTGTTTAAAAGATAAAGAAATGAAAACTGAGAACTTCCCTGATTGGCCAAGCGTCATGCTCGACCATAACCATCTAAACATTTGAGTCTGATGGTGGATAAACTAGTAACGGTTGTGGCTCAGGAACATGCAATGGGATGACACTCGGATAATAACTAAGTAATTCCTTACCAAACAAAGCTCAATCAGGCCAACTTTTCTTTTAGACATTCCGTCGAATACGTGGTGTGCGCTGACTGAAATTCTTCTTCAAACACCTCCCCCAAACTCAGTTTCAATAGAAATTGCCAAGTTATTGTAATATTCAATCAAATCATAGCAATGAATAACCCAAAATCTTCCAATTGAGCCAACACAAACTCAATTGGGAAACCAATTTATATTTATCCAAATTTGAACAATATATGAATACCCAATGCAAATCCAAGCACAACAGTTTAACTAACCAAGAATACCCATCACAATTGACAAATTTATTTTACTTGTATGCAATAATTGGAGTGAATACCTTGCTTTATGTTGGCAAAAGAAGTTGTTTGATAGTACCTTCAATTTGGAGATGAATTCTTTTGAATGCTCAGTGGGTTGAAGATGAATCCGTGTGGGAGATGAGAAGAATGAGTTTAGAAGTACTTAGGAATTACAAACCAACCAAGGTTGGGAAAAAAAATTAAAAATTAAAATATAAGAAACCGTGCCGGGGTGCGGAAAACAAGCGTGAAATAGCGCCGGGGCGCGAACTTGCCGGGGCGCGGAAATGAAGCATAAAATGGCGCCGGGGTGCGAACTCCCTGTATCTCCAAAACTTATTTTTTTAGTATTTCAGTGCATCAATCAATCTCAATGTCCCTCACCTGTATTAATGCAACATATCAAAGATTAAATAGACAACATTGAGATTATGATGAGACATATCAAGCAAATCCAATCCTAAAACTTAACTAAATAAAAACACACATAACTAGAAAATTTTGAAAATGCGGTAATTGAAATACAATGAATGGAAATGAATGGGTTGCCTCCCATCAAGCGCTTAAGTTATAGTCCTTCAGCCTGACTAACTCCCTGTTTCCTTTTAGTCCGGCTCAATTGCAAAAATGACCATATCATGCCGCCTCGCTGTCATTTCTTTGATTTTCATGGCATGCATGCATACTAGGCGACCCCCAAACTCAGTTTCATCCATCGACAAAAAGAAACTTTCTCCATCAGCTTCATCCATTAGTAGTGGTGAAACAATTGAGGACTTTATTGTTTTAAGGGCCATTGCTTCAAGCTCACCTAGCTTGTTATTCTTATATAAATTCTCCTTGATGAACTTCACGTAGCTAGGCGCTTGCTCCATTGTGTCAGTGAACGGAATATTGGATCGTAGCTCTTCAAACACAATAGGATCCCCATATTTCATTTCATGGACCTCTATTTTATCACACCATGGCTCAAGCTTTATACTAGCTCCCATGTCACATAGAGCATTGCCGACGACATGACTGCCAATTGGGCAAGGGACTGCAAAACCACCCGGATTCTTGAGCTTTGGTGGAGAAGGTATATGAGGCATTATCAAAATTGGCTCATCTACGTTAGAACTCAAGGCTGGATCGTCCTCGGCCTTTATTTCCTGCTCCCCACTTATCTTTTAACCCATAGGTTCCACATATATTGGCACGTCCGGTTGCAGCTTTGACCTGGGTAGTCCATTAATCTCGGGAACTATGTCATTGGGCCATTCACCTTGATGGCGATTGCTAATGACGTTGATAAGTTCTCCAATTTGGTTCTCAAGATTTCGAATCGACATCTCCTGACTTTTCATAATCTCATCAGTCGAAGCCATGAACTTATACAAAAGTTCCTCAAAATTTGACATTCTTTCTTCTTGAGTAGGAGCTTGATCTTGAGATTCAAGAGTGTATGATGGGCTTGGAGCAAGGGTTTGAACTTGAATGTTGTCGCTCCAAGAAAACTCCGGATGATACCCCACATCTTGATGATAATTGTTGGGATAGGTGTAGTAGTTGGGGTAGTCGCCGAAATTGCCACCATACAGTGTCGCCTCGAAATTGATGGAGCAAATATGACTCGAATGGTTTCCAGCACAATAATCACAAATCACCGCCATATTTTGAATATTTTGTGCTTCTAAAGCCTCAATGCTCCTCAAAATTGTCTCTATATGTGGTGATAACTCCTCGTCCATACCTCCCTGCTGCACTTGGTTGAGTCATACACGTGTAAGGCCATTGATCATTATAGTTATCCATGGTGTACCTCACAAAGCATCAAAACAGAAAAATTAACAACAATTAAGTAAACTATATTGATAAAAATTAATAAGCAAATAACTATACAAGTCTAAATCTAAGGTACCTACAAAACAAAATTTTATATACAAATCTAAATTAAGATCAATTTGATTGTAATTAATATTGGAAAAACACTAGAAAAATAATTCCCCAGCAACAACACCAAAGACTTGTTGTTCGATTTATATAATGATAAATACACGCAAGTATACGCGGTCAACAAGTAATAAAGTGTAAGTAGAGTATCGATCCCACGAGGAATTATTACTAATCTTTTCCAAGTACTAACCTTTTATCAACTCAATCTTATTTAAACAAATGATTAATGTTTTTGTTGTTTTACACTAATGAAGATAGCAAATAATCAAGAACTATGGAAAGCGTTAAGATAATGAAATCTAATATTAACAAGTCTAAGATCATAATTTCCCCCAACACTTCATTTGAATATCCTAACTCTCTCATTTGAACTAATTAATAACATAGAATTGTCAATCGAGAAATCAAAGTTACTTATAAACCTCTGTCGATGGTCAAATTCGAATCTTCCTCATGCGGCATGTAGGTATATGTCTATCCTACACACTATCAAGAGACCAATTTCAAGAATAATTAACAAGACACGTGTCACTAAATCTCATTAATCACCCTTTCAATTACCAACTTTCACATAAGAAGTCATTAAGAATAGATTCTCAATTGGTTGCACACGGTATCTAGGTATATGTCTATCCTAAGTACTATCAAGTTACCTATCATTGAGGAAAATCAACAAGACACGAGTCACTAAATCTTTATTAATCACCCACAACAGTCTTTAACATTCGCATGATAGCATAACAAGGTCTCAACACTATAATCCGTTTCTCAAGTTCATATAGGTTCCCACGATAATTACTAGCTAGGCAATAAAGATATGAAGCATAAATTATGATATTCAATTCACCAATGAGTAATTAATAACAAAGAGAGAGAAGTCAATTCAAACTATGTGTTGGGTTCTATTGAAATCTTAGAATAGAAGTTCTAGTTCATGGTAACTACAAATAACATCATAATCTATTTATACATCATGTTGGATTACAAAATAGAAGGGAAACTAGAGATAAAACCACTTTGGAAGATATTTCTTAGTTTGCTTGTTGGGTTGATGATGAACACTAGCTTCTCCTCCTTGATTTTGCAATCCTTGATTCTTTAGCTCCTTGGCCTTACTTGATGTAGCTTGATTTTAGCACTTTGGCCCTCTAATTTGATGTATTATGTAGTTTCTCTCTCTAGATTGCTTCTCTAACCCTAGAACTTGTTTCTTGAATGCTATTTTCGTGCTATATGTAGATGTATATGTCCCTAGATGCCTAAAATAGCTTAGCCCACCAAATTGGACCAAAATCGCGGTTTTTGCACAATTCCAGGAGTTCTCGCCCCGACGCCAAAAATGGCCTAAGAATTCCCGCCCTGGTGCGGACCATTGTAGTTCCCGCCCCGGCGGCAAAAATTGCACTGAAATCCCGCGCCCTGGCGCGGTCACCTCTGTAACCCGAAACAGTTTCGACGTCTGTTGGTAAAATGGCCATAACGTCTTCGTCCAAACTCGGATTTAGGTGATTCAAGAGACTACGGAAAGCTAAGAAGTAGCTCTACAATTTTCATACTAGAGGTATGAGAGAAACTGGTCGGAGCTAGGCTCAAATTGGCCAGGAAGCCTCTGTTGTGTAAAATGCATGCAAAATCCGATGGTAAAATGACCATAACTCTCTCATACAAACTTCAATTGGGATGATTCAAAATGTTCTGAAAAGCTGAGGAGAATACCTACAACTTTCGTTCTTTGAGTGTTGAGAGATTCAGATTAGATAAAGGCTGAAATTGAGAAACAAGCAGCTGTTGTGCCAAATTCAAGTCGAAAACGCGAAAGTGGCAACACGAAACATCGATCCATAGAGCTTTTATTTCAATTCCTACAAAACAAATTAAAAACACATAAAAGCATACAAAAACATATAAAAGCAATACAAAACCGCGTATTCAACAATAAGAGAAAAATACATTAAAACCAAATGAAATAGTTAAAGACTTACAAATTATCAAGGCCAAAAGTACCTAATTTGTGTATATAGAATACACTCATCACAACCCTAATACAAGGGATTGAATTACGCAATGACGTTAAAATGTTTATGCACAATACATTGTACAAAGGGCTGATCCCCCGGAGTACGAGGCGGTAGTCATATAGTCTATCAGACTGTTAAATGTTATAGTAGAGATACTAGTTAACCTAAGGACATAGTTCATGGTCTTGGATGAAAAACTGATTAAATTCGCGACTGCAGGAAAATTGGAAAAACGTTTCTGATGACCTGGCGCCACAGCGTCGTGTCCCTATGTTAGACATGGCGCCACAGCACCGTATCTCTTGCCCGAATACGACCCGGCGCCTCATCGCCATTTTTCTTCACAAAGACGGCGCTGCAGTACCACTATGACAGATTTTGCGATTTTTATTAATTTTGCAAGTTTTCAAGAATTAAAATAAAGAGTTGTTTTACATGTTTTTATAATTAAAATAAAGAGTTATTTTAAACATGAAATTAGATTTCATGCAATTTTAAATTGCCCATTAAATGATATCAATGCATATTTAGAATGATTTTATTATTCACAAGATGAATGTTATTTATTGATGCATATGGTGATATGTATGATAATGAATGGGATTGATTATGGACTATTGACCAATGGATGATTGGATTTATTTTATGAGGATGCTTGAATGAATGGCTTTTATAAATGGGGTCTGCGTACCTCGTCTTCTCTGTTTTTCTTGATGTAAATTCTATCTTCCTCCTATGTACTTCCCCTTAACTGCTGATTAAGATTTCTATTTATTATAAATAGTTTATGTAATAGGATTAGTTAGAATTATTTTGAAGAATTGGAGACAAAGGAGCAAGGAGCGCTTGAAGACCCGTTCGTAATGGAGCCCGGGTTTAAATGTAATAGTTATATTTAAATTCAGTTCTTGCACCCTAACTTTGACCTTTTGGTTCACTTGGTAGCTCTAATGAACCAAACTAGAATAAAAGTCCATAATCAATCTGGGTAGAATATAGTATTCTATATGTGCATGATTACTATATATATTATATATTATACAACATGTTTCGCATGTTAAATAATATGACACATATTTTATATATATATGTGCATGCGTGCAAAATAAGATGGGACAAATAATAACAACCCCTCAAAGAAATTATATTAAGTTGTAACATTCAAAGATATTTAGAATATCGAATGTCACCTTCTAGCATGTTAAAGCGATAGAGTATTGAATATTTAATATGAGTTTGTTATGTCACTCAAGGCAAGTATTAAATATTTAAGATGTTGCTTTATTACATTTGATGCTTATTAAGGAATTGAGCAATGCTGTTTTGTTGTGTCACACAAGGACGGTGTTTTTCTCTTCACATATATGAAAGTGCTAGGTTGGACTTAACTTGGATAATTTTGATTCGGATGTGTCACACTTGATTAAAATAATCTAAGAGGCAAAATACAAGGAGTTACATGGTGATATAATTGACAATAGTTGTCTACCTATTTATTTATATATAGTTTGTTGTGTCACACAAGGCTATATACATTTGAAATGAGATCCTTATTCTCACTAGCAAATCTTTAATTAGATTTGCCAAACTATATATTGAGGGTAATATAGTTTGATGAAAATAGTGGGAGATGCCAATTTAAATAGAGACCTAATTTATTTTGGTAATTAATAAAATGAATGTATGCAAAAATGTTGTCTATTTTACATGCAGAATTTGAAAAATGCCAAACCCAATATCACTACATAGCATACTTGATGCTAACAAACTGACCGGCCTAAATTACATGGACTAGTTAAGGAATCTGAGAATTGTTCTCACTGCTGAAAAGATTTCTTAGCCTTAAATTCGCCCGTCCCTGCAACTGTTGCAGAAACAGCCTTTGAGGAAGAGATTGCTACTTTTAGAAAGTGGCAAGATGATGCAACCTTGGCTCAATGCATCATGCTTATATCCATGAGTAACGAGCTTCGGCGTCAGCATGAAACTATGGATGCTTCTACTATATTGTTGTACCTCAAGGAGTTGTATGGTGAGCAAAGTAGGACTACAAGATATCAGATATCTAAGGAGCTCATCCGATCTCGAATGACCGAGGGCACTACTGTTGAGACTCATGTCCTAAAGATGATCAATCTGATTGAACAACTTGGACTGTTAGGGTTCGTAATGGATGGAGAGTTAAGTCAAGATTTGATCTTGCAGTCACTCCCAGACACCTTCTCACAATTTATTGTTAATTTTCACATGAATAAGTTAGACGTCAGCTTGCACGAGTTACTTAACATGCTGAAAACTGCTGAAGGTCACTTCCCATTCAAGAAGGACCAAGTCTTATTGGTGGATGAGTTTTCTAAGAAAAAGAAAAGGCCCAAGGTATCTTCTGAAAAGAAGAAAAAGAAGAAGGCTAAGGGCAAGACGAAAGGAAAGGATAATAAGTAAGCTGATCCTGATAACAAAGGAATTTGCTACCATTGCAATAAATGATGAATAGGTTTTATACCTGTGAATTAGATATATCTTAGGCTTAATTCTTTACTATCTTTGAGTATTTTTAGTGTCATTTTACTTGTGTATGCATTGGTTTTGTAGGAATCAGCTTCAGAGGGTCGAAAGAGGAAAATTGGAGCTTAATGGCATTTCTGTAAATTCTGGACCAGAGTTCTCGCCGGGGCGAGAATGCGCGGAAGGAAAAAAATATTTTAATTCAGTTCTTTTGGGAAATCGATTTGGAATTGGATTCTTTCTACTGATTTGATTCAGAAACTATAAAAGAGACAAAGAGAGATGGAAATAGATATACATAGGTATACATATACATAGATACATTCATAGTTACACACATACGCAAGGGTTGAGATACAGAGCTGAATTGGGAGATTGGAGACTAGAAAGCATCACAAGGAATTCAGATTAGAGACTTGAAGATTGAAGAACTTCTACTGAGTTTTTCTTATCCTCTATCTTAGATTTGTAATTTAATTATGATGACTTATTTGGGATTCATGTTTTCTATTTTCAGTATGAACTAAATTTGTAATTAAGGCTACAATTGAATCTTTTATGTTTATGGATTAGTTATATATTTGATTCCAATTATTATCTGATATTGAATTGTCTATCATATTTTGTGTTTATTGAGTAATTGTCTGATAATCAATTAGCAGAATACTTTAGATGAATTCGGGAGATAAAATCTAGGGTTAGATCTGAATGTGATAGCATGTATTCTTAATTATTTTCATGGGATGAATAATTGGGGTTGTGAAGTGAATAGGGATATTTCTTCGCTGTATGTAACTATTGGGAATTGGTGTTTAATGAATTTAATTCTTTAGTTTTGCATAGGAATATCGCAGAATTAATTGGGTTAGATAAATTTATTTGATCGCTTGGGAGAGGGCTTATGAATAACTTTGAATTCCTGTTAACAACTCTGTTGAAGTTAATAATTGGATGAATTGGATAATTAGTTTGTATTACATAATTGGAGATATTGTAGTCTTAAGCCTTTAAAAATCTGAATTTCAACCTTTGTGTTAGTTTTTATTCTTAGTTTTAATCATTATACAAAATGTGACTGTTTAAATAAAATTGAATTGATATAGTACTAGTAGTTGGGAATTATTAAACTGAGATTCCCTGTGGGTTCGACACTCTATCTTATCACTTTATTACTTGTTGATCGTATATACTTGCACGTAATTGTTGATTGTGAAATCGGACAACAATAAACCGGGTCACTAGAAGAGGAATTGCAAGGATTATCTTACGGAGCAAAATCAGAAGAAGCTTGGAGAAACTTCGACTTCAGATCTAGGTTTGTTCATGATTGAAATTAATTGTTCTGAATGTCAAAATTCTACTTGGGTATTGGATACTGGCTGTGGTTCTCACATATATAACAATATGTAGGGACTAAGCTGAAGTAGAAAGCTGAACAAGGATGAAGTCATCCTACGAGTGGGAAATGGTGTAAAGGTTGCTGCATTAGCTGTAGGAACTTATTGTTTAGCACTGCTTATAGGCAAGTCCATTAGCTTAAATAATTATTATTATGTTCCAACACTTATAAGAAACATTATTTCAATTTGTGTATTGGATATGGATGGTTTTGATATTATAATAAAGAATAATAGTTGTTCTATTTATAATAAAAATGTTTTATATGTTATTGGCAATTGACTGAATGAACTTTATGTACTTGACTTGCATGAAAATATACTTCAAATTGAACAAACTAAGAAAAAAAAAGAGATGATGTTAATTATACCTTTATGTGGCATTATAGACTCGGTCATATCAATGAAACAAGATTAACCAAGTTGCATAAACATGAGCTTTTAGAGCTATCTGATTTCGAATCATATCCAACTTGTGAATCTTGTCTCATGGGTAAGATGACTAAATCTCTTTTTAGTGAAAAAGGAGAAAGAGTTACAAAGTTGGTAGCATTGGTACACACAGACATATGTGAACCTATGACAACGACTGCACGATGAGGGTATTCTTATTTTATTACTTTCACTGATGATCATTCAAGATTTGGATATGTGTATATGATGAAATACAAATCTGAATCATTTGAAAAGTTCAAAGAGTTCAGAAGTGAAGTAGAGATGCAAACTGGCAAGAGTATTAAGATTCTTCGATCGGATCGAGGAGGGGAATATTTAACCAATGAGTTTCTCAATTATCTTAAAGAAAATGGTATAATCTCACAATGGACTACACCAGGGACGCCACAGTTGAATTGTGTATCTGAAAGGAGAAATCGAACATTGTTGGACATGGTTCATTCCATGATGAGTTTTACCGACCTTCCAGTATCCTTCTGGAGTTATGCCCTAGAAACAGTTGTATACCTACTTAATAAGGTACCTACCAAATCCGTCCCAAAGACCCCATATGAGTTATGGACAGGGAGGAAACCAAATCTTAAGTATGTTAAGATTTGGGGTTGTCCAGCTTATGTCAAAAGGTTTGAGCATGATAAGCTAAAGACTAGAACCGACAAGTGTAAATTTATGGGATACTCTAAAGAAACTGTAGGGTATTATTTCTATCATCCTACTGATCAAAAGGTGTTTGTTGCGAAACATGCTGCCTTCTTAGAAAAGGAGTTTATCCTTGAAGGGGTCAGTGGAGTAAGATATATCTTGAAGAAGTTCAAGAATCACAAAATACTGCGGATAAAAGTCAGGTACCTGATCAAGTGGAAGAACATACTGTACCACAACCTATTCGTAAATCTGGAAGAGTACCGAAGATACCTGATAGGTATGGATTCATCATAGAGGATGATGATGAGATACACATTATAGATGGTGATGATCCATTCACTTACGAAGAGGTTATGAGTAGTAAAGACTCAGAGAAATGGCTAGAAGCCATGAAATCCAAGATGAACTTCATGTATGAAAACCAAGTATGGACTTTGGTTTCACCACCTGAGGCCATTAAGCCTATTGGGTGTAAATGAGTCTTTAAGAGATAGACTGGAGCCAACGGCAAGGTAGAGACCTATAAGGCCCGACTGGTCGCAAAAGATTTCAAATAAAGACAAGGTGTTGACTATGATGAAACCTTCTCACCACCAGCTATGCTCAAGTCCATTCGGATTTTGCTTGCAATTGCACCTTATTATGACTACGAAATCTGGTAAATGGACGTAAAGACGACCTTCCTCAATGGAGAGCTTGAGAAAAATGTATATATGATATAACCAGAGGGTTTTGTTTCAACAATTGGAACAAATCAAGTCTGTAAGCTACAACGATCTATTTATGGATTAAAGCAAGCTTCTCGAAGGTGGAACATCCGTTTTGATGAGATAATCAAAAAGTTTGATTTTAACAAAAATGAGGATGAACCTTGTGGGTACAAAAAGGTTAGTGGGAGCGCTATTTCATTCCTAGTATTATATGTTAACGATATATTACTGCCTTCGGCTGATTTATCCTCGCCATAGACCACTGATCATTATAAAATGCCATAGGTTCCTGTACCTGCGTATCTTGAAAAAACATAATTAAAACAAAAATAAAAAGAAACGTTTAAACTAAAATAAAATCGACGTAAACTAAGATTGGAACAATAATTATTAACTATTCCTCGACAACGGTGCCAAAAACTTGATGAGCTAAATCTATACTAGCAATTTACGTGCAAGTATACACGGTCAATCAAGTAATAAAGTGTAAGTAGAGTTGTCGATCCCACGAGGAATAGTAATAATTAATTAATCCCAACACTAATCTATAATCAATTCGATTCTATTTAAACAATTGAAATCTTAAGTGAATTAATTAATAATTAAATAACTAAAGAAATATGAATTTAATAAATAAACAAAAATATTAAGAACTCAATTTCCCCCGATGAATCATTTAATTAATAATATCATACTTTCATTAAATCAATTATTCAAAATTGTCAACGAAAAATCACTAATAATTATTATAATCATCTTTCGAATAATTATAAAGCATACCTATTATTATAAATTTTCCTATATTTGTATGAGAAACAATAATAACAAATTCATTAAGATTCATTGTCCACCAGTTGCTTGTGGTATTCAGGTATATTCCTATCCCGTCCACAAAATTAGCATTTATTTAGCAATCACTATTACTGAAAATAATTACTAATCACAAGTTATTATACCCAGATCTTAATTTAGAATCTATCGTCAGAGTTTATCTAAATCCATCTAATAATTGTTGCACAGACAATTATAACATTAAACACAAGATATAATAAACAATCCAATTTATAATCAATTTAATTCAAAGAAAGGATAAATATTAAATTAAACTATCATCGGGTTCCATTGAATCCTTAATTAGGAAGTTAGTTCATAATTCCAATTGGAAACATCAACATGAATTCAGAAAATATTGTAAGATACAAGAAATAAAAATTAAGAGTAAATAAGAAACTCTATCAAAGTTGATCTTCAATCTCTGTCTTCAAACCTCGCAAGTCTTGAATGTCCTCCTTCAATGGCTGATGAAACCCTAGCCTCCTTACGTATCTTCTGACTACGCCCTAAGTCTCATCCCCTTTGTAACCCTAATCTTATGTGTATTTATAACCTCTATGTAGCTTGGTAAATATATAATCCAATTAGGAATCAATATGACAAGTCCCCAGTCAATTAGAAGTGAAAAATCAACAAAATCCGTACTATCCGCGCACAAGGGTCGCGACCCACGTTCTATGAGCCGTGGCTTCCCCCCAGCGCCGAGGCGCACCTTATTGAAAGTCGCGGCGCACAATCCCTGTCCATGTAGAAACTTTCGTTAGCTTCGTTTTGACAGGTGGCTCGTCCCGTAACGCCTTCCGGATAAAAAGTTATGACCATTTTACCAACGGACGTCCGAATAGGAATCCAACTACAACTAGCTTTACTTTGACATATTGTTTGGAGATCCAAACGAACTTGGATTTTTGCAAACCATACATTTCTGGAACGCTAAAGACGTCCTCTACAATTACATGAAGACCATTTTAAAATACTTGAACCCTCCCCGAGTATTTTTTCTTTTTCTTTTTAGTGAGTGCATTTTATGCTCCATCTCACTTCTCATTAAACGAGTGCGTTTTACGCTCCATCTCGTTGCATGTGTTTATGAGTGAGTGCGTTTTACGCTCCATCTCGCTGCATGTGTTTATGAGTGAGTGCGTTTTACGCTCCATCTCAACTCACCACATGATTCATTTTTCCAACTCGGGAAAGTTCAAAATTTTTAGTAACCCAAGATTTCCCCCAAACTTATGTTAATGCCTAAATTTTACTTAAAATGATGCTCAAACAAGTCTTCTAAAGTTTCAATGATATCTTTCACGAGTATTTAACCATTTTTTTACTAGCTAAACAGATGGTTATGTGTGCTTTAAAGTACAAAAGGATCACAAACAAGTATAAAACCAACTAATAAGTCAAAATATAAACTATCACGCTTCTCAATTTCACAAGAGTTAAAAATTAATCACAATTTTTTTTATCGACCATAATCAAATTCAATTAAATCATTGTTCAACTATCCTAAAAACATACTAACTAAAATGCAAATCTAATAACCTAAAACGCACAAGTACCGCATAAAATAAGAACACACCCCCAAACTTAAGCTAGACATTGTCCTCAATGGCTAAGATAGGAAAAAGTAAAGTAGAAGACTTCCCTAAAAATATAGCAATTTTCCTCCTTGCCTGCTAAGTTTGAAGAATATGCTATGTGACAACCCAGATTTTTAGAAATTATTAAATAAGAATTTAATAAATAAAATTCTTATTATGAGACGTTTTGAGTTTTTGAGTATGTGTATATATGTGATATATATATATTGTGAAAAATATGATTTGATGTAAAGAGAATTATATATTCGTGTATTTGGGAAACGAGGTTTAATAGTTAATTAAACCATTGAATGAAATGAAGGAAATTGTTAAAAAGAAGAAGATATTTATTTAATATTAGTAAGTTGAAAATTATATTATAAAATAATATAATTTGATTGTTATGTTTTGTGGACAATAGAAATTATTGTGAATTAAATTTCATAATAATGTGAGTGATTTATTTAATTAAAATAAGGAATTAATGGGAATATAATTGTTTAATAAAATGAGAAGGTAACGTGCTACATATAAATATAACATGTTAATGTGGTATGATTATGAATCTCGTAGATTAAAATGTTTATCGAAAAATATTTGATGGAAATTATTGTAGAATAATTTAATTAAGCGTTTTAGTGCGTATTTTATTATGCAAGTAGTATTCTAATTTAATTTAATAATTAAATTAGAGGATTAATGTTTTATTGAATAAAATAACGTATTTAATAAAATTATAGTTTGGCTAAATTGAATTATAATTTGGTCAATAAGTTTTAATAGAAATTATTAATAAGTTTAATTAGATTTAATTATATAATAGGTTTAATTTAATTTAAGTATGACAATATATATATCTTATAATAAAAAGATTATTAAAATAAGCTAAAAGGGAATTTTTGGGTTCTAGCCAAACATGGCCTAGTGACCCTTCAATTCCATAACTGTTAAGACTCTTGGTATTTGTAACTGCTCAGACTCTTGGTATTTGTAACTGTTGAGACTCTTGGTATTTGTAACTGCTCAGACTCTTGGTATTTGTAACTGTTGAGACTCTTGGTATTTGTAACTGTTGAGACTCTTGGTATTTGTAACTGCTGAGACTCTTGGTATTTGAGAAGATTCAAAGAAGAATCTTGAGGAGTTATATAAGATAAGAACCAGGAGTTACCTGACTCCAGTAATAAAGATGGTATTATTAAATAGATGATATCTATAAGATGAAAATGGTATTAATGATAATGATGAACTCAAATAGAGTTTAGAGAATTCATGTGAGACAAGATTATGAAAAAATGATTAGGTTCAGAGAAGAACCTGAAGAGCTAAAAGAACATGGAACACCTGAGTTGATTTATCATAAGATAATGTGATTAAAGAGAAGAATAAAGAAGATCGTAGGATGAGACGATCATGAGATAAGAAAGAATCGTAAGAGGAGTTGATGATAAAATGAGATCACGACGTGATCTGTTAAAGTTGTAAAATGTCAGAAGATCTTACATAATTGAATAGTTGTAGCATAACGCTATAAAGAGATGGTACTATGAAATAGTACGAGATAAACTCACGAGGAGTTATGGATGATGAAATACGAGAAACTCGTATCAAGCAAAGAGTAAGTTAAGAGCAAGATGAAATTAGGTGGGATTTCAATTGAGGACTCATGTTAGTGGTTGAGTTGTATGATTCCTGGTTGGGACGGGAATTTGTGCTTGGTTTGAAAACTACTTAGCTTCCTATATTAATATAGTGGGTGAGTTGAACAAATCCTGGTATGGGATGGGATTTGTCCATGGTTTAACAACCGCTCAGCTTCCTATATTGGTCGAGTTGGTTCGACAACCACTTAGCTTCCTATATTGATAATCATTGAAATATTGTTGTCGCACTATCGATATACGTATGACGAGAAGGTGATTCTTTTCTCATAGTTATATTGATAGTTAGAGAATATTAAAATTAGGTACGGTTCTTAAAACTCGTACGTATGGTAGGATCGTGACTCATAATCGTATGGTGGAACCCCTCAGCGAATGGACGATTTTGATCTGACTAGGATAAGTTCCTAAAACCATATGATTATGGTAAGTTCCTGAACATCCAAAGTGTGGTAAGTTTGATGAACTACATTGGGTATAGAAACGTTATGGAATAGAGAACATTGATGATATTGAAGAATGATAGAATGATTGAGTAATGAAGCAATGAAGTAAAGATTGAAGTTGATGGAGGAGAATTGGATATTCTAAATCTTCTAGCTATGCTAGATTTTCAAAATTATTGATATCGTGTTGATATTCACAATTTTGTGTTCTTGAAAATATATTGGGTCAATGTTTGAACCAATGAGTTTTAAAAAGGTGTTATTATTCGTATGTCTATGCTAATTGTTCCAGCTAGACAAAAATGATTTAAAATTATCAAAATGTATGATGTAGTATGACAAAGTCCTAAAAGGACGGCATCCTCAACATACTATTAAACGGTACGGTATCATGACGTCATAAAAGAATTTTATTTTTCTGTTAAGTTATGAAAAGATATGCCAATTGAGCTGGCTAAAAATGTTTTGACTAATGTCCGAATTGTCGTTCAATGTCTATGCTAATTGATTCGGCTAGACAACCATTGAAAGATGTCTATGAAGTTCAAGAATTCTTTGAGATGTTATGCCAAACCAGTTTATTCTGGTGCGGAATTTGTACTAAGTCTGAGGTGAACCAACCCTGTAATGGGGGATACGCAATAGCGTTAATATGTATGTGCACAATACATAGTACGAATGGCTTATCACCTGGAGTACGAGAAGAGATGGTCCATAGTCTTTTGACTGTTAAAGGGTACAGTAGAAATATCTGTTAACCTAGGACAAGGTTCAAGTCTTTACGACTCCTCAGTAGGATATTGAAAGTTTTTAAATGAATCTTTAAATTCCTGAGTTATTCATACTGCTTCCCAATTATTGAACAATTGTGGAAGATTCTTATTCTTCTGAAAGGTGGAAGTGGAAAGAAAATATTCCTTACGAAGGGATAGGTTATAGAATGTGGCATGTGTTGATGAGTAAGTTAAACAAATTATAAAAAATCCAAGAAAGAGATGAAATTCCAGAAAGGGAAGAGATAAATTTAGTTGATGGTGACTAATGATGAGAAATTTTTAGAAGAGAAAGATGTGAAGAATGCGATGATCTTAGAAAGATCCTTACAGAAAGAAATTGGTGTAGAACCCAATGAATAAGTAGAGGTTAACGTAAAGTCCATTTTTATAAATGGAAGGAAAGAATATTAGTAAATTAAAATTTCGAGGGCGGAATTCTTAGAAGAAGGGGTGAATGTGATATCCCGAATATTTATGCGATGCTAAATCAGGATATTAAATGATTACAATGAGTATGTTATGCAATGATCCTTGGAGAAAGGAAGTGAATGCGTTAAAGGATTAAAGAATATATAATACTCGGAGTGTTTCAAGTTTAAGTGAAGGTGATGAAATAAAACCTACACTAAGGTAATGCGTTGAAGTTATTCAACAATAATTGTGAAAGGGATTTAGTGAAAACCGAGTAAGGGAGGTTTTGTTGATTCCGAGGACGGAATCCTTATAAGGAGGGAAGGATGTGACAACCCAGATTTTTAGAAATTATTAAATAAGAATTTAATAAATAAAATTCTTATTACGAGACGTTTTGAGTTTTTGAGTATGTATATATATATGATATATATTGTGAAAAATATGATTTGATGTAAAGAGAATTATATATTCGTGTATTTGGGAAACGAGGTTTAATAGTTAATTAAACCATTGAATGAAATGAAGAAAATTGTTAAAAAGAAGAAGATATTTATTTAATATTAGTAAGTTGAAAATTATATTATAAAATAATATAATTTGATTGTTATGTTTTGTGGACAATAGAAATTATTGTGAATTAAATTTCATAATAATATGAGTGATTTATTTAATTAAAATAAGGAATTAATGGGAATATAATTGTTTAATAAATTGAGAAGGTAACGTGCTACATATAAATATAACATGTTAATGTGGTATGATTATGAATCTCGTAGATTAAAATGTTTATCGAAAAACATTTGATGGAAATTATTGTAGAATAATTTAATTAAGCGTTTTAATGCGTATTTTATTACGCGAGTAGTATTCTAATTTAATTTAATAATTAAATTAGAGGATTAATGTTTTATTGAATAAAATAACTTATTTAATAAAATTATAGTTTGGCTAAATTGAATTATAATTTGGTCAGTAAGTTTTAATTGAAATTATTAATAAGTTTAATTAGATTTAATTATATAATAGGTTTAATTTAATTTAAGTGTGACAATATATATATATCTTATAATAAAAAGATTATTAAAATAAGCTAAAAGGTAATTTTTGGGTTCTTGCCAAACATGGCCTAGTGACCCTTCAATTCCATAACTGCTGAGACTGTTGATATTTGTAACTGATCAGACTCTTGGTATTTGTAACTGCTGAGACTCTTGATATTTGTAACTGCTGAGACTCTTGGTATTTGTAACTATTGAGACTCTTGGTATTTGTAACTGTTGAGACTCTTGGTATTTGTAACTGTTGAGACTCTTGGTATTTGTAACTGCTGAGACTCTTGGTATTTGTAACTGCTGAGACTCTTGGTATTTGTAACTGCTAAGACTCTTGGTATTTGTAACTGCTGAGACTCTTGGTTTGTATAACTGATGGCTAGGTAATAATATAAGTATAAGTTTTTAGTTCTTCAGTGTTCTTCATGTTGGGAGAAAATTGAGAGAAAAGGGAGGGTTTATGAGAGAGGAAATTCTATGTGTATTGAGAAGAACTCTAGAGAATCAAAGAAGGAAGAAGAAAGAGGAATCAAGGAAGAATAGCCCACTTCATCATCTATCTAGGTTAGGGAAGATCAAAAAGGATACATGAAGCGCAGATAAATATAAGTTGGTTATGGTAATTGGTAAACTACGAATCAGGCAAGTCTTTCAGTTCCTATATGTTATGTGAATTAATTGATTAACTGTCTTAATCATATGATGTAAAAGCATGATGCGTTTTATATATGTTACATGTATGAGACGACAATGTCAAATTATGACTACGTTCGTTGAATAAAGAATGTTGATTGAGTTATGGAATTCAATCCTTAATCGTTATGTGATGATCATTATGTATGGTATGTTTAGTCAAATGATTATGATTTAGATGATGAGCATGTTATCTATGTGCTATGTGATGCATGCAAACTGTTAGATTTTGCTGAGCTGTCGAGCTCATTCTTGCAAATAACCACTTTTGCAGGTTAAAGATTCAAGGTAACATTATGTGCTACCCAAATGACATGGATCGAAATGATGCATGAAGATTAAATGTTTTAGTTAAAGTTATTACCTGAATTATGTTAAGTTTTCAATAAATGTATTTATGTTGAGTTGTAAAGTTTGTATTGAGGTGTAAACTTTTGTAATAAGTTCGACAAGGCGAGTCATGATATTAACATGATTCTAAGACATTTAGATGTAAAGGTTGAAAATTTTGGGATCGAGAATAATTTGTAATAGAAAAGTTTGAATTATTCCGCATTTTTATTAAGTTTAACATTGAACAATGTTGTAAAGTTAGAATGAGGATGTATTGTTAACAACCGATGTGGAGTGTTGGATTGTTCAGAATTTTGGGGTCGTTACATGCTAGGCACATTGGAATGAATAAGGCACTGCAATTAAATTGGACTCGAATAACCTGAAAACACAATAGAAGCAAATTTATTAAGTCCTAAAACATGCAAGTCTATTAACTATTATGAACCCTAAAAAAATAATAATAAAAAATTAAAATTAAAATTAAAACTAAAAATGAAACTTGGGTTGCCTCCCAATAAGCGCTTGTTTTATAGTCTCAGCCTGACTACTTCAATTTCTCTATCTAATTCCAAATCGAGAAGTGATTGACACGTCCATCGGTAGCAAAGTAAAATTTGTTGCTTCTCCGTCAAACAAGTCAATACTTCAAATTTGCCTAGCTTGCTCTTTTCAAATAAAGTAATCTCCATGAACTCCACGGAGCTAGGCTTTTGTTCCCATGATTCCGCAGGCGCGATGATGACGGAAAGCTTCTTAATCAATTTCGAGTACTCATGCACTTGCTCATCCAGCTTCCTTTCTTGATTACGCTTCGGTGAAGGCACCAGGTTCAACATATAGATCTGAGTCCTTGTATCACTACTCGAATCAAGATCTTCTATTTCCTTATTTACTGGTTCTTCACTATTTACCTCCTCCATTAGAGCGTCCTCATCGTTGTCCATGGCAGTTTGTAGCAATACTGTGGCTCCTCTATCACTCTCGAAAACCATGCTGCTTGGTAAAATATCTTGAGAGTGATTGTCAATGGCATTAACCAACTGATTCACTTGATTTTCGATCTTTTGCATCCTTTCCTTGCTCACAGCTATATTCTTGGATAAGAGTTCTTCGAATTTTGATTCCCTTTGTTGTGGAGGAGAAGCCTGATAATAAACTTTCGGATTGTATGTTTGGCATGGAGCAAAAGTTTGAACTTAATTGTTATCGCTTTAAAAATACTTCGGGTGATTTCCCAAATCTTGATTGTAATTGTTGTGGTAGACGTACTCATTGGGGTAGTTGCCAAAATTGCCACCATACGATAGTGCTTCGGAATTGAAGTTACATTGATGGCTTGGATGCTTTCCACGACAAAAATCACAAATCACTAAAGCATTCTGAATACATTGTGCTACAAAGGCATCCACCTTCTTCGACAACATTTCTATTTGTACAACCAGTGCAAAAAGTACATTACTTTCAATAATCTCTACTGCCTTCGGCTGATTTATCCTCGCCATAGATCATTGATCATTATAAAATGCCATAGGTTCCCGTACCTGCGTATCTTGGAAAAACATAATTAAAACAAAAATAAAAAGAAACGTTTAAACTAAAATCAAATCGACGTAAACTAATATTGGAACAATAATTAGTAACCATTCCCCGACAACGGCGCCAAAAACTTGATGGGCTAAATCTATAATAGCAATTTACGTGCAAGTATACACGGTCAATCAAGTAATAAAGTGTAAGAAGAGTTGTCGATCCCACGAGGAATAATAATAATTAATTAATCCTAACACTAATCTATAATCAATTCGATTCTATTTAAACAATTGAAATCTTAAGTGAATTAATTAATAATTAAATAACTAAAGAAAGATGAATTTAATAAATAAAAAAATATTAAGAACTCAATTTCTCCCGATGAATTATTTAATTAATAATATCATACTTTCATTAAATTACTTATTCAAAATTGTCAACGGAAAATCACTAATAATTATTATAATCATCTTTCGAATAATTATAAAGCATACCTATTATTATAAATTTCCCTATATTTCTATGAGAAACAATAATAACAAATTCATTAAGATTCATTTTCTACCAGTTGCTTGTGGTATTCAGGTATATTCCTATCCTGTCCACAAAATTAGCATTCATTTAGCAATCACTATTACTGAAAACAATTACTAATCATAAGTTATTATACCCAGATCTTAATTTAGAATCTATCGTCAGATTTTATCTAAATCCATCTAATAATTGTTGCACATACAATTATAACATTAAACACAAGATATAATAAACAATCCAATCCATAATCAATTTAATTCAAAGAAAGGATAAATATTAAATTAAACTATCATCGGGTTCCATTGAATCCTTAATTAGGAAGTTAATTCTTAATTCCAATTGGAAACATCAACATGAATTCAGAAAACATTGTAAGATACAAGAAATAAAAATTAATAGTAAAGACGAAACTCTGTCGAAGTTGGTCTTCAATGTCTGTCTTCAAACCTCGCAAGTCTTGATGTCCTCCTTCAATGGCTGATGAAACCCTAGCCTCCTTACGTATCTTCTGACTACTCCCTAATCTTATGTGTATTTATAGCCTCTATGTGGCTTGGTAAACATATAATCCAATTAGGAATCAATATGGCAAGTCCCCAGTCAATTAGAAGTGAAAAATCAACAAAATCCGCACTGTCCGCGCAAAAGGGTCGCGACCAACATTCTGAGCCGCGGCTTCCCCCCAGCGCCGTGGCGCACCTTATTGAAAGCCGTGGCGTACAATCCCTGTCCATGTAGAAAATTTCGTTAGCTTCATTTTGACAGGTAGCTTGTCCCGTAACGCCTCCAGGATAAAAAGTTATGGCCATTTTACCAACAGACGTCCGAATAGGAATCCAACTCCAACTAGCTTTACTTTGACATATTGTTTAGAGATCCAAACGAACTTGGATTTTTGCAAACCATACATTTCTGGAACGCTAAAGACGTCCTCTACAACTATATGAAGACCATTTTCTCATTCCGAAATTCTAACACCATCCAATCCTCCATTGAAGCTCTAGAGGTCAATCTTCCTAAAAGCTAAAAATTGCAATGTTTTTCCAATTTGACTAAAATACATCCTATTAGCTCTAATTTAGCTAAAATTCAACCAAATGGCTTCCAACTTCATTTCCTACATAAAAACACAAAAACACATAAAAATGAATAGAAAATACTTGAAAACTCACAAATCATCAAGTCAAATGTACTCAATTTATAGGTATAAAAATCACTCATCATCTATCTCTTTCGTTTAATTAATAATTGCGCGTAAAGAAATATCTTAGTGATGGTTTGTATAAAATTTTAAAATCTGATTTCATCGCGCTTCCGCTTTATTTATGTAATTTGATTGCATGTTCGCGTTATATACAAACCTAATAATACCCACTCAAATGGGAAGAGCAGGGTTAGGCTATTTTGGTAGCTCCAAACAAAGAAATCCCTATAAGAAAGTTCCACCTCATTTGACGACCATCCTTATGCCAAAATTCAGTGGCTTTGGTCCCAAGGACCCGCTAAAGAAGATCCCTACGCATATATCGGGCCTTTTGATACCCAAAATCGACGGCCCAACTGAAGAAGCAATTAATGACGAAGACATCCTTATCTTAACCGATGAACAAAACGTAAAGATTGAAAAGTTCCTGCAGGAGATACAACAACAATTTAAAAAGCAGTTTTGTCTCTCCCAAGTCCAAGGAAGAGATGAAGAAAAAGAAGGCGATGACGACGCCAATCAGGCCACCAATCAAGAAATCATCCCTTTCATCGATTAGACTAAAGTGGGCATCTCCAAGGAGTGTGGCAATCCAGAGAATGAATAACTCTCAGCTATCATTGAAGACATCGCCCACCAAGGTGTCGCCTCCATTTCGGCCATTGATGATTGCATGACTACTAACAATTCGGTAGTGGAGCCACAGATAGTTCATAAAGGGTAAAAACGGGAGATTGGTTGTAGAATCCCCGGAATATAGGGAATTATTATATTTGCTTTGCTTTATTTTTTTGCTCATTTATTTTATAATCATCTCATCAAATGAAAGCTTATGTATTGAAAAACGGTTGTTATATAATAAGCATTTATGTTTTATTGTCAGGTGTACCGATTTGAATAATTTTAGCCCTATTAATGATTCACCAGATCTGAAAGATGACTACAATTTTGATATGGAGCTGGATTTTGATTTGATGGGGATCGAGCAAGAGGAAGTGGATGACGAAGAGGTACCTGAAGAAATCAAAAGATGGGTTGAAGATAAGCCCAAACCTAACCTCTAGCAAGCCATTACCATCAATATTGGAACCCTTGATAACCCCAAAGAACTCCAGATAGGATCAGACCTTACACTAAACTAAAAAGAAGAAATGACCTAGCTTTTAACCCGATACGAAGACGTATTCGCTTGGTCGCATGAGGACATGATTGGACTATCCACTGATATAGTCGGTCATCGATTGCCAATCAAAGAAGGATTTAAGCCAGTCAAGCAGAAATTGAGGAGGCTAAAACCAGAATAGAGCCTAAAAGTTAAAGAAGAAATCATCAAGCAGTTTAAGGCGGGAATAATCATGGTATCCACATACCCCGAATGGCTGTCCAATGTGGTCCCGGTACCAAAGCCAAGAGGGAAAGTTCGAGTTTGCGTGGATTATCGAGATCTCAATAAGGCCAGCCTTAAAGATGACTTCTTATGCCATTCATTCACATCTTAATAGACAACACCACACCGTTTGAAATGTACTCGCTCGTCGACTATTTTTCCGGCTATCACCAGATCATGGTCGTCGAGGAAGATGGAGAAAAGATAGCTTTTATCATCCCCTAGGGCACATTCTGTTACAGTTGTTTAGCTTTTGGCCTCACCAACACCGGTGCCACCTACCAGAAGGCCATGATGGCCTTATTTCATGATATGACGCATAGAGAAATCAAGGTCTACGTAGACGACATCATTGAAAATCGAAAAAGAAAGGGGAACATGCGGTCCACCTACAGAAGTTGTTTGATTGACTGCGAAATATAATTTGAAATTGAACCCCGTAAAATGTGCTTTTGGCGTCAAATTTGGCAAGCTTTTGAGATTTCTTATTAGTAACCGGGGCATTGAGATAGACCTCGCCAAGATAAGGGCCATTACCGAAATGCCGACACCACAAACCGAAAAAGAGATTCGGGGATTCTTAGGAAGGATCAATTTCATCAGTCAATTCATATCACAGTTGACAACAACTTACGAGCCAATTTTTAAGTTTCTAAGGAAGAGTTCCTCCGAAAAGTGGAATGAAGAATGCCAAAGGGCTTTCCACATCATCAAGAAACAGTTGATAAAAGCGCCTGTCTTGGTACCCCCAAGGGAGGGAGTTCCTTTATTCATGTACATCTTTGTCAATCTCTACGCTATGGGATGCATATTAGGACAAAAAGACGATATGGGCAAAGAAAAAGCCATATATTATCTGAGCAAGAGGTTCAGTAGTTGCGAACAGAACTATAAATTGATCGAGAAAACTTGTTGCGTGTTAGCATGGGCCGCTTTGAGACTGCAGCATTACCTGCATGGCCACATTACGTACCTAATCTCGCGTATGGATCCCTTGAAATATATTTTCGACCAGCCTATGCTAAATTGCCAGTCATCAAGATGGCAATTGATCTTCCAGCAATTCGACATCATCTGCATAACCCATAAGTCTATCAAAGGTCAAGGAATCACAGATCAATTGTCCGAGGCACCTTCAAGAGGATTCGAACCTTTGGAGACATACTTCCCCAATGAAGGTATAATGACTGTCCAGCCAACAAGGCGCGAAGATGAAGGCCAATTTTGGAGGTTATACTTTGACGACGCTATTAATATTATAGAAGGGGCTGGAGCTGGGGCAGTTCTCGTGTCCATCATAGGAGAACAATACCCCGCGACAACAAAATTACAATTCAACAACTCCAACAATACGGTCGAGTACGGGGCATGTATTTTGGGATTAGAAATGGCCCGAAGAATGGGAGTTAAACGATTAACCATTTTCGAAGATTCAAAATTTGTCATCCGGCAGTCTATGGGAGCATATAACACTAAAGAACTCCATTTACTCCTTTATCATCGACACGTTATCAAAATGGCAAAGGAATTTGAAGACATTGCCTTCAAGCATATTCTACAGAACAAAAATGATTTTGCAGATACATTGGCCACATTGGCAGCCTTAATACATGTGTCTAAAAGGAAAGAGTCACTTATCATCAACTTTGCAATACATTATAGCCCCACCTATCAACATTATATCGGGGAGCTTTCAGACGAGATACCTCAGTACAAGCAACCATGATATCACAACATCAAGGAATATCTACGCGACGGATCCACCCCTACTGGGGCAAATCGAGTCGAGAGATAGTGAATCCGAAAAATGGCGTTAAAATTTTATCTAAGTGGGGACACCTTATACAAGAGAGACGTCGACCTAGGACTCTTGAGATGTTTAGACAAAGATTAAGCCCAAATGCTAATGAATGAGGTACACGACGGAGTATGTGGACCACATATAAATGGCCCACTTCTTGCCAAGAAGATCCTAAGAACAGGGCATTATTGGTTGTCACTCAAAGCAGACTGCGATGATCACGTCAGACGGTGTCATCAGTGCCAGATACATGCCAATGTCATCCACGCACCACCCAATGATCTACATTGTATGACTTCTCCTTGGTCGTTCTCTATGTGGGGGATGGACGTGATCGGCCTAAAGCAAATAACGGGCATCGATTTATATTCACCATGATCGATTACTTTACTAAATGGATAGAGGCAACATCTTTCCCTAAAGTGACGAATGAAGTGATCCTCGGCTTTATCTGAAACAACATTATATGTCGATATGGATAACCAAAAATTCTAGTATCAGATAATGCCAAGAATTTGAACAATATAATGATGAAAGAGTTGTGCGACAGGTTCAAAATCAAACATCTCCACTCCGTCATTTACAGACCAAAGATGAATGGAGCTGTAGAAGCTGCAAACAAAAATATCAAGAAAATTATGGAGAAAATGGCAGCAAACCATCGAGGATGGCCAGAGTTATTACCTCTTACCTTACTTGCTTATCGAACATCAGTCCGTACATCGACTAAGGCAACTCTGTACTCCTTGGTATACGACACAAAGGCCGTATTACCGATCAAAGTCGAGATGGCATCTCTCAGAACATTGTTGGATGCCCAAACTAAAGAAAGTCAGTGGATCCGAGATCCATACGACTAGCTAGCTCTGATAGATGAGAAGAGAATGGCCGCCATCTTCCATGGGAAATTATATCAGCAGTGCATTTCCCGATCCTATAATAAAAAGGTATGATCCCGAGAGTTTAAAGAAAATGACCTGGTATTGAAGAAGATCATTTGTTGTCCAAAATAAGTATTGACAATTTACACGCAAGTATACGTGGTCAACAAGTAATAAAGAGTAAATAGAGTATCGTTCCCACGAGGAAATATAATAATATTTATCAATTACTAATTCTAACTCAATTAATCCTATTTAAACTACGAATAATATTTGAGAATTAAAATTAAAATTAACTACTAAAATAATTAGTCACAAGAAAAATGCAGATTTAAAAGTTTAAGATTACAACTTCCCTTAGTATTTCATTTAAACCAATATACTTTCTATTTAATTAATTAATTACAATGAATAGCTAACCAAGAATTCTTTATAGTATTCACGCGTTTCTTCCGAAAGCTGCGTAAACAAATCCTCCTAAATCCGATCTCTAAGGAACATAATTACAAGGAACACCCTAATCAATTAACTCACTATATTCCTATGTGAATCAAGTTAACTAGGGTTTCTAAGCACAAATTCTTCAAATGGTTACAAAAGACACATAGGTATATTCCTATCCTATACGTTAATCATATTAACCTTATTCAGATTATATGAACAGATGTTATCATACCCCAGATCTAAATCTATACTCCATCTTCCAATTTTATGTAGATTATCATGGTAATTGTTGATCAGACAATTAATCAATAAGCACAAGATATGATAAATGATTCAAGAGTAATCAACTTAAATTAAATAAAAAGCATCAATCTAAATTACATACTAAGTTTCGTTGCAATCTTAATTGAAAGTTTAGTTCATAACAATAAAGGAAAACATCATCCAGATAATAAATAAAAACATCCCAGAGATTACAAAAATTAAAGATAAAAGAAAGGGATAGAAGAAACTATAAAGCCGCTCCCAAGCTCTGTCTTGATCTTCAAGCTCTGTAGATCTCTGCAAAATCCCTTGTTATGTTATGTTCTGAAGTCTTCTCCTTTGCATATTAATAAAACCCTCATTCAGATTTCTAATTGGCTTCAATTTTTCCTCACAACCGCACAAAACCTTCACATTCTGCACTAGAGCGCCTAGAGCGCTCATCCTAGTCAAATCCAAGCGCCTAGAGCGCTTGACCAGCACCACATATTTACAAAAATGCCACTCAGCCCAATTTTCAATCCTTTTTAATTCTTTTCTTCACCAAATGACTTATATGCCCCTCCAACTCCATCCTACAATAAATAAACACAAAAACAAATAAAATGATACTAAAAACACTTAAGGATAACAATAATTAAGCTCAACAATACCTAATTCATAGGTATGAAACTCACTCATCAAATACCCCCAAACTTAACCAATTGCTTGTCCCCAAGCAATGCAATGATGCAAATGCAAACTAACTATCATGCCTACGAATTAAACAATCAACCAACATAGTATCCAACACCAGGCCTCAAAGATATCATACAATACTTAAACATAACATCCAACTAATGCAAAGTTTCTAACTTTAACCAATTAGTTCAGTTACACCTGTCATCACCCATGTTGTGCGTGCGTGTATATCAACCATTATAATCAATCACAACTTAAATCAATCACATAATTAGCTTTTTAGAGGAAAACTTTCAATTATAACTCAATTCAACCTGTGAACGCAACCAATTCAACTGATTCAAGCAATCACTAAGCATAGGGTTCCCTAAGCAATCACAAGGGTATTTAAAACATTTAAATCCTTTTTAAACCCTTCCCTGGGAATTCAAACATTTTTTTTCTTTTTAGTGAGTGCATTTTATGCTCTATCTCACTTTCTTTTGAACGAGTGCGTTTTACGCTCCCTCTCGTTGCATGTGTTTATGAGTGAGTGCTATTTACGCTCCATCTCAACCCACCACATGATCCATTCTTTAATTGGGAAAGGTTCAAAATTTTTAACTCTTTTTTTTCACACCCCAAGATTCCCCCAAACATAAATTCTTGCTTGTTTTTGCTTTCAATGGGCGTTTCACGGATATTATCAAGTTTTAACCCAAATTTTCCCACCAGAAGAAAATTATGTAACAATTTGAATTAAATTGATCAAAATAATTGATTATGTGCTTTTCTTGATTAACATAAGTTTCAGACAAGTTACTCTCACTTCATAGTCAAAACCATCATAAGCATTAGTTTTCAATTCTTCTTAAGTTAAAACCATCAATTCAATCTTATCATTGGCCACATTAGATACTGTATCAATTTCTGCTTAATTCATGAAACTAGATGCATAACACAACCTAAACAATTAACATGCAACTACTAATGCAACTACAAGCAACATGCATAATTTAATGAACAAAATCAAACATGATTTAAAATTATCTACACATGAACATGAGCTTAATCTATATGCATATAATCCACCCCCAAACTTAAATGACACAATGTCCTCATTGTGTAGAACATAGAGAATTTAAGAACTGAGGACTTCCTTGACAAACGTCTTACTCCACGTTATCATTATCTGCATCAGCTTCCTCGTCGTCATCAGGGTCTAAGTTTGGTGGTGGTAGAAATTGGAAAGGATCCCAATTGGTGAAGAACCTCATTGTGGTAATTTTTCAAACAGTTAGAATACGAAGTTAAAAACACCATTGTAAAGCCCTTTTGAGAACCTCCCCCAAACTTGATTCAACCCTAATCTGATAGTTGAATTTATTTCTTGTTAATTGTGGGTGGGAGAAATTGTTTTAGTTTTGGATTGGGAGAGGATAATAAAAGATGTCGTGGGGTTGTGAAGGAGTGGAGGAGATGTTTGGTTGAATTAGGAGAGAGAAGAGTTGGGTTTGTGTTGCAATTTTCCAAACTAGGGCTCATTTTTTTTCTAAGTTTTGGCTGAAGCACCTAGGCGCTTGGGATTGATACTTAGCCCAATTCTAGCTTCCTTCAGGCTACCAACTTGCAACCCAAAAACCTAATGATTAATTTTAAAGCACAACGAGATAATAACTTAATACAAAATCCTAAGCTAAAGAAAAATAAATATTTAATAACTAAAAGAACTAAAAATAAAATAAATAAAAATAAATTCTGGGTTGCCTCCCAGTCAGCGCTTAGTTTAACGTCCTCGGCCCGACTGTTTTCTATTCTCTCAATCTGGTTCAATCGCAAAAATTGTCATTGCATGCCTCCTCTTAGTCTTTTCTTTGAATTCCTTGGCATTATTGTACGTTTGAAAACCCCCAAACTTAACTTCATCCATTGGCAGAAAATAACTCTCATCATTCGATTCAACTTTTCCTACATTCTTAGCCACATCAATCCAGAAGCACTCCTCACGATCATATAGAAGCTTGATTACCTTGAATGTAATCTCTTCTTCTTGTGGCCCATTCTTGAACCTTTTCTTTTCAGCTTCATTAACATCTTCCACATCATCGTGTGACCTTTTTAGTTTTCCTCCCCCAGCCTTATGTAGCTCCTCACCATTCCGACATGGAATTGTATTGTCATGCTCCACGCTTTCTCTTCTTAGATTTAACTCTGTATCGCCTGGCAAAGTATTGAGAGGGCGATTTTAAGTGCATTGGCCAGCTGTTCTACTTGATTCTCGAGATTTTGAAGCGCCACTTGCTGATTGTTCATTGTCATCTCATACTGCTCTATGAAAATAGTAAGGCGTTCCTCAAAATTCATCAACTCTTGTTGTGGTGGAGGTGGATACAAGAATTGTGGTGGGTATGATAGACTTGGAGTATAGAATTGATCCTGATTATCATAGCTCCATGAAAAGTCTTGGTGATCCTGCCAACCTGGATGATAGAGATTTGGGTTGGTACTGGACTGCTGTTGATAGTAGGTATTTTGAGTGGAATGACTCCCAAGAGCATCAACTGTACTTGAAAGCGCTGCCTGGGTTGATAATGTTGTAAATGCATCAACGTCGCTTATCATTGTCGCCCTTGGTTATGTCATTCCCTCATACGACCATTGATAATTAAATGCAGTCATAGTACCTGAAAATGAACTAAGATAGAAAGAAAGAAAGGAAAAAAAATGTTTAAATTAAGATTAACTTTATTTAAAATTAATAATGATAAAATATTAAAATAATTTTCCCGGTAACGGCGCCAAAAACTTATTGTCCAAAATAAGTATTGACAATTTACACGCAAGTATACGTGGTTAACAAGTAATAAAGAGTAAGTAGAGTATCGTTCCCACGAGGAAATATAATAATACTTATCAATTACTAATTCTAACTCAATTAATCCTATTTAAACTACGAATAATATTTGAGAATTAAAATTAAAATTAACTACTAAAATAATTAGTCACAAGAAAAATGCAGATTTAAAAGTTTAAGATTACAACTTCCCTTAGTATTTCATTTAAACCAATATACTTTCTATTTAATTAATTAATTACAATGAATAGCTAACCAAGAATTCTTTATAGTATTCACGCGTTTCTTCCGAAAGCTGCGTAAACAAATCCTCCTAAATCTGATCTCTAAGGAACATAATTACAAGGAACACCCTAATCAATTAACTCACTATATTCCTATGTGAATCAAGTTAACTAGGGTTTCTAAGCACAAATTCTTCAAATGGTTACAAAAGACACATAGGTATATTCCTATCCTATACGTTAATCATATTAACCTTATTTAGATTATATGAACAAATGTTATCATACCCCAGATCTAAATCTATACTCCATCTTCCAATTTTATATAGATTATCATGGTAATTGTTGATCAGACAATTAATCAATAAGCACAAGATATGATAAAAGATTCAAGAGTAATCAACTTAAATTAAATAAAAAGTATCAATCTAAATTACATACTAAGTTCCGTTGCAATCTTAATTGAAAGTTTAGTTCATAACAATAAAGGAAAACATCATCCAGATAATAAATAAAAACATCCCAGAGATTTTAAAAATTAAAGATACAAGAAAGGGATAGAAGAAACTATAAAGCCGCTCCCAATCTCTGTCTTGATCTTCAAGCTCTGTAGATCTCCTTCGTGTTCTCCTCGTTGTTTTCTCTGCAAAATCCCTTGTTATGTTATGTTCTGAAGTCTTCTCCTTTGCATATTAATAAAACCCTCATTTAGATTCCTAATTGGCTTTAATTTTTCCTCACAGCCGCACAAAACCTTCACATTCTGTACTAGAGCGCCTAGAGCGCTCATCCTAGTCAAATCCAAGCGCCTAGAGCGCTTGACCAGGACCACATATTTACAAAAATGCCACTCAGCCCAATTTTTAATCCTTTTTAATTCTTTTCTTTACCAAATGACTTATATACCCCTCCAACTCCATCCTACAATAAATAAACACAAAACAAATAAAATGATACTAAAAACACTTAAGGATAACAAAAATTAAGCTCAACAATACCTAATTCATAGGTATGAAACTCACTCATCATCATTCCTTGCCAAGACGAAGCCAGAGGGAAATTTATACCGAACTGGGAAGGACCGTTCGTTGTTAAAATAATATTATCAAAAGGAGCTTTGATACTTTAAGAAATGGACAGTGAGGTATTTCCACAACCTCTTAATATAGATTCTGTGAAGCGACACATAATAATATCCATAAGATTTTATTTTATTAGATATTTACATCAAAACCTAATTACAATGCTATACACTTTCTCGAGTCGTCACATTATTTACCATTAGATTTATGCAAATTCAAATGAACGGTAAAAATTATATATATATATATATATATATATATGTTTTTAAGGAGAATAGATTTAAATATTAAATGTTAAATATAAGTAATAAGAACTTATAAATATTAAAATATATTTATAATAATATTTTTAGAAAAATATTTATAAATACATATATATATATATATATATAAATATTTATATAATAAAATTTTACATAATTAAGGATTAAATATTACTACTATGTTATAAAGCAAATTTAATTAATAATCCTTAAAACATATTTCATAAATAATTATGAGGAAGTATCTAGCATTCCTAAATCCATACGCAATTTACAAAATCTATCAGAACTTAAAGGCTTAGTAAATATATCAGCAATATTTAAATATATATCAATATGTTCTAATTTAATGATGTCGCTATTTACATGATGACATAAGAAATGATGTCTAACATCTATATGTTTTGATCTAGCATGCAATATAGTATGTTTACTTAGATTAATAGCACTTGTATTATCACATAATATTGACACACAATTAAATTTTATATTATAATCGGCAAGGGTCTGTTTCATCCACAATATTTGTGCACAACAACGTGTAGCAGCTATATACTCTGCTTTAGTGGTTGAAATAGATACTAAGTTTTGTTTCTTAGAGAACCAAGAAACTAAACACCCACTTAGAAACTGACAAGTGTCACTTGTACTTTTACGATCAACATAATGACCGACATAGTCAGAATCTGAAAAGCAAACAAGATCAAATGGTTGACCTTTAGGATACCATAGGACTAAGTCTGTGGTTCCTTTAAGATATCGAAATATTTTATTTACCGCAACCAAATATGATTCCTTAGGGTTTGATTGAAATCTGGCACTTTCACAGACACTGAACACAATGTCAGGTCTACTAGATGTGATATACAACAGACTTCCAATCATTCCTTTATACTTCTTTGTGTACACACTTTTTTCATTTTCATCAGCAGTTAATTTATCAGTAGTTGACATAGGTGTATTAAGAGGTTTCATAGACTCTAAACCAAATTTCTTAATCATTTCTTTGCAGTCTTTGGATTGAGAAATATGAATACCTTTTTCACCTTGTTTGATTTGTAATCCTAGGAAGAAGTTTAATTCTCCCATCATGCTCATTTCAAATTACTTACTCATACTTTCAGAAAAATCATTGCACATAGTAATATCAATAGAACCAAAAATGATATTATCAACATAAATTTGTACAATAAGAATATCATCATTTTTATATTTAGTAAACAAAGTAGTATCAACAGTACCCCTTTTAAATCCATTTTCTAGAAAAAATTTACTTAAACATTCATACCATGCTCTAGTGGCCTATTTTAAACCATATAGAGTTTTATGCAATTTATAAACATATTCAGGATGATCAAAATCTTCAAAACTAGGAGGTTGTTTAACATAAACTTCCTCTTCAATAACACCAGCTAAAAAAACATATTTGACATCCATCAAAAATCTTTATGGCATGCAAAAGATAATAACATATATATAGACTCAATTCTAGCAACAGTAGTATATGTTTCATCATAATCAATACCTTCTAGTTAATTATACCTTTGTGCAACTAATTTTGTCTTATTACGTATTATAGTTCCACTTTCATCTAACTTGTTACAAAAACCCATCGAGTTCCAATAATAAAAGTATCATCGGGTTTTGGAACTAACTCCCAAACTTTGTTTCTAGTGAGCAGTTCAAGTTCATCTTTTATAGCTATTATCCATTCCTCGTCTGATAGACTCCACGGCACGCTTGCGTGAAGTGGTCGCTGCCCGGATCATTTCAAGCAAAGTTGTATGGTGAATTGCTTGCAACACCTTAACCCCTCGCCTATATATAGACGGTAATCTTGGTACAATTGCTCGCGTTCGAAAATTTGTGTTGAATGGATACCAACGATACCTTGACCCCTCGTTTATATATAAGCGATAATCTTGGTATAATCGACGATTGATGCGGTAGAAGATGCCACACACAACTATGTATTGTTGTATGATAAGTTAAAATTGAATCTCAAGAATAAACTAAGAAATTAACTTAGAAATTCTCAAAGAACCAGAAGATGAGAAAAAAAACCTCACAGAGTAATTTTATTGAATAAATCTGATAATAATGTTGGCTACATCAGCTAATCTCTTATTTATACTAAACAAGAGAAACCCTAAACTCATAAGGAAGTAAAATTAATTTAGAAACAAATCCCTAACTAATAAGTATCCTAAATACATTAAAATTGGAAATCTTAATTAAAATCCCGTGCAACTTGGCTTTAGAAGATTCTGGAACGCGCTTGGAAAAATGCTGAAACGCGCTAGAGCACTGCAGCTCAGTAGTGGAGCGCCGCGACTCGGATTGGAGAGCTACAACCCAATGCCTAGCGTCGCGGCTCGGAATGTTCTGTCCTGTCCGTGCTGCCTTGCTGAATTGATGCCTTTAATTCCCAAATTTGATTCTTTACTCCTTTCTTGCTTCCATCACCAAACATGAACCTTTATATGGACTAAATCGTTGAGCTTAGAATCAAATCCCCAAATGAACGCATTAATGTGTTCCTTGAATCCATCCCCTTCATAAAATGAAATGCGGCTTAGTCGCGGATTAGATGACACAAATGAACACGAAATTGATGACTTGGCTTGCGTTGATTTGGTTGTACTAAATAGATTGTATCTAGCAATCCCAAATCATATAATTGATCCTCTCCTCGTGGTTCGCTTGAATTGAACTCCATTTCGAACATTCTTAAATAGATTTTAGCCTAATTAGTTAAGATCATTTGTCAAATCCTTGACGCTCGAGTCGATAGATTGATGAAAAATTATGACCCCCTCATGCTTGTGTCATCGTCAAACAAAGCATCTTTTATATTTTTAGGCTCAATTTGAGGCAAGAAAGATAAATTACTAGCCAAGTTATATGCTTATGATCTAGTAAGGATTCCTTTATCAAAATCACCAATAACATTTTCTATAGGATGATTTTTAATAATATGTGAGTCTTTGGGTAAGCCATTTAGCTAAGGATTGGAATTTTTAAGAGGATTTATATTGACAAGTGGAGATGCATTATCTAGTTTTGGTTCCTCCATATTTTTGAGAATGTCTTCAATGATAAGGTCATTGTCAACTAAGGTGTGTTTGATAAAACTGAGTAATTAAGATCTAAATAGTTAATACATCTTAATAAATTAGAACATCTGAATGAAATAACATCTGAATCTAGAAAACTGTTTGATAACTAAAAAGTGTAAAACATCTGAATGACACTATTTTACCGTTTTAACCTCTAAGTTATTTAAAAATTTTATTTGAATGATATTAAAATTTGAAATTGAAACAGTACAATATTTATTGAGGCTATTTTTGTCCATAAATTTTAAATAAACTATTAAGAGGCAGCTCTTAATAGTTAAGATTTGAGTTTTTGTCTTAACGATTAAGAGGCATTAAGAAGCAAAAAAAATTTACCAAACAAGATTTGCCTCTGACCGAATCAGAGGCATTCAGACACAAACAAACACCACCTAACTCTTTATATTTGGAAGGTGGTTGAGACTCATCAAAAGTTACGTTCATTGATTCCTCAACCACTAGACTTCTTTTGTTAAAAACTATGTATATTTTACTATTAAGTGAATATCCCAGAAAGATTCTCTCATCAGATTTGGGATCAAACTATGACAAGTGTCCTTTAGTATTTAGAATAAAGCATTTACTCCCAAAAATACGAAAATAATTTATTTTTGGAGTTCTTTTATAATAAAGCTCATTGGCAGTTTTGAGCAAAATCGGTCTTAATAAAACTCGATTTAAAATATAACAGGGCGTTTGTAGCGATTTAGAATTTTTAGATAATAAAATAAAGATTTAATAAATTAAAATTTTATTTTAATGATATATTATATTTCATTGTATGTGTGATTACATGTGATAAAATATGTGGGTGTATGAGATATGTTAAATATAATAATTTATATTTATTATATTTAATAAATTATTATAAGCAATTTGTTATGTGAAAGAAATAAAATTATTAATTATTTTATTTGATTTATTATACTACTTTTATGAATAATTGCGGTATAATGTATGTGTGGGCAAGGAAATCGCGCCTTGCTAGGGTTAGGGTTTCGTGTTGGCTGGAGAGGCGAGAAATCCACGAAGAATAAGGAATTGACTGATTGATTGAAGAGGGGAGAAGAACAGGTGGACGATTACTCCAATGACACGTGGCAGAACTCTTAGAATCAGAAAACCGGGTTAGGATAGCAGGGAATCCAAGAGCCTTCTTGAATCTTCGAGTTGGGAGAGAATTCCAAGTGCTCAGAGCTTCCAAGAGTCCAAGTGTAATGTTTGGAGAGAGGTCCCTTCTTCTTAGAATAGAAGGGCTATTTATAGAACTTTTCTGGGAAGTAGTCACATGCCAGACACATGTTTTAAGGAAAATTTTCGAAATACCCTTTAGTCATGTCTTTAAGGAAAAATTCCAGAAATACCCTTTAGTCATCAAAGAAATGCCCAAATTGCCCTGTCCTTCTAGCCGCCAATCCAATCCCTCAATCAATTCCCAAAATGAGTCGCATCCACGAGTCTTTTGCCTTGGAACACGTGGAGGCTTCCCCGGGTCTAGCACATTTATTTTCGTGTTTTTCGGTATCCATTTAATTACATCATGGACCCTAATTTGTACATTTAATTAGGTTCTGTAAACCCTAATTTGTACATTTATTTCAATTAGGTTATGTGAATCCTAATATGCACTTGGGCCCACATTTTCCCCATGCGCGAGTGTCGCGATTCCCGAAAGACTCTCGTGCAAAATACTCCAAGCTTTTGATAAATTTTGCGGGACTCCACTCTACAGGTCTTGAAGACAAGGGTCCTAGAAGAGGGAACCCCTAAGGAGCCAAACCCTTAGGGTAAAACCGTAAGGAGGCAAAACCTAGCAGGGCTCTTCCTTGGACATGTTGAGAAATCTTCTGCAAATCTTTCCATAGCTTGCCCAATATATGTTTCCCTATTTTTTCTGGAAATTAAAACAAGGAAGATCATCAAATCTTACCAAATAAAATTCAATCTAATAAAATCTTTCTTTTGGTAAATCAAATCTTTCCTTTTTATTTAGGAATTAAATCAAATATTTCCAAATAACATTTTATTTTAGGAATAAAATATGATTTTGAAGACAATTTCCTTCCTCATTATTATTATTATTATTATTTAGAAGGAAATTCAAATTTCGAAATTTCCCTTTATTGGGAAATAAAAATCAAATCTTTTCTATGTTTAGAAAATAATATCTTTATATATTTATATTTAGAAGCAAGATCAAATCTACTTATCTTTTGGAAACCAGATTGAATCTTTCCCTTAATAGGAACATGGTAGTTGTTTCCTTTTCTGTTGCAAGCATGCAGTTTATATATGTATATACATCTCCCAAGTCACTTAGGCTTTTCTTTTCATCGTGCAATTTTTTTTGTCATGACATTTTCTCTCCTCCTTGAAGTCGGAAGATCACAAAGAAGTCTTCAAGCAAACGGTCCTCATCTTGAGAAAGAGGTAGGAAAGCAATTTCACCCCTATAGGGCCGAACCCTAACGCGTGGATGAAAGCTGCTGAACATGCAGATCATGTTGAGGATGAGATGCAGTCAAAGAAAGCCAAGATGGATGAGATGGAGCATGTTTTCCATACAGCGATGGATAGGGCACATAATCGAGTTTTTCATTACCCAACTCAGTTCGAGGATTTATCGTGGTACGTGATGGTTCGCAGGATGATGATCCGAATCATAAAGCAAAAACATGAAGAAGCCGTGCAACATGGAATGTCTTTATAGGTCGCGAGTAGCAGCAATAATAAGTTGTTTTCTAAGAACGTTAATATGATGTAAATCTCAAATGAGATAAATAAAGGATTAATTATGATGTGGTCTTGAAACTTTATGATTTCAGGGCAGATGATGTAAATAACTATGATGCTATCTATGTTATGATTTGAAGTAGTAAATGAATAAAATACAGAAGTTTATCAAATGTGCTATGTGCTATATGATTGTTTATAAATGTTTAAGTTAAGGCTTAAATGCTTAAGTAATTGAGTAATAATCTAATGGCGCAAATTCTTAACAGTAAGATGTCGCCAAGAAGAAGACCAACACGTCAATAGACTCCTAAGGGATCTACAAACAACAATGACGAAACCAACGCTAATCCAATTCAACAGTTGGTGGATTTGTTAACGGGAGCATTTGCAAATCAACCTCAAGTTCAGGCCACGACTTTCAAAGACTTTAAGGCTGTTGGACCCCCGAAATTTCAAGGGTCTATGAATCCAATTGAAGCCCAAACATGGGTCATGGAGATGGAAAACGTTTTTGACGTCGCTAGGGTCAGCGAGGACCAAAAGACTACGTTTGCAACATTTATGCTGAAATCAGAAGCTAGCTATTGGTGGCAAGCTAATAAAACTCGAGGTGGTCAAGGAGTAATTCCGTGGGATAGATTCAAGGAGATGTTTTTTGAAACTTATTTTCCGGCGAGTGCACAGAATCAGATGGAGGTGCAATTTCTGGAGTTAAAGTAGGGTACGATGACGGTGCCTGAATATGCTGCAAGATTTAACGAGTTGGCAAGGTTTGCGCCATATTAAGTCAATACGGATGAGCGAAAGGCTAGAAGGTTTGAGCAGGGACTGAAGCCATGGTTGTTTAGTTGGGTTTCGATGTTCCAATTGAATTCGTTTGCGGCAGTGCTGGAGAAGGCGATTATCGCCGAAGGAGGTAGTGATGCTCTATCTAAGTACAATCAGGAGCAAAGGAAGAAGAAGAATGAAAATGAGAATAAGGCAAGTGGTAGCCATGGTAGCAGTGGACAGAAGAGAAAGTGGAATGATAATGTTTCTGCTGGAAGTCAACAGGGAAATCAGAAGAAGAATGTGAAGGCCTGCAGCAACTTCGGGAAGAATCACGTGGGTGTTTGCTTGAAGGGCATGGGGGTATGCTTTAATTGTGGTCAAGAGGGTCACATTGCACCAAATTGCCCTAGTCCGAAAAAAGGTGCATATTTCACTTGTGGATCAAAGGATCACCTTGCTCGAGATTGCCCTAAGAAAGCTTCAGGAGGAGCAAGCGGAGGAAAGGGAAACATCAGTGGAGAGAACTTAACTATCACTGGACCGATGCCATCTAATCGACCTACCGCCCGAACATTCAACATGACGTTGCAGGATGCTGTGCAGTCAAATGATGTGGTGTCAGGTATCATTCCGGTCAATAATATAAATGCTTACGTATTATTTGATTCGGGTGCTACGTGTTCCTTTATATCCGATGATTTTTTTAGAAAAGTAGAGTTACCTCAGGAAGAGTTAGATTACCCTATGAACATAGAAATCGCGAATAGAGAAGTGATTCCTGCTAAGTTTATACACAAGAACTGTCGGTTAGATATTAAGGGTAATGTGATGTCGGTAAACCTAATCCCAATTCGACTTGGGGAGTTTGACGTTATTCTAGGAATGGATTGGTTGTTCAATCATGGGGCAATTATTGATTGCCAAGAGAAGTATATGAACCTTATGACTCCGTCAAAGGTAGTATTTTATGGCAGCAAGTCGCCTAGACAAGCGAGTTGTCTGACGATGATGCATGCCAGGAAGATGTTGAGGTAAGGATGTGTAGGATATCTAGCCTACATAGTTGATACACGAAAGGTGGGTACAAAGCTGGAGGAGATACCGGTAATTAGAGATTTTGCAGACGTGTTTCCTGATGATTTGCCAGGACTACCGCCAGATAGGGAAATTGAATTCACAATTGATTTAGCACTGGGAACAACCCCCATATCAAAAGCCCCGTACCGAATGGCTCCAGTAGAGTTGAAGGAGTTGATGGTGCAACTGCAAGAGCTACTAGACAAGAAGTATATTCAACCGAGCGTTTCGCCGTGGGGAGCGCCGATATTATTTGTTAAGAAGAAAGACGGATCAATGCGTCTTTGTATTGATTATAGAGAGTTGAACAAGGTCACGATTAAAAACAAGTATCTGTTGCCAAGGATCGATAACCTATTCGATCAACTGAAGGGAGCGAGATATTTTTCAAAGATAGATCTGTGAAGTGGGTACCATCAGCTGAAGGTGAGAAAGGAAGACATACCAAAGACAACATTTCGAACTAGATATGGCCACTACGAGTTTTTAGTTATGTCATTTGGTTTAACAAACGCGCCTGCAGCATTTATGGATTTAATGAATAGAGTGTTCAAACCATTCTTGGATAAATTCGTAGTGGTATTCATAGACGATATTTTGGTATATTCCAAAACTCAGGAAGAGCATGTGGAACACCTGAAGGTGACTTTGGAAACGTTAAGGTGGGAGAAATTGTAGGCAAAATTCTTCAAATGTGAATTTTGGTTGGAGCGTGTCCAATTCCTTGGGCATGTTATTGATAAAGATGGGATTTCAGTGGATCCGACAAAAGTGAAAGCTGTGATGAACTGGGATAAGCCGAAAACACCGTCAGAAGTAAGGAGTTTCTTGGGATTGGCGGGTTATTATAGGCGTTTTATTCAAAATTTCTCCAGGACTGCCTCTCCGTTGACGAATTTGACAAGGAAATCAGTAAAATTCGTTTGTACGGAGAAATGTGAAGAAAGTTTTCAGGAGTTAAAGAGACGTTTGAGTTCAGTACTTGTGTTGTCTTTACCGGATAATACAGGGAATTTTGTGGTGTATAGTGACGCATCGCACAAGGGGTTAGGCTGCGTGCTTATGCAGAACGGTAAGGTTATCGCCTATGCATCGCACCAATTAAAAGATTATGAGAAAGGGTATCCAACCTATGATCTAGAGCTAGCAGCCGTGGTGTTTGCTTTAAAAATTTGGAGGCACTATCTCTATGGGGAGAAGTGTGAGATATACACAGACCATAAAAGTCTCAAGTATATTTTCACACAGAAGGATTTAAATATGCGTCAAAGACGATGGATATAATTGATCAAATATTACGATTGTGAAATCCTATACCATCCAAGGAAAGCTAATGTGGTTGCTGACGCTTTGAGCAGGAAGGGTAGGGAGAAGATATCTTTGTTAACTGCTCAGGAGGAACTCATAGCGGAAATGGCTAAGTTGGAGTTAGAGGTGAAATGTCTGGCAGAGACAAATGAAAAACTATTCCTGATGGAAACCCAACCAACTTTGGTAAACAAGGTAAAGGAAGCGCAACTCCGGATGAGGAGTGTGATAAAATACGGAGAAGGGTGCTTGAGGGTGATGAGCTTAAATTCAAAATTGATACTGAAGGGTTACTGAGATTTGAAGGTAGAATCTGGGTTCCGTTAATGCAAGAGATCAGAGAAGAGATTTTGAACGAAGCTTACAATTCACGATTTTCAGTTCACCCGGGAAGTACAAAAATGTACCAGGATCTTCAACAACATTTCTGGTGGCCAAATATGAAAAGAGAAGTTGCTGAGTATGTTGCGAAGTGCTTAACTTGTCAGAAAGTCAAAGCAGAACATCAGAGACCAAGTGGTTTGCTACAGCCCTTAGAGATACCAGTATGGAAGTGGGAGCATATCACGATGGATTTTGTGGTAGGCCTTCCAACTACTCAGAAGGGTTACGACGCAATATGGGTTATCGTAGACAGACTGACGAAATCAGCGCATTTTTTGTCAATAAAGATCAGATTCACCCTAGATCAGTTGGCGAAATTATACATCAAGGAAATTATCTCGAGGCACGGTGTTCCAGCTTCAATTGTGTCGGACAGAGATCCACGTTTCACGTCAAAGTTTTGGAGGAGTCTGCAAGCTTGTATGGGGATGCAGTTGAGAATGAGTACATCGTATCATCCCCAAACTGATAGTCAAAGTGAAAGAACAATACAAACGTTGGAGGATATGTTACGCGCGTGCGTCATGGACTTCAAAGGAAACTGGGATAACCATTGACCACTGGTCGAATTTGCCTATAATAATAGCTATCATGCAAGCATTGGAATGCCGCCTTATGAAGCGTTATACGGAAGAAAGTGCAGAACTCCATTATGTTGGGATGAGGTTGATGAACGTCAACTATTGGGACTTGAACCGGTACAGCAAACTGCTGAGGTCGTCAAAGTGATAAGAGCCAGATTGTTAGCTGCTCAAGACAGGTAGAAGAAATATGCAGATAAGCACCGACAGAATAGAGAATTCGACGTCGACAGTTTTGTATTTCTCAAAGTATCTCCCTAGAAGTGAAAGATCGGATTTGGTAAAAAGGGTAAGCTGAGTCCGCGATTTATTAGACCCTTTGAGGTGTTGAAAAGAGTAGGAGAGGTGGCTTATGAAGTAGCTTTACCTCCCGAGTTAGCCCACATTCACAATATCTTTCATATATCGGTGCTACGACCATACAAGCCTAATTATAAACATGTTATAGAATATGAACCATTTCAATTGGGGAAAGATTTGCCCTATGAAGAGGTTCCTGTGCAGATAATTGACAGGAAAGAACAGGTTCTCAAAAATAAGGTTATACCTTCTGTTAAGGTAATCTGGAGGAACCACAATGCTGAAGAAGCCACAATGCTGAAGAAGCCACGTGGGAACTTGAAGAGAAAATGATGCAAAACTATACCCAATTATTTGTTTAATCAATGTATCGCGATTCTGGGGACAGAATCCTTGTAAGGAGGGGAGATTGTAACGGGCGAATTAATTGCGTTGTTATTCTGGAGACAGAATCCTTTTAAGGGGGGGAAGGATGTAACGAATGTAATTTTTGGTGAACAAATAAAATATTTATTGAGTTAAATAAATATTTTTGTTAATTTATTTATTGAGTAAAAATAAATAATTGATAAAGTTATTGTGGAGTAATTCATTTTAGTGTAATTATGTTAATTGTAATTTAAATGTAATTTGATGTGTCTATTCTAATTTAATTTAATAATTAAATTAGATGAATAAATGATTTATTTGAATAAAGGATTTATTTGAATAAAATAATTTATTTGGTATAGTGATATTGAATCCAAATAAAAGTTATAATTAAATAAGTAAGGTTTAATTGGATTTATTTAATAATAGGTTTAATTAAATTGAAAGTGTGACAAGTGTGACAATTAAACTATATAGTATAATGAGTTATTAAAATAAATGGAAGAAGATTTTTATTTAGCTAAACCAAACAAGGCCTTGTAACCCTTGGTTGGTAAAAATAGATTATTTTGTTTTGGTTCAACCAAACAAGGCCTTGTGGCCTTTGAAATTCTATTTTTCTGCATTTGAGTTTGCCAAACATGGCCTAACTCTGAGCTTTTTGCAACTGACAAATTAATATCAACTTACGTTAAAAAAAACCTTACCAGTTATTTCTAAGCCTAAGGAAGAAGAACAGAGTTTAGCAGAGAAAGAATAAAAAAAATTGGAAAAGAAGAGTGCTGTGAATTGAGAAGGAGAAGGAAGAGGACTACTAAAGCTAGTATAATCATAGTCTAAGAAGAATTATCAGGTAATAATCTAACCTGAAAATTTAGTTCTTATTTTCTTCAAATTAGTTCTCTGTGAAATATTGATGAACCACAAATTTGTTAGAAATTGTTTATGTGATGAATGTGCATGTACTAGTGATTATATGATGTTTATAAACCAATTTGTAGGAATTAATCCATGAAAGCATATTTTAAAATAGAGTTTTTGATTTTACAGAGTTTTACTTTCATGTATGGCTTATATGTATGAAAATTGATGTTCAATTAGATTATTAATCGGTAAATTGACTTTTGATTGTGTTAATATGATGAAAAACGAAAAGAATGCAAGTGGAATGGATTAAAATAGTTTAGACATGAATTCACAGTGTTTAATTTTATCAAATAGGCCAAAATATGAATATTTTATTTAAATAGTGAATTTTTGAATTTTAATTGGTTGTTTATGTGTTCTATAATGATTAGAATTGTTAGAAACATGTTGGGTAATTATTTTACATCATGTTTAACGTCTGGGTATGCTTATTTTATGAATCGGATGGTAGAATTTGGGAAATTTGGTCTGAAGTAGCACTAGTTCGCGAACTGTAGAAGGTGACAGTCGAGTCTACCGCCCCGACGGTAGAAATGAACTGGTTTTGTCGCCCCGACGCCATAATTGAACTAGATTCCTCGCCCCGACGCTTTTCTGTGAAGGAATCCATCGCCCCGGCGGTGGAACAGGAAAAAAAAATTTAAATTAAATAAATATATTTCCTTTTCTTTGTGATGTTGTTATATGCTCATGTGCATGTATAAAACTTAGGCTAAGGTATTAAGTGATTAGTGAGATACTACAATGGATGATGAGCGAATATCTATTGAATATCAAATGACAATTGATATATTAAAATAAATGGATAAGAACGAATTCTAAAGTGCTTATAGTAACTGATTGTTGTTACCGCTTTTCAAACAAAATGTATAGGTTGATTAAAGAGCGTGAACTTTAATTTGTAATCTACGCACGAGGCAAGTTTTCTACCCTTAATCTTTTTATTCCGTTGAAAGCAAGTTTCTTACTTTCCTTTCATTGAGCAAGCTTATTAACCTTAGCTTATCATTATTCAAGAAAGGTTGATACAATGACAAATGCTTATGTTATATTCTAGTCATTCATTATCCAGTCATGAATCCTTATTCAAACTTCAAACATAAATCTTGTTGTACGATTCTATTGTTGAATCAAATGCTTTAATGACTAGCAAACCCTTATTGATTTAGCTAGTCTATAGTTGGTGAGTGTTCCAAAGATTTAGAATATCTTGAAGTTATTCCAAACCAAGTTTCTTTTGGTGTGGATTCTGTAGTCAAATTGAGATGAACAACCCTAATATAGGGGATTAATTACGCAATGGCGTTAAAATATTTGTGCACAATACATTGTACGAAGGGTTGATCTCCCGGAGTACGAGAATGATAGTCCATAGTCTATAAGACTGTTAAAGGTTACAGTAGTGATACTTGATAACCTAGGACATAGTTCGAGGTCTTATGACCCTCAGATATACTATTGATCTTAAAATCTATGTTCAATTCTTGAGCCAAGTTTTCTATTGAGCTCTCAGTCCTTTGAATTGTTATTGATTGATTTTAGATAAGCTATTATGCCTCAGTTAAAATCTACTCCGTTGATTATTCAATTATTATCGTTATCATACTTGTGGGCAATTGTTTGCTCACCCTTGTATTAAACATTGCAGCTAAGACTGAGAAATCAGATGAGCCGTCTACTAGTAAGGGCAAAGGCAAGATGCAGAAATAGCTGGCGAATTGTTATCTGTTTGATGAATTTATGTAATAAGACTTGTTTAATTTTATGTTTTAATTCTGCAACGATGTAATAAAGGTTAGATGACCTGGGATTTGTTTACTTAAGAGATTTAAGTTGTAACCCCTATTATGGGGAGATAATTTATTCAGTTTAATTATATTGTCCATTATGAAGTCTCTTATGGAAGAAAAAATGGTTGAGGGAACTCCAGTGGGTGAACATTGTCTTAAGTTTATATCTCGCTTTAGGGAACTGGAGGTCCTCGGAGCAAATATCGATGTGGAAACACAGATTAACATGTTGCTGAAGTCGTTGCCTGATACTTTTAAAATTTTTAGGGTTAACTACAATATGGGGCAATTTTATTATACTCTCCCTGAGTTAATGAAATAGCTTCAATCGGCCCAAGGTATTCTAGAACCTAAGCCAGTTATCCATGTAGCTGAGGCTAATGTTGCTAAGGCTAAGGCGGGAAAGAAAAAGAAACAAAACAAAAAGAAAAAGAATGCAAAGTTTTCTGGCACTAGGGGAGTTGGAAAGAAACAGGGACAAGGTGAGGTTAAGCCCAAAGGGAAGTGTTTTCACTGTGGTGAAAAGGGACACTGGAAGCGCAATTGCTCAGCATTCCTTGAGAAAGTGAAAAACAAGGGTAAATTTCAAACATTACTAGTAGAATCATATTGATTGGCGGTTTCTACGGGATCCTGGTGCGTAGATTCTGGAGCCACTAATCATGTTTGCATTACTTTACTGGGGTTCCAGGAAACTAGAAAGCTAAGTGAAGGGGAAATTTATCTACAATTAGCATCGGATGCAACAGTTGCAGCAGTAGCAGTAGGAATAGTTCATTTACAGTTTTCTAGTGATAGGAGTTTATATTTGAATAATGTACTTTACGTACCAAACGCTCGTAGGAATTTAATTTCGGTTTCTTGTTTATTTAAGCAAGGGTACTTCGTGGTTTTTAATAATAAAGTTGTTATTAAGAAAAATTTTACTTTTGTTTGTGATGGTACATTATTGGGCAATTTATATATTCTCACTCCTGTTACAAGAACACTGCAAAATACAGAAATTGATAATAACATATTTAAGAAAAGAAAAGTTTCTTCAACAAATAAAACTTATTTATGGCACTTATGTTTAGGTCATATTAATCTAAATAGGATCCAAAGACTGGTAAAGGATGGACCTTTAAGTTTTCTTGAAATTAATTCTTATCCAGTCTGTAAATCTTGTATAGAGGGTAAAATGAATAAAGGACCTTTTATAGCAAAAGGTGATAGAGCCATAGAAAAGTTAGATTTGGTTCATACTGACGTATGTGGTCCATTGACATCGAAAGCTAAAGGAGGTTATGAGTATTTCATCACATTTACTAATAATTACTCAAGATTTGGTTATGTATACCTAATGCATCATAAGTCTGAAGCTTTTGAAAAATTCAAAGAGTTTCGGGTAGAAGTTGAAAAACAAACGGGTAAATACATAAAGACCCTTCGATCTGATCGAGGTGGTGAATACCTTACAGAATTCAAGAATTACATATCTAAGAATGGAATAGTATCACAGTTGTCTGCACCAGGGACTCCCCAGCAAAATGGTGTAGCAGAAAGAAGAAACAAGACTCTTTTAGATATGGTTAGCTCTATGATGAGTTATTCTACACTACCTATATCTTTTTGGGGATATGCTTTACAATCGGCAATATACTGACTGAATATTGTGAAAGTAGTATGCACACAAGCCAATCATATTTGATATGATGTAGCATATACTTTGTAATCTTATTCGATTATTAAAGGCATTTTACTTTATCAACATAGTGCTGTTACATTAAATGTGATAAACCCATAGTTTTGAGCAATGCTTTTAGAATCATGATGGTGATCATGCTAATGAGATCTAAATTCTAGATAGCTCACAAAATAAAATAGTTCCTAATCGATGGATTACTAAAAAGGGGATTAGTGAATCCGGATAGATTAGTACATACGTTGCTTGCTCTTATGAAGAGGATGATTGATCTCATAATCATTTGTGTGGAGACACTAAAGCAAGTATGTAGGTGCTTATTAGAGAATAAGTTCACTGAACGTGGATCGCTAAGGAATACCTAATGGAGTTTTACTCGCCTGTCAATAGGAATTCCTCTAGTGATAGTAGTATAAGTGATCCTTGGACTTGAGATCATCATAGTATCTTGTGTGTAGACACCCAAATTTTGCGTTTCCTTCTACTAACCATGACAGGAGGGCGAAATCGTCAATTGAACCAGCTTGCGGGAGCAAAGGAGCGGGCACAAGGGCGAGCGCCCGGTCCCGCCGCAATGATTTGGGCAGCCCAAGTCGACGTGACAGCATGACCGTCCGAGGCAGGCATTTCCGAATGAGGTGGCACGTCTCCCGGAAGTTCCCGGACTGCGGAATACGAGCCTGTCAGCGAAAACCGACGTTGCGGTACGAAAATCGGGGCGTGACACGAAAATCGAGAAAGTCAAGCCCGCCAGCCGCGGATAGATCTGCGGCCAAGTGAGTGCGCCAGCACGAAAACCGGGAAATCAGCACTCAGCAGCTGAGTGCGATGGGAGGCGTGCCAGCTGGCCAGCCGCAGATCTATCTGCGGCCAGCCGCAGATAGATCTGCGGCTGGCTCTGGCCAGCCTATTTAAGGCAGCTTCGGCAGCATACAGGGGGTTCAGCAGTTTTTGAAAGAGGAAGAAGAAATTCAGCAAAAGGCAGCAGCAGAAAATCGGGAATAGAGAGGAAAAACACCATAATTTTTGCAACAAATAGGAGAGAAAGGAAGATCAAAAGAGAGGATTGTTACTCTTTGATTTGATTGTAACACACATATTTCTTCTATTCCAATACACAAGCCTACTTCCATTTTGGTATCAATTGCAAGGTGAAATTTCCCTTTATTCTAGCAATTTATCATATCATTTGGCTAAAATTAATGTAGTCTTCATGTAATTTATTGTGAAACAATGAATTAGGGATTATTTGCGAGGGTTCCATTGGAACAAAATTCTTCTTAATAACCCGATGATATTCACGTTTTGATTTCTTGCTTGTTGTATAAGAGATGTATTGGTTGTGGTTCCTTTAATTTGCTATTTAGGATGTCGTGATATTGTTAGAATTTCCGCGTTGGTTATTTATTGTAATGTTTGATTTGTGAGTATGTAATAATCGTGGTTGTGAGCCTAGGAAAGCGACCCCGTGGTCCAAATCCGATGATGGACATGTCTTGATGTATATAGCGGGTAGGATGTAGCCTCCTTGTAACGTGTAACCGTCGGGCCTTAAAACGACGCCAAAGCGAGAATCGGATTTAAGGCCCCATATTAGTGGAACTTGTGATTGTAGGCGTTTGGGATTATTTTGATGGCTTACATGCCCATGAATAGCCCCAACGCATTTTAATGCTTGATTTGATTTATGACACGAAATTGATTTCAAAGCTAAATGTCAAGATTTTTCATAAAATCAATCAAAGTAGGATATTAGAATCACGAGGTAAAAATTTGAGAAACGTTAATGAATGGTCGATTCCTATCTAATGAGAAAGCTAAAGAAAAAAATCGTTTTCCAAAACATCATACGAAATGATTTTATAAATAATTGACGTTTTATTAAATCTTTGTGCATAGGGTGAAAGAGATCCTAGAAATTGCCCATCATTTTATGAAAGCAACGTATAGATCTCGATTCCTATTTTGACGAAGGTTTAAAACTCTTGTTTTGTTAAAACGACACTTAATGAAAATCCCATAGTTTTGGACAACTAAAATCAAACCTTTCTCATAAAGAATAAAGCTTTCTCGGGTACATCGAAAAGACATTCCGAAGCGTACTCAAATTAAAACACGATTTTCCCTAAAATCCAAATGATTCTTTCATACAAACTCACCACAACATTCACATAGACACACACAACCACACACAAACGCGCACACACACACATTTCATGAATTAAAGGATAGGAAAGCATCAAGATTGCGGTAACCGTGTTTCACGGAAGTCGAGGGGTGCCTAACACCTTCCCCTCACTTAAGCAAGCCCCCGAACTCTATGAATCTCGATTCGCAGACCAATGAATTCGGAGTCACACATGAGCCAGCGATTTATAAAAAAAACGAAAACTCGGATGAGTTGGTACATCCATTTCAAATATACCAACTGGCGACTCTGGTTAATTGGCTCATCATAAAAACGATCTTTCAAAACCCCGTCGACACTCAATGCCGACCTTTTCCAAACATCATCTGATAAAAAAGGTTAAAATGGGAAAAGGACAAAAAGCGGATAAACCCGGCGTCGACAGCTGGCGACTCTGCTGGGGAACATTAGAGGGCTTAAGCCGCTTTCAAATCTTGATGCTATCCTACCCTTTAAAAAAAAAAAAAAAATTCATAAATGTGTATGTATGTGCGATATTTTGACTTATTTCACTTATTGTTGTGTGTGAATGTGTGCCTTTTGTCTAATGAATGAATGATTGAATGGATTTGTTTTACTTTAAAGTAATCATTTGCATCCGGTGAGGACGATGAATGTGAATGTATGTTGAGATTGTACCTCCTCCTGAGGCGAACCCGTCGGTTGCTTATTACTGGACTCGATGGGGCTGCTCCCCGGAGATGGCTCAGGAAAACGCACCACTCAAATCCGCCTCCAATCGAAAGGGCTCAAACGAGTAGATTGCGAAGATTTGGGAACCTTCATGCCGAAAAAGCCCGTGAGAGTAACCCTAGGATAGGTCAGCCCCAGATTAACCCAACGCAGGATAAGTCTCTTCATGCCCTTTTTACGTTCTACGTATAAATGCCCATAATTCCATTGCAACATATTCATATATTACGTCCCCCTTTATGTCAAAAGAAAATACTAACCTCTGTGTTTTGCAGGGAACGACACGGGAAGCATAAATCATATCTAGCATGTATTATTTCAATAAAGAACCACTAACGAGTTGTTTTGCAGAAAAAGATTAAAAAAAAAAAAAAAAAAAAAAAAAAAAAAAAAAAAAAAAAAAACCCAAAAACATAAAAAAAATTTTACAGTTTTAGCATGCATCCATGTTTGCGTTTCCCCAAGACTAAACTTCGAACCGTTGTCTCTGTAGGATTGCTCCTCAAACCCGTTCGCAGTCTAAGAAAGCCCAAAATTCTACATCTGAAATGGCTGATATTCCTAATCATGGTTCCATATCTCGGGAAGAGTTTGATGACTTCAAAAAACAGATGATGGAAATGGCCACAATGCTAAAAGAGCAGTTCCTACTCAGACAGGATCCGCCAAGCCAAGGACCACATAATATTCCACCACCAGGGGGTGACCAGAATCCTCCTAAAAATGTTGTAAACCTGGGTAAGGATGACCAACCCCAACTCAAGGGCGAGCCAGTCATTACAAGGACCATTCCCATACCTAGCAAGACAGTGATTACTATCCCAGAAGAAGGGGACAATGACGACCTTCGGAGAAAAATGAAACAACATGGAGGAGACCATCCAATCTCTAAGGGGCATAGGCTCCCTGGGCAGGGTTAATTATTCGGATCTATGTGTTTTCCCCGGAACCAGATATCCAGAGAAGTTCAAGGTCCCCAGAGTTCGAAAAATACAATGGAAAGGGGGACCCCTACACGCACTTGAAAATATACATTGGAGAACTCGGGTCTTATGCCGAGGACGAGGGGCTGAGGATGCAGCTATTCCAGAAAAGCTTAACAGGGGAGGCAAGGATCTGGTATGCCCGCCTTGACAATGCCCGAATCCACAACTGGGAGGAGTTGGCCCATACCTTCTTAACTCAATACAGCTTTCAGGCCCAGATGGCCCCTGATAGATATCAAATGACAAAAATCAAGAAGCAACCAAAAGAATCTTTCAGGGACTATGCACAACGAATGGAGGGGTATGGCTGCACAGGTGAATCCCCCAATGAACGAAGCGGAAATGGTAATGACCTTTGTGGGACATTCAGGAAGCGCCCTATATGAGCGGCGGGTGATATCGGGGATTGGAAGACCTTTTGCCGAGATGATAAAACATGGAGAAATGGTGGACATGGGTTAAAGTCTGGTAAGATCCGGGACCTCACAGAGCTCTGGAAGTGGTTGCAGAGCAGATCCAGAGTGGAAACTATGGCAGCACTTCCCGTAGGATCCAACAGAAAAAGGAGGAAGATGTTTCCCTCATCCTGCAGGGATCATCTAGAAACGTAGAGAGCAATCCTCCAGTGCAAATACAGAAAATCGTGCCACCCCGACAACCTAATTTCAATTATCAAAGGTCGGATGAACAAAGAAGATTTGAGACAGCAAGAGATCGGGTATTCACCCCGCTTGGGGAGCCTCTCGAGCAGATTTTGGCGGTATTAATAGCACAGGGAAGGATACGCGATTTGGCACCCCCAATTGACCCGAAAGGGAGAGGGTTTGATCCAAGTAAGAAGTGTGCGTACCATTCAGTTTCTCCTGGGTCATGATACTCAGGAATGCTGGGCGCTGAAGCACAAAATTCAGAACATGATCGATAGCGGGAAGATCGTGGTAGAGCAGCCAGAGGTTATGAAGAAGGACCATGAGTAGATGCCAGTTGTTGTCCCTTATTTTAAAATTGTGCATGATTATGTTATTTTGTCATGTTATCTTAAAGATGATCATTGCGAGAAAATGCCTTATATATGACAAATATTTTGTTTCATGCCAGGTGTACCAATTTGAGTGTCTCTTGCCTAACAAACGATTCTTCAAATTCGAAAGTTGACTACGATTTTGATATTTGAGCTGGATTTCGATTTAATGGGCATTGAGCAGGATGAGACAGATAATGACGGCACGCCTGACGAGATCAAAGGATGGGTCGAAGACAAACCCCAAACCCAACTCAAACCAAACCATCACCATAAAAAATTGGAACCCCTGACAAACCCAGAGAGCTCAAAATAGGAACAGATCTGACCCCCTAGCCAGAAAACAGAGATGTTAGGCCAGTATGGAGATATCATTTGCCCCGAATGGGCAACCTGAGGCCTTAGTCTCCGACAATGCAAAAAATTTGAGCAGTACCCTTATGAAGGAATTATATGACCAGTTCAAGATCAAACAACCTCAATGCTATCATTTGCCGTCCTAAGATGAATGGGGCAGTGGAGGCTGCGCGAATAAGAATATCAAAAGATCATGGCGAGAATGTCTGCTAAACATCGGGGATGGCCAGATCTGCTACCTTTCACCCTGCTGGCGTACCGAAAATCGGTGCGTATTTCTACAGGGGCAACCCCTTACACTCTGGTATACGGAATAGAGGTATTTCTGCCATTTGAGGTTGAGATGCTCAGATAAACGAGGAGGGTTGAATGCAAGGTCGATACGACCAATTGACCCTAATTGATGAGAAAAGGGTGGCTGCTATTTCACGCGGCCAGTTGTATCAGCAAAGAATCTCTCGATCTTACGACAAAAGATAAGACCTCAGAATTCGAAGAAAATGACCTAGTGCTAAAGAAAGGCAAGCCTTCTCCAAAAAAAAAAACAAAAAAAAAAAAAAAAAAAAAAAAAAAAAAAGCGAAGCTAAAGGGAAGCTTGCCCCGAACTGAGAGGGGCCTTTCGTGATTAAGAAGGTGATGTCCGGAGGACCCCTCATATTGCAAGAGAGGGATGGAGAGGTGTTTCCATAACCCCTCAATTCCGACTCGGTGAAGCGGGGGTTCCATGAAAAAAAAAAAAAAAAAAAAAAAACAAAAAAAAAAAAAAAAAAAAAAAAAAAAAAAAAAAAAAAAAACCAACAATCATCACCATCATTTTCTCGTCGGTCTTTGGAAGAGCGCACTACGTAGGACCTGATCTCCCAACTTGTGGGGGTACGTAGGCAGCCCTCATGGCGCGGTCCGATCCTTTAATAATTATCCTGTCCCCAACCAAAACCAATTTTTCGATAGCCAGATAAAACCTTCCTACACCCTCAAAACCTTCCCCGAAACCAACTGCCTAACCAGTTTTCATCCCAGAATACATACCCTGATCCAACCCAAACAGTTGTCCCAAAATCTGAAATTCAATCCGACGAAAATCAAAAGGTGTGCGGCAATATCTGTCAAATCTCCATCAAGTCTTGAGGAAAGAAAAGAAGGCGAAATGTCAAAAATCGTGGTCAGTTGGATAAAATGATGATCCGATGGAGGGCAATGATACGACAAAAGGGGAAAATGACTGAATATAAATGCATGTCTATATATATAAGTCATTTCGTTACAAGATTTCCTTTTTCGATAACAGATGAAACTGACATAATCTATGCAGGAGATAAAATGATCTACAGATCTGAAACTAACTTTAAGCAGGATGGATAAAGTGGTGGATAGGTCTGAAGCAGGCTTCGGCGTCCCCCTGCAACTACTACTAGACATGCCCCATCATGTCGATACGATCCAATAAAGAAATGGCTCGGCTAACGGTAGTAATCAAGGCCCAGTCGGATCCGGCCATCCTCAGCGACCCGACTAGCGGGCAAAATCAGCTGAGATGGAATCATATCTGGAGGGACATATCCGTAGACTCGGGGGGGGAATGAATACCTCTGGGGCGGTGTTGTCATCAGTGAAAAATCACTCAAGAGTCATCAAATACTCCAAACTGACTCAAACCAACCATGGCAAAGTCTCAGGTGCAACCATTGCACACAAGCAGATGTCCGAATGGGGCAAATCTCACTTCGCCCGACTATGAACTGAACAAAGCAGCGGAAAAGCCTGCCAAATCACCCTGGGAAGGGCTGATATCCAAGCAAACCACGACAAGTTGGTGAGCAACCTGGGAAGGCATCCAAGCAAACCACGACAAGATGGTGAGCACCCTGGGAAGGGCTGATATCCAAGCAAACCACGACAAGTTGGTGAGCAACCTGGGAAGGCATCCAAGCAGACCACGACAAGATGGTGAGCACCCTGGGAAGGGCTGATATCCAAGAAAACCACGACAAGTTGGTGAGCAAACCTGGGAAGGCATCCAAGCAAAACCACGACAAGATGGTGAGCACCCTGGGAAGGGCTGATATCCAAGCAAACCACGACAAGTTGGTGAGCAACCTGGGAAGGAATCCAAGAGCACCCTGGGACAAGATTGGGAAGAGGCAAACCACGACAAGATGGTGGTGCACCCTGGGAAGGGCTGATATCCAAGAAAACCACGACAAGTTGGTAAGCAACCTGGGAAGGCATCCAAGCAAACCACGACAAGATGGTGAGCACCCTGGGAAGGGCTGATATCCAAGCAAACCACGACAAGTTGGTAAGCAACCTGGGAAGGCATCCAAGCAAACCACGACAAGATGGTGAGCACCCTGGGAAGGGCAGATATCCAATCAAAACACGACAAGTAGCTAAGCAACCTGGGAAGGCATCCAAAGCAAACCACGACAAGATGGTGAGCACCCTGGGAAGGGCTGATATCCAAGCAAACCACGACAAGTTGGTGAGCAACCTGGGAAGGCATCCAAGCAAACCACGACAAGATGGTGAGCACCCTGGGAAGGGGCTGATATCCAAGCAAACCACGACAAGTTGGTAAGCAACCTGGGAAGGCATCCAAGCAAAATACGACAAGAATGGTGAGCACCCCTGGGAAGGGCTGATATCCAAGCAAACCACGACAAGTTGGTTAGCAACCTGGGAAGGCATCCAAGCAAACAACGAAAAGATGGTGTGCACCGTGGGAAGGGCTGATATCCAAGCAAACCACGACAAGTTGGTAAGCCACCTGGGAAGGCATCCAAGCAAAAACCACGACAAGATGGTGAGCACCCTGGGAAGGGCTGATATCCAAGTCCAAGCAAACCAACGACAAGTTGGTGCAAACCTGGGAAAGGCATCCAAGCAAACCACGACAAGATGGTGAGCACCCAAGGGAAAGCAGATATCCAAGCCCCCATGCATTGGGAAGGCAATCCAAGCAAACCCACGACAAGATGGTGAGCACCCTGGGAAGGGGCCTGATAATCCAAGCAAAACCATGACAAGTTGGTGAGCAACCTGGGAAGGCATCCAAGCAAACCACGACAAGTTGGTGAGCGACCTGAGAAGGCATCCAAGCAAACCACGACAAGATGGTGAGCACCCTTGGAAGGGCTGAGATCCAAACAAACCACCACAAGGTGTGTGAGTGAGCAACCTGGGAAGGCATCCAAGCGAACCACTACAAGTGATGACACCTGTAAGAACAGTATCAAAAGACTGTTACAGGAGTCATTTTTCTCAATTTACATGTTGGGTCACATGCATGAGTAGATGATAATTCTGTCTGTGATCCAATGAAATGAAAAAAATCGAGCAGGTTAGGTGTCAAGGTCCTAGCCTATCAGAGTCAAAAGCGATGGCGGCCAAGAACGATGTACAAGGACGAACTCCAAGGATGCCTCTCAAACTAGTCAGGAGGATAACGTCCTTTGATGACAATGCGATGGGATAAGGTGAGTCGCGATCGCGAGACGAGCGACCGGCGACGATAACCCGGTCCCCGACATGACGATCGACCGGCGACGATAACCGGCGATCACGAGAATGGGATGTCCGGCGACGATAACCGGCTCCGACAGAGGACCGACCGGCGACGATAACCGGGGGTTACGCGTATGGGTGACCGGCGACGATACCCGGCCCCGAACGAGACGATAGATTGAAAAGAGTGAACCCAAAGACTAACAAACACGGTCAAGGGGTTGATTACATTGACACTCTTACGAATGTCTTGCATGCATTACATCTTGTGTTGCATCATAAATCATATGTGTTTGCATCATGTATGTACTGTCATTCTTATGCACTGTCATTCATCGCATCGAGTGTCTATTCTTTATCCTGTTCATTTCATTTATCATTTCATAAACATGATAAAGAGGGGCAGCTGTAGACACCCAAATTTTGCGTTTCCTTCTACTAACCATGACAGGAGGGCGAAATCGTCAATTGAACCAGCTTGCGGGAAGCAAAGGAGCGGGCACAAGGGGCGAGCGCCCGGTCCCGCCGCAATGATTTGGGCAGCCCAAGTCGACGTGACAGCATGACCGTCCGAGGCAGGCATTTCCGAATGAGGTGGCACGTCTCCCGGAAGTTTCCCGGGACTGCGGAATACGAGCCTGTCAGCGAAAACCGGACGTTTGCGGTACGAAAATCGGGGCGTGACACGAAAATCGAGAAAGTCAAGCCCGCCAGCCGCGGATAGATCTGCGGCCAAAGTGAGTGCGCCAGCACGAAAACCGGGAAATCAGCACTCAGCAGCTGAGTGCGATGGGAGGCGTGCCCGCTGGCCAGCCGCAGATCTATCTGCGGGCCAGCCGCAGATAGATCTGCGGCTGGCTCTGGCCAGCCTATTTAAGGCAGCTTCGGCAGCATACAGGGGGTTTCAGCAGTTTTTGAAAGAGGAAGAAGAAATTCAGCAAAAGGCAAGCAGCAGAAAAGAAAATCGGGAATAGAGAGGAAAAACACCATAATTTTTGCAACAAATAGGAGAGAAAGGAAGATCAAAAGAGAGGATTGTTACTCCTTTGATTTGATTGTAACACACATATTTCTTCTATTCCAATAC